>JAEIFT010000397.1:0-246022 GCA_018904225.1 Lordiphosa mommai | reverse complement strand
ATTATGTCTTAACGATGCCTCCTCAGCCTAGTTGAATTGTTTGCACCGGACATGCATGCATCAGGGCTATATACGTTTGGTACGTCTCACTTATCCACTCACTCATACAGTCATTCACTCACTCACTCACTCATTCATTCATTTACACAATTTATATGTGTGTGTGTGTGTTGTGCTGAGGCATTCTCATGAATTTTTTTGTCCTTCGTCGTTTGGGGAGGATATTTACGCTCCATTGTTTGTCGCTCAGGCGGAAGTATAAAATTGTTTGCTAGATAACAGAAATGGAAACTCAAATGGTTTTGCCTACTATCCCCCATCCCCCCCCCCCCTCCACAATCCCTGCTTTGTGCTATTCATTTTGTATTACTTTTTGCTTTTTGTTTCCCCTATTTTATTGCACCTGTCAAAGTGTGCAGAGTTTTGTAGGAGAAATAGTTTTGGGTTGACCAGGTTGAAATAGTTGCAATTGTTGGAATGGTAAGGCTAATCTCAAATGCATTGGAATATTTTTGCGTAACTTTAAACTTGTTGTCGCTGCTGGAGATGGATTTTTCGTTGTTGTTGTTGTTGTTGGCTGGTTGTTGACGTTGTCGCCGTCGCGTCTGCTAGTGCCGCACTTTGAAATTTATGGTTCATTGAATGCGCATGAAAAAAAACAGTCATACGGAGAGACAGAGAGAAAAACAAAAGAATTGAATTCATTTTTTTTTTTTGCTACACAAATGACAAAAACAACAACAACAACAAGTGACTTTTGAAGAATTTCTTAACTTAATTTCCACATTCAAATGACAAACTGCTGTCACACAAGCTACCAACTACAGCGGCAAATCGTTAAGGTAAAAATAATGCTTCAAAGGGAAACTAATATCAAGCAAAATGTGTGACAGGCTTGGTAGCAGTTGCAGGAAGAGAGAGATTGTCAGTCTTGCTCACATTTTGTTACCCATTCCTGGGATAGCTTAAACTTTTATAGAAAACTATTAGAATGAAAAGTTTTAATTTAAATTTTTAGTATCACATAAGCTATTTCCGATTCTTGATATATAGATTATATGAATGATTGGTCTACGCTGGTAAAGTTGCATTGAAGCTATTGAAAGTCAAAGCAAAAGACAGTAGAGCAATTAAAGTAAAACAATTTTCTGCACAAAAAAAACTTTAATAAAAGCAAATAAATAAAAAACAATTTGTGAGCTCCCGGTGTCGAACCCAAGACTGCCAGTCTACGCTCTACATTGTTATCGTAAATATTATAACTAATATAGGTTTTGGTTGAAGTTGTGAATTGATTTTTAAATTTTTGAAGTGAAACATCTGTCATTTCGGTAAGGAAGATTTTTTTGGCATTTTAATTACACTTAGTACTGATTTCTAACTTTGTTTTTCAACAACTCTGTTTCCCAGCACTGATTTCCAACACAGTTTTTTAACATTATTTTCCAAAACTTTTTCAACACTATTTTCTAATATCTTTTTCCAAAATTGTTTTACAACACTGTTTAGCAACCCTTTTTTTAACACTATTTTTTTAAATTGTTTTTCAATATTGATTTCCAACTTTATTTTTCAACATGGTCTTCGAACTCTGTTCCAACATTGTTTTCCGACAGTGCTTTTCAACACTGTTTTTTAACACTGTGTCCCAATACTGTATTTCGACATTGTTTTCCAACTCTTTTTCCCAGAACTGATTTCCAAAACTCTTTTTCCAGCTTGTTTTCCAAAACTGTTTTCCAACATTGTTTTCCAACACTGTTTACCAACATTGTTTTCCAACACTGTTTACCAAAATTGTTTTTCAACACTGTTTACCAACATTGTTTTTCAACACTGTTTACCAACATTGTTTTCCAACACTGTTTACCAAAATTGTTTTTCAACACCATTTTTGAACAGTTTTTCAACATTGTTTTTCAACTTTTTTCTTCAACATGGTCTCCCAACATTGTTTTCCACCACTGCTTTTGAACACTGTTTTCCTTCACTGGTTACCAATACTGTTTTTCAACACAGTTTTTGAACATTTTTTTCCATTTTAGTTTTTTAACATAGTCTCCTAACACTGTTTCAAAATTTTTTCCGACAGTGCTTTTCAACACTGTTTTCCAACACTGCTTCCCAATACTGTTGTTCAACATTTTTCTTTTTCTTTTGCAATTTTGTTTTCATCATTGTTTTCCAAAAGTGTTTACAACATTATTTCAACATGTTTTCAAAATTGTTTTCAACACATTTTTAAACAGTTTTCAACATTGTTTTCAACTTTTTCCAACATGGTCTCCCAACATTGTTTTCCAACTCTTGAAACTGTTTTCTTACAAATTCACAAGTTTTGAACATTCATTTATTTTAACAAGTCTCTAACACGTAAATTTATTTCAAATGCTCCCAATACTGTGTCAACATTGTTTTGCAACACTGATTTCAAACACTGTTTTGCAATTTTGATTTTCAACATTGTTTTCCAAAAGTGTTTGCCAACACTATTTTCCTACATTGTTATCCAGCTCTGTTTTTCAACATGTTCTCACAGAACTGTTTTAACATTATTTTTTAACACTTTTTTCCAACTATGCTTTCTAAGCAATCGCCTGGCCAACCATGGCATTTCTCATGGTATATAATCTCTTTTCATTCAGCGTACGTCTCATATTTTGGTTATCATCGACCAATTGTCTCCAGAACTAGAAAATTAATACATTTTGAATATTTTGTTTATAACATTCGTAAATCACACAATCACGTAAATCAAAAAACATCTGTGGTGTGTACTCGAATAGGTCAGTCTTTAAATGAATAAATATAATAAAAAGCCGCCAAAAATTTCTCGACATCATCATAGTTTGTCCATACCCAAATACTTGAATATATTTTGTACGAGCGACCTTAAATTGTCGCGATATTTCTAAGTCGAAGCCCTATAACAAAATAAATCAACAGAAAAATTACTATTAATTATGTTGCTTTAATTTCGTCCTTCCTTTTAAAAATTGCGATTACTTAAATCGTTTTTTTTAGAACTTAATTTAAGGAATGTATTTTTCCGCAATATTTTTGGTCTGGTATAATGGAGAACTCGACCTTCGTTTGAGACAATTTTTTCCTACTCCATAATTCCAGTTTCTTCTACAATTTGTCATTAATTTTTTCAATTCTTTTGTTTTCTATTCTCGATGTTTTTCCTTTTCCTCTTGCTTTGTCAACTTCTTGGTTCTTATTTATTGTTTTATAGCTTGTTTATTATGCATGAGAAATCAAGAAAGAAACCAAGTGTTCGGAAAGTTAACTTTAGGGCACACAAGTTTGTATACTCTAGTATCCAGGCAGATTTATGGCCTATAAAACTTAAATCATACGCTGGTAGGCTCATATTAAACAATGTTCGTAAAGGATAGTGGTACATGGGTAACAGAATTGGACTGCATCGCTGGTAGTTCAGAGTACGGAAGCTAGCGCTTGGTTATGTAACTCCGTATGATTCTCTGTTTAAAGCAGGCTTTCTTTACTCTTACTCTAGCGCGAGGTGTCTGAACCAGCTCTCTGGTTTTAAGCCTTACACACACTATTAAGGAAGTGCCTTTGATTCATTAGCCATTAGCTAAGCGGACAACATTTGTAAGTAGCTAAGCTCTTGTACCTCCAGATAAGCCGCCGCACTATTTTTGAAGAAAAATAATTCTGAAAATTCATTAATTATTATGTCTTTGAAAAGACGTTGTTAAACATTTCGAAGACACCCGCTCCCCAGATGGAGACTTATTTGAAGAAGCACAAGAGCATGGAAATAGGGACTACAGCTATTTTCGTAAGAAAGCCTAAAAAGAATTAAAGAAGGAGTAGATAAACAAGGAAAAAGCGTCTGTCGGTGGTTAAATTTATACTCAGAAATAACAAAAAATATGTTTTCACATAACTATTAAATAGAACACATACCGTGCCTCAAAGTGAGCTGGTCGACTATACAGCTGTTTCAAGAACCTCCCGGTGCTATCTTCACAAATCTTTTGTAGGTTTAAATAGTCTAGCAGCATTTTGGGGTCTACTAACACAATGTAAATTTAACATTAATGTTAAAAGTGAAGCTTATGTCAATGTTAATGCTATATTAAATGAAATATAACTATTCCCCCTGAATAAAGTATAAATACAAATTTATGAATCTCAGTTCGCCGCTTTAAGTTGGCTTCCAGTTATATAATATTTTTCTTGCATATTAAAATGTATAACAAAGCTTTTAGTAAGCATTAAAATGTAATTAAAATCAATTAAATTTGAGTTTTTCATTTAAGTTTGAATTTTGCCTTTGTTTTGGGTATTTTATTTAAATTACCAAAAGTCAAAATTCTAGCATTAAATCAAAAGAAAAGAAAAGATTCTTATGCTAAAAATGGCAACTTCCTTTTGGCTGTCAACTTAATTGCAATTACATTTCACTTACATATGTATATATATGCATACATGTGTGTGTGTGTGTGAAGTAAGATCTCCTCCTTCCCCTCCCCCGCACAGAGACTCCTTAAAAACATGCCACAGTGATGTAACTGTTGCCATCAACTTTTAGTTGGCTTGTCTTACGCTCACCAAACATGAGCCATGTGAAGCATATTGTTAACTTTTTACCATCATATTCTCCCGCCTTCATCCGCAATCTCTTTCCAACTGGAAACTGGCAACTTTTGTTGCTTATTTACATATTTATAACATGAAGCGAGCGCAGCCTTTGTTTTTGCCTTTGCTTCATAATATTCTACTGATTTCACAGAGAGAGAGAGAGAGAGAGAGGGAACTCACCTTTTTCGGCTACACTGTAATGCAAATCGTGTGCAATGTGCAAATTTTGTGTTGCAACAACTTGAACTTTGCCCCACACCCCACTGCATAGAAAGTATTTGACTTGTGAGCGTTGGCATATTGTCTTACCTTTATTTTATTTTATTGCATCATATTTTGTTTGCACAGCTGCCTCAGCTGGTTTGTGGTTTAAGTTTTTACCACAAGCAAATCAATCGAAAGGAACGCTTTAAACGCCAATTCATTTTCACATCGTCTTCCTTTGGTGGGAATTGTCCTTCACATGCTCATGCATATAGAACGGCAGCATTAACTATGCGAACAGGTTGAGCAAATGCTGATAGAGAGAAAGGAGGGGGAGGGGGTTGAGTGGGAAGATCGCGGGCGCGTTGACAACACCAATACAGGTGCACACACACACACACACACAATGCAAACGAGTGACATGCAAATGCTTTCAACAACAATTGCAATTCATGCAGTGTACACACACACACACACACACATCGTAAGCAAAGAGAATGACTGGCAGTCATACGTAGCCCGTCTCACGTTTCATTTCATTTTTGAATGTCGATTTTTTGAGCATTTTCGTTTTCTTTACTTTTTTTTCGAAAGGATTTTTGGTACTCAGTGGCTTGCCTTTTTTTTTGTCGGTACAATATGTCGCATATATACAGAGGGTAGTATGGGGTAAATTCGATTTGTGGTACTGTCAAAATACAAAAAAAGTATTAAGGCTCTAGGAAATTCAATTCAGAATAAACAAATATAAATAAAAAATGTATAAAACTTGTTTTTTTCAAAATTCTCTTAAGTTAAACTATGATAATTAAATGTTTTTATAACAAAAACTAGCATAGTTTCTGGAGCACTTTACTATATCTCATTTTTCGAGCATCAAGGAGGATTTCCCCAAATTAAAAATTCTTTTATCATTTATATTCAGTATTTAAAGATTATCATGAACTAGTTCAAATGAACTATTTATAAAAATGATCTAATGAACTAGGTCTCAGTGTTTGAATTATAGTTAATTTTTAACGATTCACTTTTTAACCTATAGTTTATTTTTGTGAATTACAGTTCATATTATGAACTAAAGTTAAAAAAAAAAAAAATATCACCTATATTTTCTCTTCCATTTATTTGGCCATAGAGCTTAAACTCCGAAACCCGAGGGGTTTTATCTGTTCCGCTTATTTGCCTATTCAAAATTAATTTTCAACTCGCACAAGAACGATAATTAAATGGCGATGAACACCTTTTAAAATTTTAGCATTAATCGCGGGGCTGCCGCAGAAGACGTCGGTCGTCCAAAAATAAATCGTGGTTGAGCAGAAAACTTTTGATTAGCCGTCCCGAGAAATATATTTGTTAATCTCATGTGCCACAATACCGTGAGAAAGTGGCATCCAATGGGAATTTACTATCAGCATATATGCGAGGCTACTAGAACAACTGGTGTGAAAAAGGTTTCTTCTCGTAAAAATGCTTTCCGCACAAAAAATTTGGCAAAATCGGTGCTGCATATAGTGCCATACTCGGTCTGATTGTGTTCGCTAAAAATTTTTTTAAATCCCAACACGTTTCAACCCTCCCCCCCCTCCCCAAAGAAAAAAACCTCATATCTCACGGTTTCAAAATAGACTGTTCAAAACCGTCGACAGGTGACGAATCATCGTTCTAGGCTTATGGAGCCCGCAACATACAGCACATCGACCGATGAGGGTTTCGAAGACGAGACTCAAATCTCCCACGAAAGTTGTTCGTGGACCAGAAGCACTGATAGCAAATGGCCGCCCGTTTTTTTGCAAAAAACTGGTCAAATGTGGCGACTGTTCCGCTAATCCAAAATTCTTGAGCAACTAGGACGGTAAATTCGAGTGGCACACCACAATTTGTATGCCTCGCAGTCTCCCGAGAATTTGAAAATAGATGAATTAGGACATATCATTGTGCATCATTACTAATTCGCAGCATCTTATCCCATCAGTACCCCATTTAAAAAAAATAAATCTCACAATTGCGCCTTCTGTGATTGCCCAAAACGTCGAAATATTATGGGTAACCGCTGTACGAGCGGCCTGACTTGGTAACTCTGAATGATAAAAAAAAAAATTACTTCGTTTTTTAACCTGCAAGTGGAAAATAGCGTAAGAAAAAAAAAAAAATTTTAAAAAATTATAGTGTGTGTAAAGGTCAACGATTTTCGTCGTCAGAAAGGAATGCTTGTTGAATTTTTAATAGTTCAAATTAATCTTCGTCTATGGAGGTGTCCAATTGTGAATGTGGAAAAGCTGCCATTTCTGTCAATTGGTTTGGCGCAGTGTAAAAGTGTACAAATTTTGCTGAGAATTCTTTGTAAACATAAAAATCAAATTTGATCATAAATATTTGCCTTGCGTATTTTAGAAAGAACTTACAACCCTACGTATATTCATACAGATCTGATTTAAAACATCAATTCGCTATTTTCCAACCTTAAAGGTGGATTTTCCGATATGAAACTATTTTCCCATTTATTTGACACACAAAATTTCTGAATTGCCTTTACCTCAGTTGACATTTCTTAAATATGAAAGGTTATCTCCACCAAGCTTGTCTTCCGTCCAAGCGCTCATGCCTTACACACACACATTACAAAATTTGTAAACTGTCCCTTTTGCTTTTACTCTCACGCTTTTACCAAAAAGCTCTGAGTTGACAACGGTGCGTGAGCGTCTTATCTTGTATATTTACACCATAGATAAAGCAACTAATTTATTAAAGCTTTTGAAGAGAGTGAGAGCAACAAGTTTGCAGACTTGTAATTAATTCAAAATAATAGAGAATTGTTTAATTTGAGTTTATTCCAAAAAACTAGTTCAAAATCTAGCATGAGAAACTAGAAGAAGTTAAAGTTTAATCAGATAAAACAATATTTAATACCTTAAGAAATTGTTTTGGATCCCAAAAATCTTCTTCTAAATTCCAGCTTATTTTGTTCACTATATAGTCTTAATTTTTCTTTCTCTCTGTTCTGTGGTCCTTGGCTAGTATTCTTAACAGGACATCAACTGGTCGAGTACTCTAACTTGGGTTTTTTTCTTCACACTGTGTGCGTCATTTAAAATGCTTTCCCCACATGTTGTCCAAAGATGCCTCTAAATGCAACCACGGACGACGATGACGACGATAGCTTCGACCAACCTGTTTTTCTGTCTGTGTGCGTGTGTGTGTGTGTTTTGCCGCCCACTCAAAACAAGGACACGTATGACGAGCAGAGCAGGAGTATACAGTATACTTGTTGTTCCTGCTGCCGCTGCTGCTGCTGCTGACTCACTCACTTATGCATTCACACTTCAATATGCAATGCCCCACAAAATTGCAATTTCCACTAAGATTGATGAAAAACGCCTCATGGCGCTGGGAACCTTCTGCTGGTTGCTTTGCTGCTTTTATTGTTGTTGTCTGCCTGTGAATCATGTCATCAATTGAATTTCAAACGATTATTCCTGCACGTTCACAAATCGCAGCAAAAATATTTGCAACGTGTGCGTATGCGGTTTGCATATGATTCACGATGCGTCGTGATGCGCCTCAGTCGACGCCAGCCTGGATAACAACAATACGTTTCGATTACGAATTCAAATCAAATTGATGACGCGCCTGTTGTGCGTTTGAGCAAAATATGAAATACCTACCAGCATTGAATAGCAGCCGTGTGAGGCTATTACAAGGTGAGGCAGGGCTGAAAAGTTTTTTAGCTAAGTGCTTTTACGCACACAAATTGTACAAGAAATTGAGATTATCGACATTTAATGTGATATCGATAACAAATTTAGTTTTTTTTAGGGTTCGGAATTGCTCGCTCCGGAGCCACGCTCTCTGGCTCTCGCTCAGATCAGGGAGCCAAAAGATTGAGAGCAGGGAGCCTCGATTGGCTCGCACCTCTTTACTTGCAGCTCTTGGCTCTGAGCTAGGAGCCCCAGATCGGGAGCTGGGAGCTAGCAGCCGGCTCCCAGCTCTTGACCTATAGCTCTCGGCTCCGAGCTGAGAGCTAAGTCTAAAGAGCTAGGAGTCAGCAATCGGCTCGAAGCTCTTAACCTGCAGCTCTCGGCTCTGAGCTAGGAGTCCCAGCTCGGGAGCAGGGAGCTAGCAGTTGGTTCCCGGCTCTTGAGCTACAGCTCTCGGCTCCGAGCTGAGAGCTATGTCTAAAAAGCTAGGAACAATAGTCACTGAACAAGAGTCACTGAGCAATAGTCTCGGAACAAGAGTCACTAAAGAAGAGTCACTAACAAAGAGTCACTAAAAAAGAGTCACTAAAAAAGAGTCACTGAACAAGAGTCACTACAGAAGAGTCACTACAGAAGAGTCACTAAAGAAGAGTCACTGAATAAGAGTCACTAATCATAAAAGAGTCACTCAAGAAGAGTCACTGAACAAGAGTCACTTCAGAAGAGTCACTAAAGAAGAGTCAATTAAGAAGAGTCACTAACAAAGAGTCACTAAAAAAGAGTCACTAAAAAAGAGTCATTAAAGAAGAGTCACTAAAGAAGAGTCACTGAACAAGAGTCACTAAAGAAGAGTCACTAAAGAAGAGTCACTAAAGAAGAGTCACTAAAGAAGAGTCACTGAAACTAAAAGAGTCACTAAAGAAGAGTCACTAAAGAAGAGGCGTAAGAAGAGTCACTGAACAAAGTCCTGAACAAGAGTCACTAAACAAAGTATCACTGAACAAGAGTCACTAAATAAAAGTCACTGAAGAGAGTCTAAAGAGTCACTAAAGAAGAGTCACTAAGAAAAGAGTCATAAAGAAGAGTCACTAAAGAAGAGTCACTAAAGAAAGAGAAGAGTCACTAAAGAAGAGTCACTAACAAGAGTCACTAAAGATGAGTCACTAAAGAGAGTCACTAAAGAAGAGTCACTAAAGAAGAGTCACTAAAGAAGAGTCACTAAACAAGAGTCACTAAAGAAGAGTCACTAAAGAAGAGTCACTAAAGAAGAGTCACTTAAGAAGAGTCACTAAAGAAGAGTCACTAAAGAAGAGTCACTAAAGAAGAGTCACTAAAGAAGAGTAGAGTACTAAAGAAGAGTCACTAAGGAGAAAAAGAGTCACTAAAGAAGAGTCACTAAAGAAGTAGAGTATAAAGAAGAGTCAAAGGCTAAAGAAGAGTCACTGAACAAGAGTCACTTTAAAGAAGAGTCACTAAAGAACAAAAGGTCACTAAAGAAGAGTCACTAAAAGAGTCACTAAAGAAGAGTCACTAAAGAAGAGTCACTAAAGAAGAGTCACTGAAGAAGAGTCACTAAGGAAGAGTCACTAAAGAAGAGTCACTGAACAAGAGTCACTAAAGAAGAGTCACTAAAGAAGAGTCACTCAACAAGAGTCACTGAAAAGAGTCTCTAAAGAAGAGTCTCTAAACAAGAGTCACTGAAGAAGAGTCACTGAAGAAAAGAGTCACTGAAGAAGTCACTGAAAACAGTCACTAAAGAAGAGACACTAAAGAAGAGTCACTAAAGAAGAGGCTATGAACAAGAGTAAATAAAGAAGAGTTCCTAAAGAAGTGTCACTAAAGAATTCTCACTGAACAAGAGTCACTAAGGAAGAGTCTCTGAACAAGAGTCACTGAACAAGACTACCTAAATAAGAGTCACTGAACAAGAGTCACTAAAAAGAGTCACTAAAGAAGAGTCTCTAAACAAGAGTCACTGAACAGGAGTCAATGAAAAGAGTCACTAAAGAAGAGTCACTGAACAAGAGTCACTGAATTAGAGTCACTTAAGAAGAGTCACTAAGGAAGAGTCACTAAAGAAGAGTCACTGAAAAGAGTCACTAAAAAAGAGTCACTAAAGAAGAGTCACTAAAAAGTGTAACTAAAGAAGAGTCACTGAAAAGAGTTACTAAAGAAGAGACACTAAAGAAGAGTCACTAAAGAAGAGTCTCTTAAATGTGTCACTAAAAAAGAGTCAATTAAGAAGAGTCACTCAAGAAGAGTCACTGAACAAGAGTCACTAAACAAGAGTCACTTAAGAAGAGTCTCTGCACAAGAGTCACTGAACAAGAGTCTCTGAAGAAGAGTCACTGAAGAAGGGTCACTGAACAAGAGTCACTCAAAAAGAGTCACTGAACAAGAGTCACTAAAGAAAAGTCACTGAACATGAGTCACTGAACAAGAGTCATTGAATAAGGTATGAAGTTCGTACTAATTTATGTATGGCTCAGAAAACCACCCCTAATTTTTGTCAATGGCAAACGCTTAACTTGTGTGGACACAACCTTTCTCAACAATTGCTTAAGCTTTCTTTTCAGCTTGCCTCACCTTGTCCTGGCTTTAAGCTATCACCCACTAGCACCACCCACCATGCAATCCCGTAAAGTGCATTCATGCAAAATTCAACTGCCGCAGGTAGCTCAAAAATCATCACCAACAGCAGCGGCAGCGGCGTCAGTAACTTGCTCCTCTTGCTACATATTTTACAACTTAATTTAATGCAATTGCAATTGCATATTTTGGGTCGAGGCTTTACATAAAGTAAATAACCAAATAGTAAGCGCCGCCGTAATGCCTTCTGTATAGGCATGGACTTGCCTCTGCAATTTACTGATATTAATCTGGCAAATAAATTTCTGGAAGCACTCAAACGTAAAATGTTTACCCCTCTCCACTTCGCCGCTACTCAAATATTTAATGAATATTAGTTTTCTTTAGTATCCCATCTCACTGCCTGCCTGCACTGGTCCTTTTGCGGTTTTCTATCTTTGGGGGAGGCGCAAAATTTAACGAGCAGCCGCCCGCCTCTAGCCAGAAACAGCGTGAAATGAGCAAATTTATATGCTTAATTTTTAGCATTTAAATTGCGCTTAGATAAAATGCCAACAAATGGAGTTGTTTTCTGCCCAGTTTTGTGGTTTGCAATTTCAATTTCTCTCTCTAGATGCAAACAATGATGATGTACTGTGGAAATTGTAGCCGAAGTCTACAGACCATAAATTCCAACCACTGCTGCAGCATTATGTTTATAATTACTAGATTCAATTACAGCTTCATAATTCACCGAGCAAGTCTTTAAGTGGAACTGCATTTGCTTTGCCTGCTTTAGAATTGTGTAATTATGTAATGCGTGCGCACGCGATTTGGTCATACATCTTGTTCAGGTGGCCACATTACATATGTTCCAGGGAGGAGCCATTATTAAGTAGCTGGGCGCAATCACAGATGTCTGCATGTGCCGTGGAGTGAATTGTTTGGTTATTAAGCCTGATTAATTGGAATTATTGTACTTGACTGCCCTAATGACAGTAAGTGAAACTCACACTCATATTTGATATACTCAGTGTCAAAATACATGAATTCAATCATCAAATTATTCAATTCAATTTGTTTGCCCAAATATTTAGTTAGCTTATGGCAAAAGTCATGTTCATATTTGTTAAACAAATCATTTCAATCAAATTCAAAATATTTTGTTGCACCTCACACACAATGGAAATTGTAATTTGGCGAAATTCTGAGAAAAAGGCTAACGCAAATTTAAAATTGATTACAAAATATTTGTACCACAGGTACACAATGTACTTGGGTGGCTATTTAAGTTTCTGGCCTAGGTCACTTCTAGTCATTTTAGGACCAAAAAAAAGTTTGAACTTTTATCGATAAAAGCTCCATACAACTCTTTCATGTGTGACCACGTTTGATATCGATTAACGATTAATCAAAAACTTACCTCGGCAGAAAAATGGAATTAACTCGTGAACATTTTCGTGCAATCATTTTTCACAACTTTCGACGTGGATTATCACGACAAAAGTGCAACGATGAACTTAAATCTTTGTATGGCGTTGAAGCAACATCCTTTAGCACTGTGAAAAATTGTTTTAATGAAGAAGAAGCTCGAAGACGAAGGTCGTCCAAAAACAGTCGTTGTGCCAGAAAACATTGATGCCGTGCGTGAACTGATAATCTGATGATCGTCATGTGACATACCGTGAGATAGAGGCAACCTTGGGCATTTCTTCCACCAGCATACATTCGATTTTGCATGATTAACTGGGCGTAAAAAAGGATTGTTCTCGTTGAATCGCTCAAAAAAAGGCTCGTGTGGATTGGTGCAAAGAAATTTTGAAAAAAAGATAATCGCGATGTTTCAAAAGACGTTTATAAGATCGTCACGGGTGACGAATTATGGATCTATGCTTATGAGCCCGAAACAAAACAGCAATCGACCGTGTGGGTCTTCGAAGACGAGCCAAATCCAACGAAAGTCGTTCGTGGAAGAAGCACTTCAAAGCAAATGGTCGCCTGTTTCTTCGGTAAAACTGGTCATGTGGCGACTGTTCCGCTTGAGCAACGTAGGACGGTCAATTCTGAGTGGTACACCACAATTTGTTTGCCTGAAGTTTTCGGAGAAATTCGAAAAACGAACAAGAGAAGACAGATCATTGTGCACCATGACAATGCGAGCTCTCAGCTCACACCAGCGCCTTTTTGACCGCCCAAAACGTCGAATTGATGGGTCAATGACTTCTTTTAATACCCGCACATCAAGGAAAAATATGCGTGGTCTACGATTTTCTTCGCCAGAAGATGCTGTTGAAGAGTTCAAAAACCATGTTTTGGGGGTGTCTCAATCGGAGTGGAAAAAGTGCTTCGACAATTGGTTTGAGCGCATGCAAAAGTGTATAAATCTTGCTGGAGAATACTTTGAAAAACAATAAAACCATATTTGATCATAAATATTCGCGTTTTCAATATTACACAGAGAAAAAATTGATATGAAATGGCAGTCATTTCCACATTTTTTCATATCAACTTCACTCCGATATGACAAAGATTAACTTGATATGATAAAAAATATCAATACGATCTTTTCTAAAAAAAAAAAAATGACTTGTCTGGGGGATCGAACTCGAGACCTTGCGTGACGTCTCAACGCAGTCAGCCAAGACACACATTTATGGGAAGACGTCTAAGAAACTATTTATATTAAGTATGAAAAAATTGATATTTTTAAAAGATCATTTTAACCAGCACAGATTAAATTGATCTTGAGCTTTTTTTTTTCTCTGTGTAGGCCAGAAATATATATAGCAACCTACGTAAAACTCAGGTAAATTATTTTAAGAGCTAAATGCGATTCCGTTGTATTAAGTATCTTCACGCCATATTTTACAAATAATAAAAATCAGTCAGTGCACCACACAGAACAAAAAATTATTTTTTGGTAGCAATATTCATTAGCCATCCTATACCTTTTACTTGGAACCAAAATTATGATCAGGGTCAGGACCTCCTAACTAAGACGGGATTTACATGATGAAGCAAACTTCATGAAGGTTTCTTAGTAGGCGAGAGATTTATATGTATTTCTTTAGGATTCGTTTAAAAGGTCTGAAAAATTTCCTTTAAATTCCACGCCTACTAAGAAATCTTCATGAAGTTTGCTTCATGGTGTAAATCCTGACTTAGTGTAACTATTCGCTTTGCCCACACCTTTACTTATAGTTTATGTCGTCCATAACATTATTTCAAACTATCTTTTAACCTCTTAAGGCACCTGCAAGTTCTCTGCAAATGAATTGCCCGGCCAGGGTCCGATTGGTATTTGCATCCTTAGCGGATTTCACTTTTTGCTTTCCTTAAGTCAACAGGGCATATCATAACGCCTTCAAGTGCTATAAACTTAACGCTTGAAGTTTTTCTCTATTCATTCATTTTTTTTTGTTGTTTTGTTTTTCTGTGTTGATATCAAAGACTTGCCCAAAAATAACCCTAACGAAGCGGCAACAACTGCAACAAGGACAACAACGACAGCAATGCCAAAGTCCAGTTGCTGCTGCTGTAAAATGCTTTTCATTCTCAACAAAACTCTGTTTATTTTATATAGTTTTTTTTTTGTTTATTTATTTGCATTCAATTTGCGCTGGCGTTGGCTAAGTGAGACTGGAAGGCATTTGGTAAGCTGCGCCTGGGGATATGCTACACAAAATATGGCAACAAAATGAAAACAAAAATTTAATTATTTTTACAATTTGCCAAGCGTATTAAAGCCAACGTCGACAAAAGAAAAACAATACAAAATTTTTGCTTTGAGGCTAACTAAAATGGTCAGGGATATGGCTCACATGCCGTATGACATGGCAAACTAATTGAATTTTTGCGTATAAAAGTATAAATCAAATGAAATATAATTGGAAATATATAGCAGGCGTTGGTTAGCCGAAGGCTTTTAAAAATACAAAAAACAAGTTTCTATGGCAACTTTTAAGCTCTTTCTGAAAAACAATAACCACCACTCAGCCAGCAACGAAATTAATAAAGCGAAACTTTATTTGCAAACTGCAAATTAAGTAACTAACTCGTCCAAATTACTTTTTATGAGTTCATTTCCTTTTCAATACAAATCCTGGCCATTTTCCCCCGCAAATGAAAAGCCACTCACTTCAATGAGTCGACAAAACTTTAGGCAAGTCAGCCAGTTGGGGGGGTGGGTCAAGTACCTGATGATGTTTTTAGCTAAACGTTAAGCTGAGTGATTGCCCCACCCAGATGAAATTACAACATTAGCCAACTAATCGCAACCACTTTAGATGCTGGCAACGTAGAAATGTCTGAAACTTGAATGGGAATTTCGAGAGGTGTGTGCGTTCAACGAAATAAAATGAAATAAAATTCATCAATACAAAAAACCCCAATGGCTGTTGCCATAAATAGCCAGTCAGGCACAATCATACGGCAGCTGGAATACGAATATTGTTTGTGTATTGCAACGGAAATGCCCCCCGTCCTTAAGAAGCCTAAATGAGTGTGAGTTCAATTTGTTGTTGTTCTTCTTGTGGCAGAAGAAGCACACAAGTGCGACTCATGCCGCAGCGCTTAAAGTGCACTCCTGGAATTTGCAAGGCAAGCACAATACAACAACAACAACAACAACAAAAATAACCAATCGAGCAAACCAAATTTTGTGTTTGCCTCACGTAGCCAGTTTGTAAACGTTGCTCCAATAAACAGAAAAATGTGTAATCACTGCTCATCAAATGATGCCATCATTTACACAAAAAAAAAAAAATGAAGAAAAAAGTATAAGTAATATAAAATTTTAATATAAAAGAAGAGTTAAGATATTATAATATTTTGAATTAAATATATAAGAAATAAAAAACAGATGTTATTAAAAGAATAAGTCAGACAGTTATCTCCATAAAATTGATTCTTTTGTCAACCGACCAAACCTGTTATAGTAAAAGATGGTAGAGAAAACCACCATTAATAAATAGTATAGATATAAATAAAATAATGAAAGATAATTAATACCTATTACCTAATTATATTAAGATAAGTAACAAAGAATCATATAGATTAACCAGAAATTGGAAGCAGAACATGGGTCTTTCGATTCTATTTATAGATTTAAGCACGAAGTCAGCCCCTTATGTACTCACTATGAGGTTATAGAAAATGTAAACAAGCTTTTTTCTTAATTGTAAGAAATACCCAAGCATAGGTGGGTGGACACAAGAGTTAGTAATCAAGGAACATAATGTTGAGTGGAACAAAATTAGTTAGCGACAGAAAGCCACATGGCCACCATAAGTGCTTCAACAGTTGCGATCGCTCTAAAAAGACAGAGCTATGCAATGCATACAAAGAGAGAATCCTAAAAGAGGCTGGAGACATTTCCACGGTAAAGTAATACTCTCCGTATCGGGAGAAGGTTGGAATTTTTAGTGGGTGCATTACCAGAAGTCCCACTCTTTGGAAGCCGAACTCGGCGAGAAGGCGCTTTTTTAAAGCTTTAAACCAGGCAATAATAAAAAAAAAACAGGCACATTCTCACCCGACAGACGCTTACGACACCCCAGTCGCGACGCTGTCCCCCAGTTACCTGTTGGTTGGCTAAAAAAACATGTTACTTTCAAAACTTCTGTATTTTTTTCCAACAGATCTTAATGGGCTTGATAGTTTGTTGTAGTTAGAACTCACCTATGTTCAAATGTTTCAAGTCGTAATGTTCAACTTTTTACCATGTTTTGGCAGTTTTTGGGGAGAGGGGAACATTTTCCAAGATTTAAATCAAACTTGCAAAATATGCTGGAGATGAACAACGATTTTCACCGCATTACTAGAACTAGTTAAATGAAATACATAGAATGTATTAAATTTGTGCGTTGCTTAGTCACTGTTACAACTGTTCTTAACGAGAGTTCTGAGAGTTTCTAAATAAAGCCAGCAGAGCCCAACCCCCGATCAGTCCTATAGCAGCTATAAGATGATAGTCTTTCGATTTTGATCAAATTTTGTAGAACTGTTTGAAACATATAATATTTATTATTTGGGAGTTTAAGAACGCTATCATGGAAAACCAAAAAGTTTATCTTTTAGAAGACCCTAACTAAACCGTGCGATTATTATCGCTTCAAGTTCACTTCTGTGGGTAAAGGATAGTAACTCGCATTGCTACACTAATTGATTTTCGCCTAAAATTGACTTCAGACTCAGAAATACTGCGGAGGATATGTCAGCAAATAAAGTCAGCATTTTATTCCAGGATAAATAAGACTTAAATAGATATAATTCTTAAAAATTTTGAGAAATAGAGTAAGAAAAAGTCGGTCAAGTCCGGCTGTAATAACTACTGTACGAAAAAATTCCTTTTAAGTCCAGCGGTTTTTGTTATAGATGCTTGAATATTGTTTTTTCATATATCCACTATTGTTCATCTGATCAGAAACAATGGACCACGTTCAGCATAGACACTTGGTCACTTACGAGCTTTAAACAATACTGCTATGAGTTACACTAGTTTACAAAATAAAAAAGAATGAACCAAATTTTTGGCTGTTATTTTTGTATATTCTTTTGGAATATAAGCGAAATTAAAAATGTTTGTATGTGGATACGTTTTTTGAGTTAGGAATTTTTCAGTTTTTCGGTAGGTACCCTTACATTTTAAAATATCGAGATAGAAACTTTTGATATCGTCAAGCAAGTTGTAATCTAAAGAGTACGCAATTTTAATAATACTCTAGTTAAAGATCTTTTCGATCGGTTTAGTGTTTGGAATGCTACAAGCAAAAATAATTTTCGAAAAAAATCGATTTTTTTCACCAAAAACCGGGCAATTTTGTTTCTAAAATCTGTAAAAGGTTGAAACTGATAAAAATAAATTGTTTTTTTTTTGTTCTTACGAATAACTTCTACGTAGAAAATAAGGCATTGGTGAAGAATATTTGCGGATAAATAAAAGGAGCTGTGAGCAATTGAGAAAAAGTACTAACAGTCAAATTCTATTGTTTTATGTATTTATTAGAAAATATTTTGTTTTTTCTTCGTTTTTGGCCTTAATCTTAATAATTTTTTCTGTGATTTGGCTTCTATTGGAGACTCTTACATTGAGCAAAAGTAAGTTAAAAAAAATATTTTAATGAACGCGTAAAATAGCTCAAATTTGACCCTAGTTTTTTCACACATTGCTTACAACTTCGTCTTTATTCACAGATTTTCGTCATCAACGCCTTATTTCAACGTAATAGGCAATTTGTTAGAGAAAAAGAAAAACAATTTTTTGATTTTTTTTATTTCAACATTTACAGATTTTAGAAAAACAAATTTTTCACGTTTTTGAGAAAAATTATTTTAGTCTTTTTTCTTCTTACTTTTGGGGTTACTAAACCGATTGGAAAAATGTTCTTGTTTTGGGTTATTGGGAATCGCATAACTTTTGATTAATTCACATGTTGACTTCATCTAAAGTTTGTAACTCATGGCTTAAAAAGTATGGGTACCTTCACCGAAAACTCAAAATTTTAAAAAAAAGTATCCATAAGAAATACTCCCAAATTCATTTTTGAGTTCAGCATTTCAAAATACATCATTAAAAATAATGGCTTCAGCGCAAAGTTGCAATTTTAAGTCAATTACATTAACATTTGGAAAGTCTTTAGTAAATATTATATTAAACACAAGGGGAAAAGTAGCTTATAAATTACCAAAAAATATATCATTGATCAGGGAGCAAGTTCTTCCGCTGAACACAGCCAATGTATGGGAGTTTGCTGATTAATAATGATTTAAATATATATCTGTAAGATCCGAACAATCTATCTTTAAAATTGTGGAAGATATGACTTGGGGCAGGGGGCGTGGCAAAAATCCTAACTAAACTTGATCTGCCTGTAAGTATAAGAATGATATGTTCCATACACTTCAAACCTCTAACTCTTAACAGCTCTGAGATCTCTTCGTTTATAAGGGGACAAATGGACAGACAGACAGAACAAGATTATATATACTTAATAGGGTTGAAGATACTTACTTCTAGTTTTTTAAACCTCTAGCTAATCTATATAGTCTCGTAGGAAACTCGAAATAGCTTTTGGAAGTGTTAATGAAAATTTGATTATAATATAACTGATAAGCATAACAGATGTAGGGCTGTTTTCATCTTCTTGATTTTGAAACATTTAAAATCATCTCGCGGATTGATTGATTGATTGAAGCAAAATATTTTAAAAGCGGTCTAAAATTAAGAACAATAAATTTTCTCAAAAACAGAAAGATTGAAAACAAGGCTCCTCTTTCATTACCTTGCAATTGGTTGATTAAATTGGTTTTTTCTAAGGCAAATACCGCTGTAGGTTTTTAGAACTGCTTAATAAAACGAGACACAGAACAATAAACAAAAAAATCTTAATTAAATTTTAGTTTTTCGGCATATTCTCATTTTAGCTCAATACACTTTTCCAGCGTTTCTCCACCTTTTTTTAAGTTCACCCAAAAAAGTGTGCATCTGCTCTGACTTGAATCAGTTTCCGTAATCCATTTTTTTATGCTTGAACCAAAACAGAAAAAAAAGTCAATCTGATGAACAGAAGATGTGGAAAAAATTGGAAGCATAAATCATGAATTTTCACCAACAAAACGGCAGAGGAATTGTCTTGATGGAAGAGCATTTTTTTGTTGGCCACAGGTGGCCGTGCATTTTTCCGTAGTTCTTTGTACTAAAATGATGCACAATGCGCTGTATTTAATGTTACAACTTTTTTTTTAATATGCACAATTGCATTTGCCAAATTGAAATCAGTGATTTAAATAATAACCATCAGGGGGTTGCACTCTTTGTACATTTACGCACATATTGTGAATGTTTTTTTTTAAGCATTTCTGTAAAATGAATTATGTAAAAGGGAAATGTTGAATATCAACTTTTTTTATATCAAACTAGTAAAGTGAAGTCTTCAGCTAACGAATTTAAACAGAGATGGATAGAGAGACAATTTAAAAATTTCACTGCAGCAGGAAGTTGTTGTTGTAAATTCCTTAATTTAAATTGTGTACCCAACAATAATTCAGTTTATTTTTTCTTCTTTTTTCCGCTGATTTCAAACTGAAAAATAAAGTCAAAAAAATTGTTTGCTGATTTATACAAATTAAATCAAATTTCCTGATTTTTCAAATCAAATACTTTCAAAAAATTAAAATAAAAAAATATTACACCTCTTTTTCGCTTTTTATATGTTTTTATTTTTTATACCTCAGCCTTTTGTTATTTAATTTTAATTCTGATCCCAAGCCCAAGTATACTGGCACCCGTTATGTTTAATTGCAGCTCACCGTAAAGTTTTGCTCTATAAAAACAACTTTTAACTAGGCCTATAAACTTGCCTAATAGGCGTCATCAAGTTGTTTGCATGATTTATGGCTCGAGCTGTCTTTTTCCTTTTCCTTTCCTTTTTCTTTTTGTGTGCCATGTATGCCAGACGTTAACAATCTATATCCAGATACATAAAAAGGTAGTAAAAAACAAGACAGACAAAAAAGCGATGCTGTAATTGTGCTGCCGGCCGTCCCCAAACTTCCCCAGCGGCGTTTAATCAATAGCCAAATCATATGAAAATGAGCGCATCGATGGAGTTAGACGAAAGGTACATAAATAAATATTTGACGTGTCAGAACGTACGTATACGATTGTCTTTTATGAGGGTGGCAGGGTGAGGTAAGTGAGTTGTTTAGCAGGCGACATAACAATTGCAGATTTAGTGAAATTGCTTTTACTTGGTGTGGCACGCCCAATGGCCCAAACCAATTGCTGACAGGCAACAGCAACAAGGAATGCGTATATGTCCTTGTCGACATCAATGTGTTTTGTAATCAAATGGAAGTTGACGGTGGAATTGCGCAAATTGCGCTTTTATGTAGGCTGTCGATGGGCCCTCACACTTTTGGTAACATAAGACAGTGGAGCCTGGTAAGAAGGGGAATTCATTGTTTTATATAAATGAGTTTTAAATTTAAAAAAAATACTCAGAAAAGTAGAAATGCGGCGACAAGCCTGATATATTAGAGAGGGCATTTGAATTCCTATTATATTAACATTAGAAAGAGTCTCTTAAATGTGCAAACAAAATATTAAAAACCGAACTAACTGCCTCGAAGAGGCTTTCAACTTATTTAATCACTCATACGCAGTGTTGCCTATTTTCACAACCTTTTTTTTTTAAATTTAATTGAATTTACAAATAACTTCAACTCAAAAATATTAAGAGAAAACAATGTCATTTGATTTAAATTGTTCGCACTTTCCTTAAAAAAAAAAATTCCGAAAATATTTTTGTTCTATATAAAAAGCTATCAAAATTTGAACTCGTCTTCCTTTTTTTTAAATAAAAGCAGTTGCCTTTTTTATTTAAAAAAATATCAACGATCGAAATGTTATAGAGATTTTTGTAACAAAATTCTTGATTTGGTATACGTCTCATAATTAATTTTTTCCCCAATAAAAATAAAGATATTTTTAGTTCTCACAATTATTGGGTTATTCAGTAGGTATACGGATTTGTTGATTTTATTTTATAGAGAATGAAGATTAATCGATTATGTATTGGCCGTTTTTTTTAATCACCTTTGGACATCATTTAAGCAGCTGCAGGATTTCACTCACCGTAGTACTTTCCTTAGCGTTAAAAAAAGAACCAAGTGCTTTTAAAGATATTAGAAACGAACATTTTAGCATTTAAATTTATTTTAGAATTTTGAAGAGTTGAAAACAAAATAATAATCGAAAGGTGCAAGGTCGAGGCTATCATGTGCCAATTCAACTAAAATATAGGTACTTCTCAATGCCGTTGCAATCGTTGTCATGATGGAAAAAAAGATGCGTGTCGAACGCGTTATCCGGAAATGCTTCCTTTGACCTTGATCTAAATTACTAATTTTTCAATATGTGGCAGCATCTCAAAGTGGACGCGACATCTTTTACTTAATTATTGATTGTTTTCAGGAAGGACTTATACGCAATCAAAGAAATATTATATGCTAATGATATTAAAGACTTATCTGAATAACCTGAAAATATGCAGGATACAATTGATGCGCTGCATAAGTACTGTTTGCAATGGAACCTCACAATATATATGGAGTAGTCTCAAGTATGAGTGTTCAAAAAACACTGATGAAAAGTGGAAATAAAACGACATTGAGCTAAATGTAGTAAATAGCTTAAAATATGTATGAGCGCACTTAATCCACATCTAAAAAACAGTTAGCAGACCTGAATTTCAATTTGGGGGAATTTTCGCAAAATGATGTTAACGTCATAAATGTATTATGAAGTATGGGCTCAAGGGGAAATCACATCGGGAAGCAAACTGTACACATACGTTAATAAAACCAACATTTTTAAAAACCACTTTTAGCTTACTACATTTAGCTTAATGCGTTTAATTTCTTTCATCACGGTCAGCCCTCTCCGTGTTTTAATACTAATACTTGAGACTACCCTAAGTAGGAGATAAGAAAGGGCCTTTTATTTGAAAACATTGTTATTATTAAGGGGAAAACTCAACAAATTACAAATAAATAAAGCCAACAACCACCACTAGTACATTAAGATTTTTAAAGGTATCTAGGGGCTCGGCCCATAGGCAATTCATCACCTAAGTCATCTATCGGACACTACTTTTCGGCCAACCAAATATGTAGATAGAATAAACCTTTCACTTATAGTGCAGAAAAACGGCGAAATGATTCAACCGTCCCATGTGTTTCTATACCAGGGTTCCCCAAGAAGAGTGTATTGGTGTGTGAATATACCTCGTTGAAGGCTAAGCAGGCACTGATTGGCTTTTGGGGTTTTTTTACACTCTTTGCGAAATGCTCGTCATGTGTTCGGCTCGTGCCTGTGTGAATTGCCGAATGTGTTCGGCCTCCAAGGGCTATGGCTGGGGAACTCTGGTCTATACACTCAGAAAAACTGGCTGCCAGCGTTCTAGAGCTAAGAAGATAGAACTTATACTGGTTTGTACTTAAATTCAAGTCTTACTGTACTTGGCTGTACTCAAAACTAAGTAGGAATCGGTCTTAAGTTTCAAATTTTCCAAAAATGTTCCTAAACAAAAAAAAAATCTTAAATCAAGTACGAAATACTTAAATCAAGAACTTTTGTACTCAAACGTTCTAGAACGAACGGAATAGAATTTTTACCGTTTTGTACTTAAAACAATAAGTATGAATCGTTCTTGGGTATACTTAAACTTAGTACGAATCAATCTAATAAGAACGAATTGGGATTGGTCTGGCATTTTGTTCTAAAAATAAGGTTTAAAAACTTGTAGTCTTAAAAATGTATCCCGAAACGGTCTAAAATCAAGAATTCTGGGATTAAAAAAAGCGAACTTGAACTAAGTATTTTGTACCAAATATTATGTACCAAGTATTTGGTACAAAGTATTTTGTACCGTGTATTTTGTACCAAGTATTTTGTACCAAGTATTTGGTACCAAGTATTTTGTACCGTGTATTTTGTACCGTGTATTTTGTACAAGTATTTTGTACCAAGTATTTGGTACCAAGTATTTTGTACCAAGTATTTTGTACCGTTGTATTTTGTACCTTTTACCAAGTATTTGGTAGCAAGTTATTTTAATTTTGTAGCAAGTATTTTGAATTAGAGCAAGTATTTTGTACCAAGTATTTTGTACTTGTATAAAGTATATTCGTATTTGGCGTACTATTGACACCGTTTGTACTTAATTTAAGTACAAAGATATCGTTTTTTTCTGAGTATAGGAACGATAAGGAAAGGGAAGTGAAGAGAGGTTATTGAACGAAGAAATTAAGCAAAGTTTTTGGTTCATAAAATACGGGATCAAAAAAAAACACATACTTAAATCAAGAAATTTATTCTTAGATCAAGAGTATTTTGTAATTCTTTGACACCGAACATTTTTGTTCTAGCGTACTATTTACTTCGAAAATTCTTGATCCAAGCATGATATTCTTGATGTGATCGTGCTCTAACAGGGTACATAACGTCCAGGGTAAAATGTTTAGTTGTTCAAGCACTTCATATGTATCAGAACCGGACAATATGTGCAATTATTCTGATAATTTTCTTTTATCCCCTCCTAAAACTGTTTTAACTATCTCTGTTGGTAGTTGAATTTCAATATATGAAAGGAATCGCATATTATCCCTATTCATTAAGGGGGGGGGGTTCAGATCCAGAGGGAACCTGTAAATTTTTCAAGCTCATTATTTATTATTTAAATCTAATGTGTTCCCTTTTCATTTACGATATTTCTCAAGAGCTGTCAAATGTCAACTGTATTCACATTGTGTCCTGTACTAGACAGCACATCTGTCAAATGGTTATTCCATTTTCACTCTTTGTTCTAGTCGTCATCGTCGTGTTGTCCTGGGCTAAGAGTAGCAAAAAGGGACAGCAACCCACCCTTACCTAAATTGAAAACGTGAAGCAAGCGGTTCATTGGTAATTCATTTATGCGCACATTTGCACAGCCCGGGCCCTGGTTACTGGTCGCAGGGACCTGGCTATTCCGGCACCTACGCTTTGCAGCAGCTGCAGGTGTTCAAGCCTTAAGAAATGGGCTGCCATCGATAGCAAGCACCCGGCATACAAGTAATTTATACTTTTCGACACTCACCACGCACGACTTGACGTCACGATAATGTATCGAATTCATTTTCCACTTGTTTTGCTTGCCAGCTACACAGTCCACCTACCTCAACCAGCCAGCCAGCCGGCATTTTGCTTGGCAAATATCACAAAAACGCTTTCGACACATTCCCCATTCAGACTCAATTACCTACGTGGACGGGCTGGCTTCATTTTTGTGTGTGTGTGTTTTTCCCCCGCTTCTGTTTAACTTTGAGTTTTTGGCCCGGGTCAAAATGTTCTTGGCCGGGGCCCCAAAAGTGCTGGTTGCACAAATATTTGACCAGCCACTGGCACCTCCTTTGCTTGCTCTGTGCCACATTTGTTTTCTCTTCGCTCTCGTGTTTTCCTTTTTTTCCATTTCATTTCAATGCATTTATTTATTTGATTACATTTGGCACACAAAAAAAAAAATAAACATTTTGTGCAATTTTTATGCACTTGAAAAATATTAATATTAAAATATGTGAGTGCTGCAATTGCGTTTATGGAGTGTGCCACACAGCTCGTAAATTTGACTTTGTACAATTTACTGCCCAATGGTCCAATGGCCTATAAATAATATTATTTAGTTTCCATGGGGACCTAAATCAATCATAATCAACATTTTATATATTCAAAAAATGATGGAAAAAATTTGGCAAAAAGGCATATACAATCGGGTGCTAATTGAATTGGTCAGTTGTTAGGCGCGTTTTGTGAATGCTTTTGAAACCATTGAATGGAAAATCAAATATGCAATAAAATTTATTTAATGGAAATAAAAAAAATAGTTTGATACTGTGCAGTTTAGTAGTCATTATGGTAGCTTTTTGTGAAGTTAAACAATCAAACTGGCTAACTGTTTTCTCTACAGAAGAGTCTGTTCTCAATCATGAATGACCGATTGATAATCTACGCACAGTCTAAATGGTAAGGGATATAAAGCTGAAATTTGGACAGTAGTTTGCATATTTGGAGAAAGTGGTATACGTGGGCTGCTTTAAGTTTCTGGCCTAGGTCACTCTAGCCATTTTAGGGCCTTTGGCACCCAAAAAAAAGGATTGACTTTTATAGATAAAAGCTCCATACAACTTTTCATGTGTGACCTCGTTTGATATCGATTAACGATTAATCAAAAACTTAGCTCGGCAGAAAAATTGAGATTAAATCGTGAACATTTTCGTGCAATCATTTTGCACAACTTTCGACGTGGATTATCACGACAAGAGTGCAACGATGGACTTAAATCTTTGTATGGCAATGGAGCACCATCCTAAAGCAATGTGAAAAAATTGGTTTAATGAAATTCAAAATCGCGGGCGACGCTCGCTCGAAGACGAAGGTCTAGGCCAAAACAGTCGTTGTGCCAAAGAACATTGATAGTGCGTGAACTGATAATGCAAGATCGTCATGTGACATCAGAACCTAACCGACAGGAAAGATAAAAAAAACGAAAAAAAAATAATAGAATAGTGACCGACGTATGGAGCATAGCTAGGCATCCGATTTTGGGCATTTCTTCACAATCATGAAGCAAAAAATATATACCAAGATGGACGTTACGATGGAAAACAAAAAGTTTGTTCTCTGTTTTTGATGACGTTCAGAAAAAGTAGATTCATCATTTTTCAGAATTGTGTGGAAAATAAAAAATAAAAGATTGGAGATAGGAAACAAGTTTTAAAATTTTTGACCACGTATAGGAGCTATAGCTAAGTCCGATAAATTTTTCCAGAATTAGTGGAATCACACACAATTTGATAGGACGCAATCGGTGAAAAAAAACCTGGTGTGGATTGGTGCAAAAAAAATTTTGAAAAAATATAATCGCGGTGTTTCAAAAGACGTTTATAAGATCGTCACAGGTGACGAATCATGGATCTATGCTTATGAGCCCCGAAACAAAACTGCAATCGACCGTGTGGGTCTTCGAAGACGAGCCAAATCCAACGAAAGTCGTTCGTGGAAGAAGCACTTCTGAAGCAAATGGTCGTCCTGTTTCCTCGGTAAAACTGGTCGATGAAACGGGCGACTGTTCGCTTGAGCAACGTGGAGGTCAATTCTGGTACAACACAATTTGTTTGCCTGAAGTCTTCGGAGAAATTCGAAAAACGAACAAGAGAAGACAGATCATTGTGCACCATGACAATGCGAGCTCTCACATCAGCTCACTCCAGCGCTTTTTGACCGCCCAAAACGACGAATTGATGGCACCCAATGACTTCTTTTCATTCCCGCACTTCAAGGGAAAATGCGTGATCAACGATTTTCGTCGCCAGAAGATGCTGTTGCAGTGTTCAAAAACCATGTTTTGGAGGTGTCTCAATCGGAGTGGAAAAAGTGCTTCGACAATTGGTTTGAGCGCATGCCAAAGTGTATAAATCTTGCTGGAGAATACTTTGAAAAACAATAAAGTTATTTTTTGATCATAAATATTCGCGTTTTCATTATTAGGCCAGAAATATATATAGCAACCTACGTAATATTTAACAAAGAAAAGATTTTCCGCTTTTAGAAATTTTTTCTATATCTTATATATCTTAAAAGCGAATAAGATTCTGGATATTCTTTAAGGGCGAATTTCTAAAATGTAAGACTCTTTTCAGTTGGGATATATATTTGTAATAATCGTTAAATAAATAAAATAAAAAATATTAACAAGAAACCGAAAAAACCGTTATTAGCGTTTCGGTATGTTTTCGGTTTTTTTGGTTCCTATTATAACGGTTAACGGTTTATTTCGGAAATTTTAATATCGGTTCGATAGTAGGGTATTAAACGGTTTGATTTCGTTAAATGTTCCGGTTAGGTTATTAAACTTGTTTCAAATATGTATTCTTTAAATAAATGTCAATCCAAAAAGTACTTTAAAGTACTTAATCGTCAGCTTACGGCTATTCTTTGCCCTTTTTGTGTCAATTTTGGTTTTCATTTGCTGCCCACAAAACACGGAAATGCACTTAGAAGAATTGTCGGCACAGTTAACTGATTGATATATCGATTGATTGATGGCTAAATGGATCGAGCGTGCAGCGATTAGTGGAATTAAAGTGAAAACGATGCTAACGTAGCTAATTCGTGTGAAACAACGGGTCTGGGCCTCGTTTCGAAAAAAAAAAAAGTAAAAAAATCTATCAATACAAGTTGGGTCGTAATTCAATTGCCCTGTCGCAGGCTGGCAGAAGTCTGCGACAAATGTCAAAAAATAAAAAATAAAAAAACCCCCCCAGAATTGCCTCGACATTGCCCGGCAGCCCTGACCGTCAATGTTTATTTGGTCGCGCTTTAATTATTTTTGGTACGCCCACCTGACACGCCCTAAGGGAAATTGCATAGTGTCGCCCGTTGTGTTTTTTTTCTCTGTTTTATTTTAATTGAATTTTGAAATATGTGCAGGACATTTTTTTTGTTTTCAATGCAATTAATTCGAGCATTTTTGGGTAAAGTTATTTGTTGCCATTGAGGTAATAAATTTTCATAGCTTTTCAAATAAATCAAAAAGCAGAACAATTTATTAATTAAATCAAGTTTCAGTGCCCACTTAAAGTCATTAACTAATGCCATATAAAAAAAAAAATAAACACTGAATAAGTAATATCGTTTTTCATTGATTTGCGCCGGCGACATATAAATATTTTACTACATATTTAAAATAATATTTTGCCAGTGCAAAAGTCATTTACGTTTATTTAATAAAACTCTCAAATATTGTGTGAATTTACAAATGAATTCCCCAAAAGGCAATTAAGTGCATAGTCGAATTTGTGCAATTTAAAATCTATAGAGAAAAAAATAGAGCGAAGTGAGGAAAAACGAGACATTGGAATGAGAATTTACCTTAAAGCCATATTCTCAGATGACATCAACTTTATTTGCGGCATATAAATAAGACAGCAGAGCAAAAATATTCTGATTTCAAAGCTTTTCAAAAGTGTTTCTATTCATATGAAGCATTGTAACGAAAATAATTTTTAATGTCATCTGAGAATCGGCCTTAAAACTGCAACCTTTAGTCAACTGATTTTTATCAAATATAATTAGGTAAAAGGTATTTTTGTTCATAGTTTGATTTTCACAAAAATAAGCATATTTTTGGTTTGTCTTCCAACTTTCCAAAGGGTCAAAGCCCAGCTCTTCTCACTTTCTTGGCTTGGCTTGACAAGAGAAAGAAACCTATTTATACCAGTTTGTACTAAAAATTTCAAGTAAATTTTTTTCCTGGGTGTACTTAAATTAAATATGAAACATTCTTAAGTCCAAAAAACGACGTTTATTTTATTGAAATCAGAACAAACATTCTTGAATCAAGAATTTTTACTACATCGAAAAATTCTCAAAAACGCATTCTCAATTTAAGTACGAAATAATCTTGAAATGCCCCGCCAAAAAAGTATGCAACACGAATCTGTACTTAAAATTCCCAACTGGTTCTATCACTTTACTTATGAAGGGAAGGTTGATTTGTGCCTACAGTTATACCTTCTAGCACTTTGATTAGCTAAAGGCAATAATATCTTTTCAGCCATAATTGATTCAATACAGAGATATAGTTTCAAGCACAAATTGAAAACAGCTAATGAATTTAATATAATTTAATAAACCAAGAACATTTTGTAATTTTTTGTACTTTTATTTGGTTTCAAGAAGAGCTTTGGGGGAAAATTTTGGAATTAATTAAACTTCAAGGAAAAATGTTTTGTTATTTTTTTAAGTACATTCTTAAGACTTGAGACTTTTACGACCTAGAACTATAATCAAAAGATCTTAATATAGTTCGAAATGTACCTAATACAATATATCAAGGAACGGCGTCTGAAGTTATGATAACCATTAGTATTTCGATATTAACAAAAACAATTTTCAAAATCAACTTTCAGTAATAGAAAACTTTCCGTACCTTACTCCCGTAATTAATTTTTTTTGTCATTTCAATATTTAAACAAAAATTGCGATATCTCGCGGACGGTAAAAAAATGCAAAAATACGAAATTTCCGGGGTGTGAGGGGGTAGTGTACTATCCCTCCACCACCCAATGCCGTCTTATTGCACCGTAATTCGGTGTTTTTTATGATACTCGTTATCTTAATATTTAAACAAAAGTCGCGATATCTCGCGAACGGCAAGAGATACGGCAAAAAAAATAGTAATTTGTATTTCGAGAAATTTTATTACAAATTTCGTGAGTAATTTGTGTTTCAAAAATTAGCTACAAATACTTTAGTAATTGTGTTTCGAATATTTTCATTAAAATTAATATAGTAATTTGTCATTTTATTAATTATTACAAATTAATATAGTAATTCTGTATTTCAAAAAATTTTATTACAAATAACTTGAGTAATTTGTATTTCGAAAAATTTTACTACAAAAATTGCTTGAGAAATTTGTATTTCGAAAAAAATTTTATTACAAATTACTTGAGTAATTTGTAAACTCGTATTATTACGAAAAATTAAGCCGATCCTGATATCAAGGACGGTTAAAACTTATTTCGATATTAACAAAATCGGTTGATATAGAACTTTGTATGGATCACTATTTTCACTACCAAGTACAAAGTTCTTGGTTGTTTTTACTGAGTGAAGAAACCTCCAACTTTCTGCAAATTGTTCAGCCTGGTTGCCTTGAATCATTCATAAAGTATTACGTGCGACTCGGTATGGGAATGGAACCCTTCATAAAGAATTAGGTTCGATACGCAGACCAGGTTTTTAAGTCATTTAAGTCACCCAAGGTCTTAAGTCAAACCTTTATTTAAAACTTATTGTAGACATAAAGTCATTAGAATAAGTTCCATGATTAGTCGGAAATTACTGTAGCTTATCGGCTACAAAAATAACTTATTAAAACATACAAACAATTTCCACACTATTTTCATATTTTTTTAAAATGTCAAAGGTAGTCATCATATAGGAGTCTGGTATCAAACTATTCTTATATCATTACTTAGGCTGCGTTCACACTATTCGACGCATGAGACATGATAATCGAGTAGGCCTTCATGTTGCCTTGTTTTCAATGTCAAATGACAAGCTTTTCAGAATGAATACAAGAAAACACAAGGGCCTACTAGATTATCATGTCTCATGAGTCGAACAGTGTGAACCCAGCCTTACTTTTTTCTTGACTTTTAAGAATATTACTTTTAAAAACGATGTTTTAAGCCTGTGTCACTTTTTTCGAACCAAACCCCTATCCGGCTCGAAGGACCAAAAAAAAAAACTTGTAAATTGCTTGCCAACATTAACGCTTACTAGATTGTCATGTTGTCATTCGTCGAACAGTGCCTTAAAATGGTAAATATTCCAAAAATCCTGACCTGATGATTCGTGTATAAAACAAACCTTAACACTCAATCAAGAATATATTATATATAACTAATCGAGCCATAAAGCTTAAAAAAGGGAAGAGTTTTAATTTCGTGTTCGGTTCGTGCTTTTTCGTGCTTAAGCAATTAATTTTTTTTGTGAAAAACCCCAGCACTCAGAATTCTTTACTTTTAAATGGTAGCTTCATCAACCCGAAGGCATATTTTTAATTGCCTTTGGTTGAGAGAAAATATTTGAAACTTGTGTAAAATGTTGGAAAAAAAAAAAACTTTGTTCGAGCTTAACTCAAGTTTCAATTTAATTTCACCTGCTCGCTTGCTCTCTTGGCTTATTCACTTGCCTTGACCATTTGTCTGTGCAACCACAATAAATTTTATTTGTTTAAACGCACTTTAATTACGTATACGCTTGAATACTGAGAAAACTTTTCCGGGGCGGAGAATTATTACATTTAATGGAATATGGACCATACCCGGGCATAACTTTGGCATAAAAGTTTGCGCAAACCAATTGTTAATTGAAACAACAAACTATGGCAACAACGGGGCACAAAAAGGATTCCAGCAACAATTAACTGTGGCAACCATAAAACGAAACTTAACTAGAAGGCATTTTGCCGGCCAATGGCATAAATAACCCGGGTACTTACCGCTCATCACAATCACAACAAGTAGCAGCAGCCAGGCCACACAGATGCCGTGTGCCATACGGAGGAGTGGCATGACGAAGGCAGCGGCAGCGGCAACAACAACAATAACCGGAAATGCAGTTAGCCTGAACGTGGGCGAAGCGGGTATTGTCTTTGGCTGGCTGTCTATTTCACTCTATCTTTACTCTCTCTCTCTCTCTTTTTATGCTGCAAAAACCAAGTTAGCAGCGTCATCATCAACATAAGCAGCAGCAGCTGCAGCAACGTCATTATCGGGCCTGCCGGCTGTCTCTCTATTGACTTGGCCAATTGCCAAGCTCAGGCTGTGTGTGTGTGTGTGTGACTGTGAGCTGAAAAGAGCAGAGCAAAGCACGGGCATTAAGTTTTGTTACTGAACTGACGCGAAAGTTATTGCCTGCGACAAAGATGGCCAAATGCTGGCCGGTCGAGAAAGGGCCAAAGTATGACTGTTTCCTCAAAGTCAAATGCACTCATTGGCCAACTGAAAACTGTAACGGGGGAGAAACAAAAAAAAACAGACAACGGAAATGAGCAAAACGATAATGGAGCACGCTGACTGCATAATGATTTGCTGGCCATGCACCATGGGCGGGATTTTGCGAAATTTTAAATAAATATTTTTTGAAAAAGGTCAAAGGCTTTATTTCCATTACATGTGAGTGGAAATTATAAATTTGAATATTGCTGGAGATATACAAAATTCTATATAAATATACCAATCAAAAATACGCAAAGAAATTGCCCGTACAGGAACACAGCGTATTCTCTTTGCCATTGGAATGAGCAAGGAAACTTAGTCCTTTTTATCAGGCTGCCCAATCCTGAAAGAAATCATATTCTTACATTTTGACAAGGCAAAGTTGTATCTATATGAAGTTAATGGCCGCGTTCAGCAGAGACACCTGATCACTGATCAGCTTAAAAAAAACCACTCTTATTAGTTAGCATACTTTTTAGAGGGTCTTAATAAATTGACATTTAAAAAAGCTCCATGTAAATATCATATTGAACACAAGAGGAAAAGAAGGATACGTAAATTATCAAGAAATATATAATTGATCAGGTAGCAAGTTCTTCTGCTAAACACGCCCAATCAGATACTCAATGGATCAAAATGGTTGACAACGTTCAACCTTATCAGCGAGGCATTTAAATGCCGGAAAAAAGTCATCGAAAAAGATTTGTAAACCAGGTAAAACGGCTAATCGAATCTCACACTATGCTGTTGAACGAGCTGGTATTTGCGGAAGACTCGAGCAGCCAGGTGTATTAGACGGAATAGCGTAGCGTTAATACCAAGTAGATAAATATTTATATTTTTATGGTATATCGATTTTTTTAAATAGATATTGTGGAAGACAAATGACACTCACTTCTCTTTAGTTTCAATGCTCGATCAGAACTGAGTCCGCATGTTTATTGGTAATCGACTCCAAGCTTATCGATAAGAAGCTAACGATAAAACTATCGTAGTGATATATTGATTAAGCAAAGAGTAATAAACTAACTAGACTAGATTATAATAGATTAAAGTAAGTTGCTGCCAGAGTGGCCATGCGTAATATAACCTATCCTACTACAATATATCGATATTATATTCGGCATCCCTACTTATAATATACTTACATTATATTTTATAATATTCTCGTGCAAATCGATAGGTAAAATATTTCAGTATATATGTGCATAACTATGGCCGCACTCAATTTTTTCAGTGTAAGAGTACTCAGAGAGGAAGTGCAACAATTGCACATAAAAAGAGAATCAAAAAAAAACAGAAGCAAAAAAATAATAATTCAATAAAAAAAAATTATTTTTCCATCCATTGGGTCCATAACTTACTTTCAAAGCTCGAAAAAAAAACATTCGGCCATTAAACCACCCTTTGCCCCATTTTCCGACCTAGAAGGTGAATTTCCCAAGATGCGAAAATTATTTTTCCATCTATAAACCAAATTTTATTCAGATTGGTTCACATTTAACGAAATTTTAACCGAAACAAATAATATATATAAATTATTTTGAATACTATACTCACAAACCGATTTTTAAAACAGTTGTATCAAAAATAGTTTTTTTCCATATAGAATTATCCGGGTATTTCCCTGGGGAGTATTAATAATTATATACTTACTACTTATTTTGCAAATCCTTAAAAACCAAGTTCTTAATAAACCGAATGAAAAATAGGATTTTCCATATAAAATTTTCCGGACATTTCCCCACCCTGGCGGAGGATTTTCGAACAGCGGAAAGTCATATGTCTACTTATTTTGCATTTTAATCGTTATAAACCGAGATTGACGTTAGGATGAAAAATAGTTTTTTCCATTATGAATTTTCCTTGTGGGAGGATTTTCCGATATTAACAAAATTCATGTCCAAGTATTTTGCTTACTTTACTTACAAACCGAATATGAAGTCAATCGGATAAAAAACAACATTTTCCCCATACAAGCTTTTCCAAAAGTTTTGCACTACTTGGGGGTGGAATTTTCCAATACTGCCTTAGTTCACACTTTCGAAACTTCTGGGAAAGTTTCAGCTTTCTAATTCTAACCGTTTTGGCTGTGCGTAGCCAATCAGTCAGAGAATCAATGTGGAATCAATAGTTTTCCTCATTTTCTTACAAAAATTGTTAGAGTGAAAAATAAAGAAGAAGTATCAAATCGGCCAGTTCCAGGAACATTCCTTTGAGTCATCCAAATCAGAACACATGACACAAGTGTTGACACGACAAACGTTTATTAGAGACTGATATTACAAAGTCTTGGCAAAAACGGAATCTATAAATCTAGTGATGGAACATCGCATAGTGATGTGCAACTAGATCGATTTAACTTGCTTATTCAACAAAAATTTCATTTTCGCTTAGAATGAATTTAACAAGATGACCAGCAGATGTGACTGTCAAAAGAAATGGTAGTCTCGAACAGACCAAAAGCGGCACAAAAAAAATTTTTTTTTTGTGAATACTCGAGTGGCTTGACTTTTTTACCCAATTTCGCTCATTAAGTTCATAAACCTGGCTGAAACATGCCCAAATTAAGGTTTGACGTTGTCCAACTTTGCGACTAGATTTCCAGAAATAGGAAAAACTTAAAAGTTTTGAAGTTTAACCTACATATATATGAATAATTTTTGACCTGCAATTTTTTTTATCTTTGAGATGGATAAAAATACAAGATATTCTTCGTACTACGCAAATAAATCGAGTTCAAGACTAGACTAGGTGATACAATATAACCACACAACATTTTCGGGGCATTGCCACTTTCCTGTGCGAGTGCAATTTTTCACTCTCCATTTCCAACACAAAAGAAAATATGTGAACCAGTTTTTGTAGACTAGTTGAATCACTTAGTCAGGAAAACTTTAATATATTAAAATAAGGCAGCAAACAGGTCCAGAACCGAACCCCTAAGAACCAGTTAAGTTTAGGTATTTCGAACTGCTCGAACCGGACCATTACCGATCCTGCAAACATTTATCTCAAATTTGGGAAAGACTTAAAAAAAATTGCTCTTACTATACATATCTACTATCTACCAGCAACTCGATTATTAGTTGGAGCACATTTTCAACACTAAAGATTGTTATTTCAAATCGCAGAGCTAGTAAAAATGAACAGGTAAGCTAGACAATTGATACGATAGTTTTGTTGATTCAATCCTTCCCTGAATATATCATCTCTAGAATATAAAAAAAATTTAATAAATTATTTTCATATGTGGGATTCTTTATTTTTGGGATATTACCAAACAAATTCATATTTCTTGCTCATCCAGTGATTATTTTATTTATTTTCTTAATTTTCTTTTTTTAATTCCAAATCCAAAAACTTTGCCCCACTGTGCTGTTGGGTCTGTTGGTAAGTTTAATTTTTCTATTAAACCATTCCGGCAGGCCACGTGCTAAATCTCTGAAGGCAACTCCAGCAATTTCATTTGCCAAATATTTTCATTTCTATTTTACCTCCTTTTTTGTTTTTTTTTTTGCTGGTGTCTGGCCTAAAAGTTTAAACTGTAATTAAGTTAATTGCTGGGCAAACTTTTTTTTTTTTTTTAATAACGCACTATATAATCATCGTAGGATAAAAGCGACGGCACTGTGGATGATCGATTCTATGGCATTAATGTCATAATAATAGCAGCCAGGCACATTTATTGCGCATACGCCATGTGCACACACCGTAATATGAGCAAAATTTTGTATTTATCTAGTAAATTTTATCGGCAGTGACTGCCATTATTCGTGAGGTTCGATAGCGGGAAAGGAGAAGTGGGGGGGTGGAGTCATAATTCTAATGCATAGAGGCAAATTACGGCCACAAATTCGCACTCCTCGGTACTTATTGTTAGGAAACGGAAACGGGGCACCAAAACGCAAAAAAAAAAATGGCATTTTTATTATTGTTAGCTATTGCTTATGCATATGTGTGAGCGGGTGTGTGTGTGTGTGTGCCCAGACATGCCAGACTTCAGACTTCGGAAAGCAATTTGCCACGCACTGTCAGTGAAGCTGAACGCAGTGGAACATTTCTAATTTTCAGCTACGAAAAATTTATACAATAAAAAAGCAAAAAAAATGCCCAAATTTACATAAACACAACTCGCACACACACACACACACAGCGACTGAAGTATGTGCTTGTAAATCGGAACAGACAAAGATTTGCTTTTACTTTTATGTGTTCGTTTTTGTTGCTGCTGCTAAAATTTGTACTTTTCTCAGCATATTCATTAAAATGTTTTTAAAATGCCCACCTTCATCTCTCCAACCCCTTGCCCCTTGCTGGATTTACACAATTTTCTCTCTTAGTTTATACACAGGTTTTTCTTTTGGTAAAATGAAAGGGAATTTATTTTTGTTTAAGCTTATGATAGTCGTATTATCCTCAGCATTTGGGTCAACTCATAAAAAAAACATTGCACAAAATTGATTATGAATGGAAAGGTTATATGGGGCTTATGGATTTTATTCTTCTTTTTTGTTTAAAATATAAAATAATATAATATAATTGTTGACATTTAGTTGAAAATCGCTGATTATGTGTCATGTGGTTTTTATAAAATTGCCAGAAAAAATTTGGAAATTTAGCATGAGTCTGATTAAGAATTTAGCTGCAATCTCAAAGGTGTTAAAATGTCATACTTAAGTCCAAAATAGATTGATAACACAAGGCAACAGCCATTTTGCTCTGGCCTTCTCGATGCAAAATTCTGTTCCTGTTCTGTGCCCTGATTCCAAAACTGGTCTTGGTTTTCTCCATCAGCTCTTGTTTTCAAGAAATCGAAAAACCATTTTCCATTTTCCTGTTTTTTTTAGATGGAAAATTATGGGGGTCACACCAAACACAAATTTGTAGGTTTATAAGTTTTATGCGATACTACAACACATCAATGCAGCCATAAAAATTCAAGCGAGCCGCATCAGAAAACCCGAAAGTAACTAAATTGGACCTTGAAGATAATTTTTTCTCAATTTATAGCAAATTTTTCAAAATAAACCGTCGTCTACAAACTAGTGCGTATAAAAACTATTTTAGGCATATAGCATAACATATCCGCTATTTTTACGAATTTTGTAGCCCTTTTATCATAATTTTCCATAAGCTAAAAAAAACGCAAAATGGTTTTTCCGCGATTTCTTGAAAACAAGAGCTGATGGAAAAAAACCGAGACCAGTTTTGAACAGCACAGAACAGGAACAGAATCGCTCAAAACAAAAAAGGATTGGTGCAAAAAAATTTAAAAAAAATATAATCGCAGTGTTTCAAAATACGTTTATAAGATCGTCACTGGTGACGAATCATGGATCTATGCTTATGAGCCCGAAACAAAACAGCAATCGACCGTGTGGGTCTTCGAAGACGAGCCAAATCCAACGAAAGTCGTTCGTGGAAGAAGCACTTCGAAGCAAATGGTCGCCTGTTTCTTCGGTAAAACTGGTCATGTGGCGACTGTTCCGCTTGAGCAACGTAGGACGGTCAATTCTGAGTGGTACACCACAATTTGTTTGCCTGAAGTCTTCGGAGAAATTCGAAAAACGAACAAGAGAAGACAGATCATTGTGCACCATGACAATGCCAGCTCTCACACATCAGCTCACACCGAATTGAAGGGTCATCCGCCGTACAGCCCTGACTTGGCACCCAATGACTTCTTTTTATTCCCGCACATCAAGGTAAAAATGCGTGGTCAATGATTTTCGTTGCCAGAAGATACTGTTGAAGAGTTCAAAAACAATGTTTTGGAGGTGACTCAATCGGAGTGGAAAAAGTGCTTCGACAATTGGTTTAAGCGCATGCAAAAGTTTATAAATCTTGCTGGAGAATACTTTAAAAACCATAAAACCATTTTTGATCATAAATATTCGCGTTTTTATATAATATTTCCTGGTAGACCAGAAATATATATCTAACAACCTACGTAGCATCGCTAAATGGAGGCAAGTCCTAATCATTTAGCCAATCTGTTTTCAACCCATTTTCTCAGTCAACTGTCGCTTGACATCCTTCGTCAAACTTTATGATAATTACGCAAATTAAGCGCAAACTTGCAAAATTTCTAATTGAAATCGAAACCAGCAACCAGAACAAAGATAATCCCACTGACCTTGACCTCAAGTCATTAGTTAGAATAAACCATTGCAAACGGTTAGAAATTTAGATGACAAAACAAAACAAAAAAAAAAAAGTATGAGAGAAATTATTGTTTTTGTGCTGAAAGCCTGCCGCTTCACGGCATATTAAACAAAATGAATCCTTTTGACATTTCGCTGTGCACCGCAAATGGGGCGTGGTCGGTTGAAGTGGAGTTGTCAACCCGATGTTAGATTGGAGGGGTTGGGGGGGGCAGTCACTTTCGGTTGTCTAAATAAGGTCTAATTTGCAATTTTGTTTAATTGTTTGTGGCTTTGGATTTCGACATGATTTTGATTGCTTGTTTAGAATGCCACAATGCCGCCTCCTCCCTGCCTCCACCCTGCCCACCGCTGATGGCGTGTATCTAAATCGTTGATGTAACTGCTGCGGCTTCTGCTGTTTGTGTTTTGTGTTATTTGCGGTTTTTTAGTTTGGGTCAACGTCAATGAGCCAAGGCACGCACACACACACCCCCCACACACTCTCTCTTAGTTAGTGGTTTCCGCTCGAACGGTGTCCTCTGGCTGGCCGCATGCCTTGCCTTGCAAATTATAATAAAAGGTTTCCATTGCGGCCAGTCAAATATGCGCGCAACTTTTGCCTTTGCTTTGAGCAATTAAAAAGGCCAACCAAAGCGAAAGAATGTTCAATTCAATTGAAATGGAGTGGAGTGGGCGAGCAAAGAGTTTATTGAAATTCCATGTCCCTAATTTGCTTCATGCTCAGATGAAAAATTGTTACTACAAATTTATCATTTATCATTTTTTTTGAGACTGCCAGAATTGTTGCCTCTAAAAATTTTGTCACAATTACACGGGTTGACTCGGGATGCAGAGAAAAAATGACATGGAAAGATGTTTTTGACACTTTCAGTGTGCCCCTTCCTTTCACCTCAACACCTTGAGGGATGTCGAAAAAAAGCCATCAGTTTTTTTTTAACCACAGCCAGGCTTTAAGTCATTTTCCCCACAACTTTCTGTATCCTCTAGTCCACTTAGTAAAAAGTTTTTATTTTTGAATCGAAAAACTCGTGTGCCGTTCCAGCACACCGCTTCCCCAATAAGTAGGCAATGCAAATGGCAGTTCCCCAAGCCTTAGGACCATTGGCGCTTAGAAGTATGCAATGGAAATTATAGTTTAAAATTTCTTTGAACACGTGGCCCCCAAGGTAGGCGATATCTAATAAGATCATCCAACTCAGGGTTCGGAATAGATCTTTGCTCTCAGCTCTGGCCTAGCAGCTCTTTGCTCTGAGCTAGTAGCTCCAGCTCGTGAACTGGACGCTAGCTTATGGCTCCTGACTCTTGAGTCACAGCTCTTGACTCTGAGCAAAGAGAGCTTCATCTAAAGAGCCAGCAATCCACACACAGCTCTTTCCTAGTAGCTCTCGACTCAGAGCTAAGAGCCCAAGAGCCAGAAGAAAGCAATCCAATCGCAGCTCTATACTTGTAGCTCTCGTTTCTGGGCCAGGAGCTCCAGCTTAGGAGCTAGCTGCTCTCCACTCTGAGCTGAGAGAGCCTCATCTCAAAGAGCCTGGAGCCAGCAATCGACTCCCCAGCTCTTTAATTTTAACTATCGGCTCTGAGCTAGAAGCCCCAGCTTAAAAGTTAGCTCCCGGCTCTTGAGCTACAGCTCTCGGCTCTCAGCAGGGAGCTACATTAAAGAGCGAGGAGCCAGCAATCCACTCGCAGCTCTTAATTTGTAGCTCTCGGCTCTGAGCAAGAAGCCCCAGCTTAAGAGCTACAGCTCTTTTTGGGCTTTTGAGCCACAGCTCTCGGCTCTGAGCTGGGAGCTACATCCAAAGAGCCAGGAGCCAGCAATTCACTCGTAGCTCTTTACTTGTAGCTCTCGGCTCTGAGCTAAGAGTCCAGCTATAAGTTAGCTGCCAGCTTCCGGCTCTTGAGCCACAGTTCTCGGCTCTGAGCTGGGAGCTACATCTAAAGAGCCAGGAGCCAGCAATTCACTCGTAGCTTTTGCCCAAAGCTCTCTCGGCTCTCTTGTAGCTCTGGCGAGTTGAGTCCAGCTCTAAGCTAGCTGCCTGCTCCCGGCTCTTGAGCTACAGCTCTTCACTCTGAGCTGAGAGTTTTATCAAAAGAGCCAGGAGAAAATAAAAGACTCGCCGCTCTTTACTTGTAGCACGCGATTCTGAGCTAGGAGCTCTAGCTTAAGAGCTAGCTGCCGACTTACGGCTCTTGAGCTATTGCTCTCAACTCTGAGCTGGGAGAGCCCCATCTAAAGAGCCAGGAGAAAGCAAAAGACTCGCCGCTCTTTACTTGGAGCTCGCGATTCTGAGCTAGGAGCTCTAGCTTAAGAGCTAGCTGCCGACATACGGCTCTTGAGCTATTGCTCTCAACTCTGAGCTGGCAGAGCCCCATCTAAAGAGCCAGGAGACAGCAATCGACTCGCAGCTCTTTACTTGGAGCTCGCGATACTGAGCTAGGAGATCTAGCTTAAGAGCTAGCTGCCGGCTCCCGGCTCTGGAGTCACAGCTCTCGAATCTGAGCTGAGAGAGCTTCATCTAAAGAGCCAGGAGCCAGCAATCCACTCGTAGCTCTTTACTTGTAGCTCTCGGCTCTGGGCTAAAAGACCCCGCTAAGGAGCAAGTTGCCCGCTCCCGGCTCTGGAGTCGCAGCTCTCGGCTCTGAGCTGGGAGCTACATCTTAAGAGCCAGGAGCCAGCAATCCACACATAGCTCTTTACTCGTAGCTCTCGGCTCTGAGCTAGGAGCCGCAGAGCCCAAGAGCCAGAAGAAAGCAATCAACTCGCAGCTCTATACTTGTAGCTCACGGTTCTGAGCCAGGAGCCTCAGCTTAAGAGCTATCTGCCAGCTCCCGGCTTTGGAGATCCAGGAGCCCCAGCTCTGAGCTAGGGGCTTTCGGCTGTTGAGCCACAGCTCTTGGCTCTGAGCTGGGAGCTACATCCAAAAAGCTAAAAGCCAGAAATCCACTCGCAGCTCTATACTTAGAGCTCTCGGCTCTGAGCTAGGAGCCCCAGCTTAAGAGCTCCCGCCTCCTTAGCCACAGCTCTCGACTTGGAGCTGTGAGTTACATCCGAAGTGCCAGGAGCCAGCAATCGACTTGCTCAGCCCTGATAAGCTACATCTCTTAATAATGGACCCGAAAAACTTGTGTGTGATGTATTTAAACAGGCGCCAGACGTCATTGTTGAACTTGAAAATGACTTTTATAGCAACTGTTTTATGTGTTCTCCTTCCCCTTCAAATTTTCGACTATAAAATTCGGACCAAATTGACGACCACATTTGTTGTTGTCTTTAAATTGATGTTCTTTAAATTAGTTTAGTTATTTATGGCTGTCCTCTCAAACAAGCTACCATCTATGTTTGTATTAATTTGACATGCCCCATAAATTGCTTCAAAATTGTTTCAAAATGGTTTCTTGAAGTAACCCCAAAAAGTACTTAGAGGGCTGTAAATGTTGTGACTGTTGTTGTGTTTTTGGGGGTATATGACCGACATGAATGGTAAAAGCATTCCAAGTGCTGGCAATTGTTGACATTCCTTAAAGTCAACCACAAAATCACTTGACTCATCCCCAGGCTTTGTGGGTTCTAGGCGGGGCAAACTCTCGCACAATGAAATATTAATAAATTCCATTACCAAAGAAAACACACTCGAGTGCGCAGGGAAACATCAATGGCAACAGCAACAGCATCGGCATTGGCATTGGCACGCAATCCAACACAATCACTGAGGAGACGCCGATTCGATTCTCTGATTCTCTGCTGAAGCAGTTTCACTTTTGCCACGCAGACAATTTTCAATTGAAGTGCGGGGGGACTTTCCAATTCAATCTACCAAATACATATAAAATGTATCGCATATAGACATTTAGAAGGCATTCAATATTTTCTGTGTTGCAAAAAGAGTTTATTGACAACAAATAAGTAGTCCAATGATGATGATGATGCCAACATTAAAGTCACTTTAATAGCCATTCGAGGCCAAATTGGCGCTTATCGCACTCAAAATACACGCAATGGCATTAACAATAATATTTAATTTGGCAAATGAAACCGCTCCCACTTATTCTGTGTACACAGCTTTAGGCAGATGCGCTTGTTAACAAGGCCAACAAATGCATTCAGCCATGACAATGGACTCTAAGCTTCAAGCTGGCCCACCCACAGTTCTGCAATTAAATGCAAATGGCGTGTGAAAGCCAATTTTGAAAAGTACACAGACAAAAATGTACTAAGTGCAAGGCATTGGCACGGCTAATTTGTAAGGCGAGAGGGGGGGAGGAGATTCCATTGCCATTCAAGTTGTGCTTGAGTGGATTTCATGGCTGGCACACCAAAAGTCATAGCATACTTTTCAGCGCACTGGGCAAAAGTTCACTTGATAATTTCCAGAAACTGTGTGCATTAAATGTGTCCACTGGCCTTTGGCTATTTCTGCTTCATTTTTCTGTCAATTTACACAAATGGAAGTACAGTGAGCAAAGCAAGATGTCATAAAAATCAATTTTTAAAGGTTTAGTCAGGCATATGAAATTAAATCCTTTGTGTGTGGTTTTAAAACCCTTTCAGAGAATTAAAACTGGGCCTGAAATGCGGTGGTCAGAGATCGATTTAAATTAAAAAAAAAAAAATATGTGACTGTTGGGCATAAGAGCTGAATTTGAGCCACTTATGGAAATATATAGAAATTATATCCGTACCTTAAAAAGACAAATTTAGAAAAGCTAGAACAGCACATTCTAAGGCTTTTTGTTGTTGTTAATTTAGTCAATTTTTCAACCAAAACAATTTATGTTTCAATAATCGGGTTTTAAAGATTCTCAAAAAATTACTCATACGACACGTTGACCATTAAGAAATCCCAATACTCCCACAAATGAATAATGCAAGTCTCTAAAAATTCTGATTAAACAAGTTGGCCTTTGATTTATGAGCCTCCTACGAATTCGCTAAAATTCACCGTTCTAAAATTATTAAATGAAAATTTTAAAATTCATCGAGATAATGTCTATGTTGGTGGAAAATTAATGTCATCTATATGTTAAGTAATTTATTAGTATTAAAAAAATGTTGGCCAAAATTAGGTACTTATTGATTTTTAAAATCAACGAAAATATATTTCAAAATGTCACAAATATATAAAAATAGGCAACACAGCGAATGGGTAATAAAAAATTGAAACTTGTTTTCTTTCTTTTATGAATATAAGCTTAAATGTTAATACTCTAATAAACACCAACTAATTCATATAAATTATTATTTACGAATTTAATTAACGAATAACACAAAACACAATTAAAAAAACACTCAAAAAACCCCGAGCAAAGGTAAAAAATGTTTACCTTGGAGGTATACCAAGACTCCTTCAACTTGTGGATAACGCAAGTCCCAGCAATTCCGACTTAACATGTTGGCCATTTACTTATGAACCTCCATAAATTCTTAAATTATTTAAAAAAATATATAAATTTCTTTCCATGTTGTTAGAAAAAAATTGTATGTTTAGTATTTTAGGAGAGCGGTAATTAATTGAAATTTTAGAACAATTAAATTAGTTGTATTAAAAATCAAAGATTAACATTTTTCAAGAGAAATATAAATATACCTAAATTGGCAACACTGCGTATGAGTAATAATATTTTTTTTTTTTTTTTTTCTTTTATGAATATGAGCTTAAATATTAATATTCGTTTATAAGACTATTCACATCAATATGCCCAAAATTATATTGATATATGTATGTATATACTAAACACTAATTCTTTAATAACACAGGTAAACTAATAAGATGACCAGAGAAGATAACAAACTTTATTTATATATTTTTTGGCACTGAATTTAAATCAGTGGTCAGTTTTCACCCAGTTTTCCTCCATTGGTTAAATGAGGAAAAAGGCATTCAAACGAGAAGGCAAAGCTAACTTCGACTGTGCCGAAGTTTTAATACACTTGAAAAACTTTACTCCAACTGATTTAACTGGAAAAATATATATAGAATATAGATATCAGATATTTAAAATTTTTAAATCATTGCTAATAAAAATTTGATACCATAAAAAAAAATTTTCTTAGTAAAAACACATTTTCCGACCGATCGGTCCATGGCAGCTATATGCTATAGTCATCCGATTATTATAATTTTTTTCAAAATTATGTGAAAGCATTTAAAGCTAATATATACCAAGATCGGGGACGCTACGATAAAAAACAATAAAGTTTTTCTCACTAGAAGTATTTTTTTGACCGACCGTTTATATGGCAGCTATATGCTATAGTCATCCGATTTTGATAAATTTTTCCAGAATTGTGTGGAAACATATAAAACAAATATATACTACGTTTGGAGACGCTACGATGGAAATCAAAAAAGTTTTTCTCACAAAGACGTGTATTTTTTCGACCGATCGTTCCTATGGCAGGTATATTGATTTTGATAGATTTTTCCAGAATTATGTGGAAGCATATAAAACAAATTCCAAGATTAGTGACGCTATGGATGGAAAACAAAAAAGTTTTTCTAACTAGAATTGATTTAAATAAATTTTATTTATGGCAATCTAGGACATTTGAATTTATTGTTAATTAAAATTTGCGGTTCCATTTGCAGAAGCATTTCAATTGATGTCATTGCTATAAAAAAATGCCGCGGGCTAGCAATTGAAAAAAAAAAAAAAAAATTTTCAATATGACAGTTTTCAGCTTTGATGCATTTTGGATTTTAAAAGTTGAAGCCAATTTATAAACATTTTAATAAATTTATATTTATTTCTTATTTTATTGTTATCATAGTGAGGCTGTTAACAGTTGGCCTTAAGGTTAGATCCATCTGCTGGCCACTTAAGCTGCCAGCTTTCACATTGTATTAAGGAGACATCATCATAATTTTTTGTTTGTTGTGTGCTTTTTTAGCTTTCTTTATGTCTGGTAATTACTTAGTAGCAGGCTAACCTCAACAACAACAACAACAAAATAAGTAACAAAATTTATATAACATTATAAAGCAATTTGCAGTAAATCACCAAAAGCGACGCGCGTGTTTATAAATCACAAGCAGCTCGCCAAGCTCTTGGCCCTTCGCCTTCCATTTGTATTTTTTTTTTGTGTTTTTCTGCTGCTTTTGGCATCCCGCTGCTGGCAAACCAAAAATCGAAATGAATAATTAATATGTCGCGCCTGCTGCAGACGCTCAGGACGGACACAGACACATGCACAGCCAGCCTAAAAACCAAAAAAAAAACCACACAGAAAGCAATTTGCTGGTCTGCAGTAATGTAAACAAAACAAGTCACAACAAAAACGAAAAAAAAAAAATGAATCCAAAGTCAGTTCTCATGTGAGTCCCTGCGGCGACTAAAGCCAAAGGAAACTGAGAATAAAAAAAAAAACGCTCCCAGAGATTGACAAATTTGCCAAAGCAAATGAAATGCTCGACTCGGCGTTGTCTGAATTTTTCATTTATGACAATGTTTACGTAATTCGACAACCAAAACAATTTCCCTTTCCATACGCAAATGGGCGCTCATTTATTGTTAGGCAACCCAGCTTGTGCTTTGTCTTTTATAATCAAATGTGTGAGTGTGTGTGTGTGTGTGTGTGTGAGGAGACACTCGTGTGGCTGGGATGGCTTTTAAACCGTTTTAAATGGCCAACGATTTGCTTGAATGTTGTGACATAAAATTGCAATCTATTGCCCATTTGGTGAGCAAAGAAGGTAAGCACTAAGACGAAGTAAGCCTGGTTAAGTAGCTAAATGGAGCTGCAACAAGCCAAGCTGGGGGGGAAGTCTATTAAAAATACAACAACAACAACAAAAAAAAAGTAGAATAGAGAAGGACAAAAGTCTGTCGTTTAAATGTAACGGGGCTGAAGCAAGTTGTTGCATTTCAGAGACTTAAAAATCTGTTGCTTAGTTCTTAATCTTTAAAGAGTTGGAAATTTTTAATGCCAAGGCTTTAGTTATGGGTTAGGGAACTGTGGCTTAAACAAGCTCCCAATTCCCAAGCTACAAGTAAAGAGCCTGGCTTTTTAGATTTAGCTCTCAGCTCAGAGCCGAGAGCTGTGGCAAAAGTGACGGAAGCTCAGAGCCGAGAGTTACTAGTGAAAAGCTGCGAGCGAGAGCCAGCTCTCGAGCAAAGAGCAATTCCGAACACTGAGGCTTAAGGTAAAATAAGACCTTACAAACAAATCAGTAAAGAAATGGAAAACCAAGACGGTTAAAGGTTTAACTATAAATATAAAATATAAAAATATAATTTTCTGGCAAATATGATTTACCAGATCACCAGTACGTTGGGAAAGACTTAAACGTTTTCGTTAGCGAAAGTGCTCACCACCGGTAGTTAGTATCTAACCTGAACCACAGGGTCATTAGTGCCAAACTAGTGAAATAACTCACCATCGGTGGCTTTAAAAATCATTAGTACTTTGGGGAAGATGCTAAATGTTTCGCTAGAGAAAGTGCCAACCACCGGTAGTTTGGATAATCACTAGTATTAAGTGATGTCAAAACCGGTGGCTAGTGAAAAGACACTCCACCAGTGGCTAGAAAAATCACTAGTAGTATGGGAAAGTTTAAAAGGTTTTCGCTAGCAAAAGACCTCACCACCGGTAGTTAGGATAATCACTAGTATCTAGGCTAATCCACATGGACATTACGGCAGAACGACAACTGCACTGCAAAGTAGGTAATACTTCTGGCTAGTGAAAAGAACACCAATAGCTAATCACTAGTACGTTGAGTGGCAATATCGGTGGCTAGTGAAAAGGCCCACCACCAGTGGCTAGAAAAATCACTTTCGCCAGCGGTACTGGTAGTTGGGATCACTAGTATAGAGCCTAAACCACAGGGTCAATAAGGCCAAACTACAACTGTAACGCAAAGAAGGCAATAACGGTGGCTAGTGAAAGAACTCACTACTTGTGGTCTGAAAAAACACTAGTACTTTGTGGAAGATGCAAACTTTTTCGCTATGAATAATCACCAGTATCTAGGCTGAACCACAGGGACATTAGGAAGGCAAAACCGTTGGCTAGTGAAAAGACTTTACACCAGTGGTTACAAAAATCACTAGTAAGATGGCAAAGATATAACTTTTCGATAGTGAAAATGCTCACTACAGGTAGTTAGGATAATCACTAGGCTAATCCACAGGCACATTACGGCAGAACGACAACTGCAGTGCAAAGAAAGCAATACCTCTAGCTAGTGAAAAGACCGACCACCAATAGCTAATCACTAGTACGTTGAGTGGCAATATCGCTGGCTAGTGAAAAGACTCACCACCAGTGGCTACAAAAATCACTAGTACGTTGGGGAAGATTAATTCGCTAGCGAAAGTACTCACCACCGGTAGTTAGGATAATCACTAGTATTTAGGCTGAACCACAGGGACATTAGGAATAACGACAAGAAGGCAAAACCGGTAGCTAGTGAAAAGACTCACCACCAGTGGCTACAAAACTCACTAGTAAGATAATCGAAAGAACTCACCACCGGTAGTTAGGATGATCACTAGTATCTAGGCTAACCCACAGGGATATTACAGCAGAACGACACTGCAAAGAAGGAAATACCTCTGGCTAGTGAAAGACCACCAATAGTTGATCACTATGGGTAGCAATATCGCTGGCTAGTGAAAAGACTCACCACCAGTGGCTAGAAATATCACTAGTAAGTTGGGGAATATTAAAACGTTTTCGCTAGCGAAAGTGCTCACCACCGATAGTTAGGATAATCACTAGTATCTAGGCTGAACCATAAGGGAAAATCAACAAGAAGCCAAAGATTAAATTAAAGATTCTTTCAAAGTGTGCCCAGGCTGGCAAATAATGTCCTTAAGCTCAAGTCACATATTTAATTGTCTGGGGCCTAACAACAATGATTTGATTATAGCCTAGCGTTCCAATTAATTCAGATGAGGGCATAATTATCTAAATCTAATAATTGAATTTTAATAAGTTTTGCACATTTTGGCATTCATAAAAATGACTTAAGTCAAGTTATTGAATTAAACCAACAATGAATAATGTGCAAGTCTAGACTATTCAAGTTGGGCTCCGGCTCAGCAATCTAAATGATGATTCTAACCCTTTTCTCAACCCAAATCCTTCCCAGAGGGAGCTTAAAATACGATGCAAATTTAAGCAAAATTTCGCACATAAATAGCACTCATTCAATTTGGGGGGATTTCATTAAACGAAATAAGTAAGTAGCATGAAATGTGTGTGCAAAAGTCTCGACGACAGCTGTGGATGGCTCTTATTGCCAATTATTGTCCATAAATTGCGCATTTTGGAGTGTGGGGAACTCTGTGTGTGTGTGTGTGAAAGTTTACCTTTTTGTGTAGGCCACAAAATGTGCTCGTATTTCTGTCTCTAATGTGGCCCATTAAGAGGCTGCACTAACTTCTGCTTGCTGCTGCTGCTGCTATTGCTGCTCCTTTTGCTCTGATTGCTTCAAGAGTCTGGACAAATATTTGACCAAAGGTTAGCCACTCATCCAGTGGACTTTACTTTGCGGTTTTGCGGAGTGTCAGAGGCATTGGCTTAATTGCATTTCAGAGCTGCTTTGTGTCGGCTTAAAGTCAGCCAGCCAAGTGTTGATTTGTTTTAGCTCCCTGGTAAAATCTATGCATGAAATGGCATACTCAATCCACATTTTTCACGACGTTGTCAGTAATTTTGTATGCACAGAACAACAAATCACTATCCACATCACAGCTGGAACAGTACGTTGGGGAGGGGGTTGGGGAGGGGGAGGGTGAAGTACTGCAATGCAATATAAATAAGCTTAGACCGCTTACAGCTTACAGCTTGAAATAGATCGACAGCCGATTGTGAAAAGGCTAAAGCAAAATTGCATGGGCAATGCAAAAGGAAGAGCAAAAAACTTGACAGGAGCTATGATAATACAATAGACACGCCCACTCGACTGCACAGGGTAAACAAACTAGAGGAAATGAATGAAGAATCCGAGTGATAGATATACCCCCGTTTCAGACATTTCCTGTTTAAAATGAAAGAAAAACACAAATGTGTAAATGCAGTTAACACTTTGATGTGAAACATGTTGTTTATGTTATTTAGAATAGAAATAAGAATTTGAAATAATTTTCAATTCTTTAAGAACAAAATACTATGAGAGAGCCAAAATATGTACTTAGTATTTATATAAAATAAACAAAATCCGTTTACCTAAGAAAAAAGTATTTTTTTGGTGGTTTAGAAATGGTTGAAAATCATTTCTTATATTTTTTATTTGGGGAACTATAAAACCAAACGAAACAATGCTCTTTCACAAAGAAGTTTAACTGAAATTTACTCACATATACAAATGCGTGCTTATACTCTCTCATCCTCTTTCTTATCTGTTTGGTTTGCTATGCTGAATCAAAGACAATGCATTGTTAAACATTTATTTTTATTCTCTAAATTTCAATCATAAAACGCTTAAAACATTCAAGAAATTCCAATTGCATATCAAAATAATAAAATTTTGAAATTTCATGAGCTAATCCACAAACCTTCTTACTAGATTTTTATGTGCAAAGACACAAACCTTCATACTAGATTTTGTTAGCTAAGACACAAACCTTCTAACTAGATTTTAGTTTAATTTAATTAAAATAAATTGAACAAACTTCTGGGACACTAATAGATTATTTTAAGCGTATTTTCACACTACATTAATTTTTATGTGACCTGCTTTAAATAAGAATTCAGAAAAACTTAATTTCGTATTTGGTTTGGTTCTAAAAATTTTAAATTTTTTTTTTTTTTGAGAAAATAAATTTTTACCAAATTTAAAAAAAATCTACAATAATGTTCAGCAAATTAAGAAAACATTATGTTATATCTTAGGTAAAATATCTGTGCGTTGTTTTAGTAATAAATAAGCTCTACGGAAAATATTTTTCAAAATTACAATTTTTTTTATTAATTGTCTCGTTCCTCCATTTGTCGGTATAGGAGGTGGATTTTTCCGAAATTAAACAATTTTTTTTCTATGTATTTATTTGGTTCATATGGCTTACAAACTGATTTTCAGTCAATAATACACTTCACTACATTATAAATAAAAAAATAAAAAAATTTTATTAGGGTTACACTATTTAAAAATCAAACTAATTAAAAAAAAAAAAAAAAAAAAACTCAGTTCGGCTTACATACCGAAATTAATATATATCGGCTTACAAACCACGTTTTGCCTTCAATACACCTTCTATCTTACGAGCTTAAAAGATAAAATTGGCTGTTACAGCCCCCAAATAGGGCCAAGCCGAGCTTATCTGAATCTCTTGGCTCGTGTGTCATTTAATTTTCGCTCAAAAGAAAGGGACCTACAGTTTAACGCCAAATACTTCACAACTGGCGTCAACAGCTGTAAAGGTGAGCTTTTGCGTAAAAGATGTAAAGAAAAAAACTTTTTTAGCTAGATGTTCCGAAACGGGATCGAACCCACAACCTCCCGCACAATAGGCACACACGCTACCCACTGACCCACACAAGGCCGAGCTTGGGGTGGGTTTTTCAACAAGCCTTTTTTCATTAATTTAGCCCATAGAGCTTACAAACTGATTTTTGTAAAGATCGACTAAAAAATAATGTTTGGCCCTGGCGTTACAATTTCTCATTTTCCAAAATGAGAAAGTTATTTTGCAGCTCGACACTATCTAAAATAGTGACGGCTGTGTAAAACATCAAATTTCTTTTTAAAAAAAAAAAAAACTCACTCGTATAGAAGCAACTCCTGGTTACCAAATCAGAATTTCATTTAGAAAATCTTACCTGTAAAAAAAAGATGAAAACAAATTAATTAATTTTATAGTTATTAATCCTAAAATGCTAAATATTTTAAATTGATAATAAAATACAGTGATGTATTTGCATGGCAGATTGGATTGCAATATTTTATTGACTTTTCAAAAATTTCAAAACAAAAATAAAGAAAAGAAAAACCAGGGCTGCATACCTAAATATATTATGCGGAGGTCCGGTTCGCGTGTTCGAACCATAATTTACCACTGATTAAGATGCAGAAATTTGAGGTTCAACGTTTTTGTGTTAAGGTTTTGGTTCGAATCTTGATTCGTCCCAAGTTTTACCAAATATTTATTGAGAAGAAACTAAATTGTTAAAAATATAAAAAAATATTCAGAATTTTCTGTACTTTTGTTTCCTTGAGCGAACGATATTATTTATTTTCAACTTTAATTTATTATTCGTATTTCATCGAGTAATTGTTGATCTATTCTTCAGAAACAGGTTCAGGTTCAAATATTTTTTTCACATCGTAAGAATGAGACACTAGACATATAACGTGAATTTTTCTTCGGTGTGGTTTTTCTATTGGTAAAGTAGGGACACTTTTTTTTTTTTGTTAAAAAAAATCGGTTTTTATATTTTTTGCCGATATTTTTAAGTAATCAAACAGTTTCTATAAATCGACACCAAGGGACAATTTAATAAGAGTGACCATACATCTTAAACCCATGGGATTTTTGTGGACCATTTGGTCATTTAAGCTTGGATTACAATTGAAATTGTACTTTAAGATGTGCGTACCATTATCTGTAATGAAAGAAAAGATGACTGGATCTGTATATATGGGTGCTAGTCGTTAGTTTACCCGGAAAAATATGTGTCTAAAACTAGCCACTTTTTGCATATTTTCGGGATTTACAAGTTTTTTAGGATCAATGTGTGACTGATAGAATATTAAATAATTATTTAAGGCCCACTGTGCACTTATCCAAATAATTTATTTTTTTTTAAAACGAACTTGAAATATTTCAGCAAAGGCATTTCTGATATCAAAACAAAAACAATTTGGTAAAATAAAACGATTCTCAAGCACGCAAAAAATAAGCGTTACTGGTAATTTTAGCACTGTTTTTAAATAAACAAACCGATTTCAAAATTTTAGTACGAATTCTTAATTCTAAATCTAAAAACACCCACAATCCATTTGAAGTTCGTTGATTTTCATAGAAATGTACTGGGGTACGAATGTACCCCAAAGAAGATCCAAGTAAGTTTTGACCATAGATGGTTCTAGTCTTAAGTACACAAACCGATTTAAAAATTGGGCCAAGGAAAAAATTAAAAAAGCACTCCAAAAATACTAGTTATTGGGATTTTTAGCGCTGTTTTAAGCCGATTACTTAGTTTAAATACGAATTTTTAATTCTAAGTCTAAACATATAAGAAATCCATTTGAAGTTGGTTGATTTTCATAGAAATGTACTGGGGTACAAATGTACCCCAAAGAAGATCCAAGTAAGTTTTGACCATAGATGGTTCTAGTCTTAAGTACACAAACCGATTTAAAAATTGGGCCAAGGAAAAAATTAAAAACGCACTCCAAAAATACTAGTTATTGGGATTTTTAGCGCTGTTTTAAGCCGATTACATAATTTAAGTACGAATTCTTAATTCTAAGTCTAAACATATAAGAAATCCATTTGAAGTTGGTTGATTTTCATAGAAATGTACTGGGGTACAAATGTACCCCAAAGACTATCTAAGTGAAATTTGACCATGGATGGTTCTGGTGTTAAGTAGACAAATCAATTTCAAAATTGGAGCAAGGAAAAACTTAAAAAAGTGCGAATATATGTGGTAAAATAAAAAACCAAGGGGATTTTTGTGTAACAGAGATGCACAGGTAAAGAAACCCTTTGGTGATAAAACGAACGTGTGACGATTCTTTTAGTATGACTAAAGACATTCCGAAAAGCTAAGAGCAGAGGCGAAAAGATGTTGAGACTGATTCAGTTTCCACCCTACCAAAAACTTCAAATAAGGCAAGTGATTTCTGAAATCATTAAATCAGTTTTTATAATCTCTGTCCAGATGGTCCAACTAAATTTAATGCTTATAATGCCATCCCTTACAACTCAATATAATTAGTCATTCAACCAAACTAATGTGGTAAAAACAATGTTGATAATCCTGAACCTGAAAGCGAACACGAACTGTCCTTCATAGATAAGCAGGCCTGAATGTATGTCAATTCAAATGAAACGCATTCTGTGGTCACATTGTGTCAATTTGTCAAAATTGTGTGGCAATTTCTCTCTCTCTTACACTGATTTTACGCTTCAATTGTTCAATTGCACATTAACAAACGTTATTCATGAAATACAAAATAAAACCACTTGCAAGTAATCTCTACCCATACAGATTTATCTCATATATGCACTCGAAAAGTTCTTGCATCATTCATACTTATGAAGGATTCAAAGTTTTGTTGACCAACAAAGCGCATAATGCAAGAAGTAAAGTCGGGCGGCTGGACTCCCACAATAATAATAATTTCAAATTCCACAACAAACAGCACAGAAATCAAATTTCAAAACTCGTAAGAAATCTTTGCACGCCCTTCTCTCAAATCCAGCAAACTTTTTAGCCATGACCAACAGAATGGAATACGAATTTTTGGCGCAACGCACAAAAAAAAAGAAGAAAATGATATAAAGCAGCACACACTCGCACACAGAGTGAGATAGAGATGTGAAAAACTCTTGTGATTTCAGCAATCAGAGTTGGGGCGTGGCAGTCGCAACGCCCCCCGCTGTTGAAAATAATAAAAACAGTTACATAAATCAAAAAATGATAAAGAAAAACACTGCATAAAAGTTGAGCTTGAAGAAAAAATGCAAGAAGGAATGCTTTTTGCTGAGATCCTTCTCCTTCCTGCTGCGAATTGCGATGCAAAACATGAAACACAAAATCGAAAGTAGAACTACAGCTAAGACGGAAATCAACTCAAACAACAGGAAGTTTCTGTTGCCACCGCCCCACTCCTGCTCCCAACTCCTGGGCAAAGGTGAAAAATGCGTGTCAATTTTTTCTCTATTTGCTCTTTCCAATTTTCTAGCATTGACATGCGCTACTTTATTGTTGTGATACCCTCTGGCAGAGGGTGGATGGGGATGGGGAAATGAAAGCATAAAAAGAAAAATGTCTTCAGTGATTTTTAAAATCAAGAAATACAGATCAAAGATACAAATCAATAGGAATTTGCTTTGCAGTCGAGGTGGCTTAGAATTTTCTAGGGCAGAGTTCAAAGGTCGCTTGGGAGTTATTTAGATATGGTATCTCTTTGATGTGGCATATTCTTTAGAATATAACAATCGATTAACGGTCTAAGACGCTTCCAGCCTGATACTTTTTTATGAGTCTCATACCTATGCACACTGGGCGAAACAGAAGATTTAGAGGAAGAAAAATCTAATTTTGAAATATGAAAACTCGCCAAAATGAGCCCATCGATAGCTTCGATCTATTTTTGTCGTTTTTTTCGCTCATACAGAGTTGGAAAACAGTGTTGGAAAACAGTGTTGGAAAACAGTGTGAAAAAAAACAGTGTTGGAAAACAGTGTGAAAAAACAGTGTTATAATATGTGTTGGAAAATAGAGTCGGAAAAGAGAGTTAGAAAACAGTGTTGGAAAACAATGTGATAAAACAGAGTTGAAAAACAGTACGAGAAAACAGTGTGAGAAAACAGTGTTATAAAATGGAGGTGAAAAATAGAGTTGGAAAATAGTGTTGGAAAACAGTCTGAGAAAACTGTGTTGTAAAATAGTATTGGAAAATAGAGGTGGAAAATAGAGTTGCAACAGAGAGTTGGAAAACAGTGTTGAAAAACAATGTGATTAAACAGTGTTGAAAAACAGAACGAGAAAACAGTGTTGAAAAACAGAATGAGAAAACAGTGTTATAAAATAGAGTTGGAAAATATTGTTGGAAAACAGTGTTGAAAAACAGAATGGGAAAACAGTGTTGAAAAACAGTGTTGGAAAATATTGTTGGAAAACAGTGTTGGAAAACAGTGTTGGAAAACAGTGTTGGAAAACAGTGTTGGAAAACAGTGTTGGAAAACAGTGTTGGAAAACAGTGTTGAAAAACAGTGTTGGAAAACAGTGTTGGAAAACAGTGTTAAAAATAAATATTGGAAAACAATGTTAAAAACAGTGTTGAAAACAATGTTGAAAACAATGTTGATAAACAGTGCTGGAAAACAATGTTTATTCACAGTGCTGGAAAACAATGTAGAAAAGCAGTGTTGGTAAATTGTGTTGGAAAATAGTGTAGGAATCATTGTTGTCTCAAACAGTGTTGCCTCTAAGTGGTCTCAAACATACATACTTATTCTAAGTTTAATTTAAATGCCACAGTTGGCCAGACGATTGCTTGGAGTGTACGCAGTGTGCGTTTGAGCGTTATGCGTTACGCGTTATTTTGAAATTGGAATTTGACCACTATTAAAAAAATCTTACGTACCGAAATGAAAGATGTTTCACATCAACAAAATATTTCGAGGCCTGTGCATAGATGTGTTAGTGGTAAGTCGTGTCAGAAATCTAGCAATCGCAGTGACTTCTATTCAAAAACTGTATTTAAAGATTTGTGGAATGTAACTATCTTGATCTGGATGTATTTTATCTAACTCTTTAGGTTTTTGTTCATATGATGTGTTGTATTTTAGAAATATTTAGACTTGTCTGCAACAATCTGCCACTGCTCAAGACAGAATACTTTTTAGGCACTATGTCGGTTTGCAATCGGACTTCTTTTTTTGGTATATTAAGCCAAAAATGTTCCTGAAAAAAAATTTTCTCCGTAAGTTTTTCCAAATGTCGATATTTTATATTTTATTAGTATTCTAGCCACAAGTTGTGTCTTTGTAAGTATAAAGCATAGAGAATTAGCTGCAAGATATTGTCAAACTATTAAGAAATTTCAACAGCCAATTGGTTGAAAAACGGAGGTCGTCTTATAGGTTTTCTAAAAGGTTTGAGAAAAATACAAGGAATGGCAAATAATACCAAATAATGCCAATTTGTATGAGTTTGGTTTGCCAACTCTTCACGCTTGCATTTGGTGCATTGAGTGCATCACACATATCGCCTTTCAATCAAAAAGTAGCAGATTCTCGGCACTGACAAGGACTTCGTCAATAAAAAAAAACTGAGATATATAACAAGGTTAGATTTTTCACAAAATGGCGTAAGAGGTGAATATTCCAATGCTTGGTTTCGGAACACCCACAGATGTCTTTCCAAATAAAAGGCGTAAAGAAAGGCCTTTTTGCAGACATATTGTAATTCCATGTTCTATAGCTTTTGGACTCGATGTAAGTACGGATGCTTAATTAGTTTATATAAGTCTTCTTTGCTTCACAAAATTTCAAGTCACTAAGATGACATTTTATCAACTTTGTCGTTACCAATAGGAATGTAATGTCGGAAGACAATATTCACGCGAAAACAGACGATGATTTTTTGTTAAAAGTCCGATTTTCGGTTTTTATAATAGAACATTATTATGGATTTAAAGTTGAAAACACTTCTTCTGGAATAACTGAAGTATAAAAAGTTCGGTTTTGCGGACTCAGAATAATTATTTAATAATTTTATAATTATTAGTATTTTTTTAATATTATTTTTAGTATTTTTTAATATTATTTTTTTATTTTAAATATTTTTTAGTATTTTTATTTTTTTTTAGTATGTTTTATATTATTTTCAGTAATTTGTATATTTAAAATTATATTTAGTAATTTGAATACTAGTTTTATAATATTTTAAGCAGTTTTTGTATTATTTTTAGTACTTTTTTATATTATTTTTTAGTATTTTTTTTATATTATTTTAAGTAATTTTTATATTATTTTTGAAGTATTTATTAAATTATTTTTTACCATTTTTATATAATTTCTAGTACTTTTTATATTATTTTTAGTATTTTTATATTATTTTATATTTTATATTTATTTATAATTTTATATAATTCTAATTTTTATATTATTTTAAGCATTTTGTATATTATTTTTTGTACTTTTTCTATTATTTTTAGTATTTTTATATTATTATTAGTAATTTTTATATTAATTTTAGTATTTTTAATATTATTTTTAGCATTTTTATTGTTATTTTTAGTATTTTTAAATTATTTTTAGTATTTTTTTTGTGTTATTTTTAGTATTTTTGTGTTATTTTTAGTATTTTTTAGTATGTTATTTTTTTTATTTTTATTATTTTTTATTATTTTTAGTATTTTTATATATTTTTTCGTAGTTTTTATGTTATTTTTAGTATTTTTATATTATTTTTTGAAAGTTAATTTACCTTGAAAAAAAAAATTATTCAATACTTTTTTTAAAATTCAAATTATTATTAAAAAAAAATTTTGCACAATAAAAAAATTGTATTTTAATGATTCCTTAATTAATTACCCGTCAAGCAAAAAATTCAGCTAACTGAAATTTTGATTATTTTAGAAGTTATTAATTAAGTTCCGCCATTTCGCTCACGGTGCTAAGTGCCGACTTGATAAGTGCCTGCCAGTATAGAAAACTTGATATATCTAGATCCGGGATAAATTGATTGACTTTAAGAATATTGCCTTATCGCTAGTGTTGCAGTGAGCATTGCTTTATTTTCACTGAAGAAGCTTGCCAATCCCACTCACTGCAAGCCCATTTAAATTTGATTTATGTATATGACTTTAATTTAGACAGCAAATTTTAATCATGATGATTAATTGCTTTGCTTTGCTTAAAAATACATTTAAAGTGATTAAAAAGCATTTCGGAAATATTAATTAAAGACTTTTCCGACAAATACCCTTTCACATATCACAAACTTAAAGCTCACTTGAAGCTGAGCAGCTACTCGGATTCCCTTTCAGCTAATTCAAAATCAAGAAGACGATAAAGTTTTACCTTAATTAGCTTTTATATGTATGTGTGTGTGTGTGTGGGGAATACATTTAGATTTAGATGATTAAGTTAAAGTAAACTGGCTTAATTAGGCTCTCATTTGCCATCGTCTCGTATTTCAAAATTTAATTAACTTTACAGCGAAAGTGAGAGTTTAAATCAATCAATTTAATATATTTCAACAATTCGCTTATGGTTTGTGTACACATTTGTATCTGTAAGCCAACCGCAGAGGCGGCCTTTGTGTGTGTGTGTGTGTGTGTGCGTGGGTAATGGCTTGGCACTTTGCAGCGCGCGGCTTTAATGGCAATTTAAAATGTCGGAAAACCGCAAATTTCCGTTATTCATACAAAATTAAACGCAAATACAAGGCAAAGAGCATTTCACACAGAACAAACAGTTGCCAAATGCACGCACTTACACACACACACACATGTATCCATGCCATAAGGAAATTAATTTCCGACAGAAGTCACACAAAACGCCATCGAGGCGGCGACTCGCGGCAATGATAATTAAGTACACCCACACGCAGGACAAAACACGCTGGACTTACGGAAGACGGTCGCCACATTTGAAAAGGGATGCCTCCTCCATAGCCATAGGGCTGACTTGGGCACAGCTGTCAACGCACTGAGAAGGCTCGCATGCCGAGCGGCGACATAAATCAGCCTAAAGATTTATGGCGATTTACCCAACTTGGCGGACCGCGATAAACGGAAACCAAAAAAAAAAAAAAAAAAAAAAAAAAAAAGGAATCATCAAGAAGTGGCTGTTGCTCGGGCTCTCTGACAGTTCATAATAAGTGGCCACTGATGTAGTTGGTAGAGTGGATATTTGATACTTTAAGAGACAAGGTGGTGCTTCCCCTTTATACGCCAGTACAGGGTGACCACATATTTAGAATCAAAACATTTAAAAGGAACTATTTTTAAGGAACAATGAAATGATTTAAACGCCTCTTGAAATCACTTGTATGAAGCTTAGCACAAACTCTGGTCTCTAAAATCCTAATTCGACGCAAAAAGCAATAAAATAAATTTACCGTTATACTCTTTTAACCTACAATAAAATCAGCTCGGAAAGGAAAACTACAAAATTTTCATAAGGTATTCGCTTTACTTCAGCAAAAATACATTTTCTATAGCTTTCTTTTGGCAGTTAAGAAATCGTTTCTTCTGAAAGGTACAAAATCATTTCCTCTGGAAAGTGTCTTTTGGGGGATAAGAAAGTGTTTAATCCTGGTAATAAGCAAAAGTAATTTTAAATTTTTGGTTTTAAATTTCTGAGGGTTAAAAAAACGTTTCTTCTTTATTATATAAAGCAGGGATCGCAAATAAGAGTTATGGGGTTTAAAAAAATCAAAGTGGAAAAATGGTCTTCGATGAATGTAAAAAAACTAGGGGAGTTGTTTTTGAGTGCGCAAACCGACAAAAATTAAATTTTTATTTTTAATTTATTTAAATAAATGGGAATAACTCTTATTTTTAACCAAAATATACAAATAATCATTAAAATTTTAATAAATTGGGAACAACAAATTATTTGTAACTTTTATTTTAAAAAGAATAGATTTTTCGATTTTATTTTAAAATGAAATAAAAGATTTTAAATATCTAAAACCAGGTGCATCAGAAATTTTAAAATATAAAGACTACGTTTCAATACCTATCCATTGATATATCACATGTCCTTTAAGGATCAATATTAAGGATCACAAAATTTAAAAACGGTAACAACAAAAATAAGACATCGCATTGTAGGAGGTATCTGAAAAGAAGCCGGTTTCATCGCAAACATCGAATCAATCGACTAGTCAAGTCGACAATACGTCACAAAGCACCTGATCAATTTTAAAAAAGGGAATTCTTCTTAGCTTATTGATACAAATAAGAATATCATAAAATTTTGGGAAGACAAAAATATAATATTTCTCGGCTGTATCAATAGGCTAAAATACTGCATTGATCTTAGATCTTATATATATTTAAACTTTTGTAATGACGCTTGGTTTTGATATTTAAAATCAATTTTTTTTTCAATTTTTAAAAAAAAATTGAAAAACTCATTCAATTTTTAAAATAAAAGTTGACAAATAACTTTAAGTCGCAATTTTATTATAAAAATCGAAAATAATATTTTTTCGATTTATATAAATTGAAATTTATGATTATTTTGTAACTAATTTTTTAGGTTAAAAATAAGAGTTATGTGGCAATTTATTGAAAAAAATCAATAAATAATTCTAATTTTGTATTTTTTATATTAAAAATTATAATAATTACGATCCCTGATATAAAGACACAAAAAAATGAAAACTTTAATGAGCTCTGGCCTTCTCGATGCAAAATTCTGTTTCTGTTCTGTGCCCTAATTCCAAAACTGGTCTCGGTTTTTCTCCATCAGCTCTTGTTTTCAAGAAATCGCGGAAAAACCATTTTGCAGTTTTTCCAGCTTATGGAAAATTATGGGGGTCACAACAAGCACAAATTTGTAGGTTTATAAGTTTTATGCAAGTCACAAGGGGTTTAAATAGCCCACTTCATGAAATTTGACTGTCATTCTGCCTTTTCCCAAAAAAAAAGTTTGGACTTTTATCGATAAAAGCTCCATACAGCTCTTCATGTGACCACGTTTGATATCGATTAACGATTAATCAGAAAACTTACCTCGGCAGAAAAATGGATTTAACTCGTGAACATTTTCGTGCAATCATTTTTTACAACTTTCGAAGTGGATTATCACGACAAGAGTGCAACGATGAACTTAAATCTTTGTATGGCGATGAAGCATCATCCTAGAGCACTGTGAAAAATTGGTTTAATGAATTCAATCGCGGGCGACGCTCGCTCGAAGACGAAGGTCGTGAAGGTCGTCCAAAAACAGTCGTTGTGCCAGAAAACATTGATGCCGTGCGTGAACTGATAATGCAAGATCGTCATGTGACATACCGTGAGATAGAGGCATCCTTGGGCATTTCTTCCACCAGCATACATTCGATATTGCATGAACACCTGGGCGTAAAAAGGTTGGTTCTCGTTGGATCCCGCACAAAAAAGGCTCGTGTGGATTGGTGCAAAGAAATTTTGAAAAAATATAATCGCGGTGTTTCAAAAGACGTTTATAAGATCGTCACAGGTGACGAATCATGGATCTATGCTTATGAGCCCGTAGGTAATCAGCAATGACTGTGAGCCAAATCCAACGAAAGTCGTTCGTGGAAGAAGCACTTCGAAGCAAATGGTCGCCTGTTTCTTTGGTAAAACTGGTCATGTGGCGACTGTTCCGCTTGAGCAACGTAGGACGGTCAATTCTGAGTGGTACACCACAATTTGTTTGCCTGAAGTCTTCGGAGAAATTCGAAAAACGAACAAGAGAAGACAGATCATTGTGCACCATGACAATGCGAGCTCTCACACATCAGCTCACACCAGCGCCTTTTTGACCGCCCAAAACGTCGAATTGATGGGTCATCCGCCGTACAGCCCTGACTTGGCACCCAATGACTTCTTTTCAAGGGAAAAATGCCTGGTCAACGATTTTCGTCGCCAAAAGATGCTGTTGAAGAGTTCAAAAACCATGTTTTGGAGGTGTCTCAATCGGAGTGGAAAAAGTGCTTCGACAATTGGTTTGAGCGCATGCAAAAGTGTATAAATCTTGCTGGAGAATACTTTGAAAAACAATAAAACCATTTTTGATCATAAATATTCGCGTTTTCATTATTAGGCCAGAAATATGTATATAGCAACCTACGTAATCACAAATTAATTCCATTTTTATTACCGTAAATATTTTTTTCAATGTAAGTTAGTGCTAAAAATGACAAACTTTCAAATGAAAGTGGCAGGAAATTCAAAAACCCAACCACAGTTTAATTAGGGTCACCCTGTAAAACCTGTAAGAATTAACAAGGAGCCTGGTCCTTTGCTTCTTCCCATTCTGTGGCATTTTTTGTGATTATCATCGCATTTCATACACACACACACAATATCAGCAAATTGAAAAGGGTAAGCATGTGTCCAGTCCCTTACAGTTGGCCTCACTCACTCACTGACTGATAAGACATCCTCAAAGAGAGAGAGAGATATGGGTCAGCCGGCGGCATTGAACAAATTCATTAGGCGCCGCCAAAGCCTCAAGAATGTCTCAATTTACATTTGGAACATATTTTCATTAGCACAAAAAGAAAACGCCAAAACGGAGCAGCCCAGCCTGGTCATTTCATTTTACCAGAAAAAAAAAAAATAATATTCAACAAAATGGCATTCGCGTTTGCCTTGGCGGCCAATATTAAAAATAAAGTCCATCACTTACATTTTGCTTTCTTATTTATACGACCGCCCGTCGTTCTTCTTGACTATTCAGGACAATGTGGCAGTCAGTCAGTCAGTCAGTGAGAAGTCTGCGAAGTCTGCCCCAGCACAGATGAAAGTGAAAGTTAAGAGCCCTTTACAACTTTTTTTTTTCTTCTTCTTTTTATGACTTATTGCGCTCTCGTAGACGACGACGACGACGACAAAAGCCGCTGCGTGAGCTATTATTATTACTCTGACTCTCATTGTTCCATGCGGTGGCTGGGCGCACAAATATGAATGAACAACAACTCGAAATTTGCAAAGCGTGAGTCTTTTGATGAGCTTCCTCAACTCGATAGGTCACCACGGGGCGTATGAATAATGTGAGAACGGAAAACCAGAACTGGTCGGCCGGCCAGCACCTGGTCCAGCAAATTGAAATGAATGGGGGGGGGAGCAGAGCAAAAATCAGGCAGAAATTGGAAAATAAGAGAGGGAGAATGGATGCAGTAAACAAGAGGGAAACTGACGAACCACCATAAATAAGGAAATACAGAACAGGAAAGTGGACAATAAGTAAGAAGCAAAATGGCACTAAGAATGCTGAAAGCTGTACTAAAACAAAAGTGTAAGCCAAAAGACTGCTGGAAGAAAGAAGTACCAGGAAAAAGTTGACAGAATCTCTATAATAATTACATACTTTTCGGGGTTTCAAGAAATTTAAGACGGGATTTACACGATGAAGCAAACTTCATGAAGTTTTCTTAGTAGGCGAGAGATTTAAATGTACTTCTATACTTTTCGTTTAAAAGGTCTGAAAGAATTCCCCTTTTTTTTTTTTTTTTTTTTTTATAAAATTAATTACAATACATTATAAAAAAAAATATCATAATTAATTATAAAGAAAGAGCGCTAGCGTCTTGGCCTTCGGCTCAGAATTCCCTTGTCACGCCTACTAAGAAAACTTCATGAAGTTTGCTTCATCGTGTAAATCCCGACTAAGTTAAAACTTTTGAACTTCAAGATGAAACTTGAGTTTTGGAATTCTTAAGTCTTCGAAACATTGAAAATGGGAAGGCTAAGCTAACTTGGATTGTGCTAAAGTTTTAATACACTTGGAAAAGCTCGTACTCTATACTAGTCAAAATACGGTCACTCTTTTCGCATCATTGCCGCAGAATCAGGGACGGTAACAGTTCTAACTTATCTAACGAAAGTCCACCTTAAAGTGTTTTGTTTAGAGTTTTACTTTATTACGCTTCAAATAACAGTTATTAAAGACCTTTATTGGTTTACATTTTTGATAAGCATTGTTTATTAGCTTATTTGATAAGCATTGTTTATTAGCTTATCAAAAATGCAGATAACAGTTATTTAAACCTTAATTTTTTGACTCTGAGAATAACACTTATTAAAGACTTTTATTTTAAAACACCGCAAATATCTGTTGCTGAAAGACTTGTATGTAAAAATCAACAAATAACCGGAAAAAAACCTAAAGACTTTTATTTGATAACTCAAAACATCAGAATTATTAAAGACTTTTATTTTATTACTCAGAAAATATGAATATGAAAATTATCGAAAGACTTTTATTATAAATCTCAGTCAGAGACTTATATTTTTTAATCACAAAATAAAAGTCTTTTTTATTTAGCGCACGTAATAATAGAGTTCATCCAATGGATCAATTAGGCAGAGCTCAAAACGCTGAAGCTACAATATATCAAACGACTTTTATATTGTGATTTAAAAATAAAAGTCTCTGAATAAGTTATGGGTACTGAATATTTGTATACCACAAAAAAAAAAAGACTTTTGAATATTTCTTTATTTTTTGAGTAATAAAACAAAAAGTGTTTAGTAAGTGTCATTTATGGATTTCATAAAAGGTTAAAAAACTGTTTTAAATGAGTTTTATTATTTGTTAAATAACGTGTAATTAAAAACAAGCTTTAATAACTGTTATAAAATATCAGTAAAAAATTACTTTTATGATTGAGAATTACAATAATAGCCGCAGAAAAAAGTTAATTGTGGATACATTTGCTGAAAGGAAAGCAAACGTTTTCTATATTTTACCACATGAGCTTCATTTTTTTCATTCAGTTTCATAAAAATATCAATCAGAGACTTATATTTTTTAATCACAAAATAAAAGTCTTTTTTTATTTATCGCATGTAACGATAAGGTACATCCAATGGATCATTTAGGCAGAGCGCAAACTACTAATAAATCAAAAGACTTTTATAATTATTTTTTTTAAATAAAAGACTGAATAAGTTTTGTTTACTGAAATTAAAAAAAGTTTTTGATAACATTTATTTTCTGAGTTATAAAATAAAGTTTCTAATAATTGTTATGTTCTGAGTGATAAAATAAAAGTCTTTAGTCACTGTTATTTATCTACTTTTTTATAAAAAGTCTTGAAAAAACTGTTTAAAATAAGTTTTATTAAAAATGTGTAGCAATAACCGTTATTTACTATGTTATTAAATAAAAGTCTTTAATAACTGTTACTAGCTGAGTAGTTAAAAATCGGTGAAAAATCAAAACTGCAGCACTAAGATTTCGATATAAACAATATAACAATAACTCTTATTTTTTACCTTTACAATAAAAGTCCGCAAAAAAAATAATTGTGGATATCGTTGTGGGGGAAAGAAAACAATCGATTTCAGGTATTTCGTATACTTCAGTGTTTTATTTCTATATGATTTTTATGAAAATTTCTGATATAATTCCGTCCCTGGATAGAATATGTATAGGATATAGATGTCAGATATTTATAAATTCAAAATAATTTAGAATCTGTTTGTTGAATTCAAAATATGAACACGCTACCATCAAAAAGCAATAAGTTTTCTCAGTAAGACAAGTATTCTACCCAATCGGTTTTCTACGACAGGTATAGGATATAGTCTTCCGATTTTGACCAAATTTTGAACAACTGATTGAAAGCATCTAATTTTCGTTATTGATGAGTTTAAGAACGCTATCAAGTAAAACAAACAAGTTTTTCTTACTAAAACGCCTTTTCCGGCCGATTGGTACTATGGCAGCTATAGGATATAGTCTTCCGATTTCGACAAAATTTTGCGTAACAGTTTGACAGCATATAATATTCATAATTCCAGAGTATAAGAATCCTATCTTTGAAAACAAAAATGTTTTTCTTACTAAAACCCATTTTCCGACCAATCGGTCTTATGACAGCTATAGGATATAGTCATCCGATTTTGACCAAATTTTGCAGATCTCTTTGACAGCATATAATAATCATTATTCTAGAGTTTAAGAACACTATCAAAGAAAACAAGAAAAAATATTATACTAAAACCCATATTCCGACCGATCGGTCTCAAGAGACTTGAGGACACGTGATGTGTAGACAATCTATCTCCCACAAGCGTTTCCTCACCTAAACAATAACTAAGAAATCTGTAGTTTAAGATACATAGCATTAAAGATAAGAAATATAAATAAAGTTAATAGAATATAATGTTAATATATTTGAGTATATTCTCTGAAAACTTCAAACCGATCCGATAAATATTTTCGGAGATAGACCCATATTTGTAAGGAAGCCTCAGACGCTAGAAAAGTTAACGTCTTCTATATGACTTTACCAACTGATTTTGCTAAAGACGTATTCCCCATTAATGAAGATGTGAGCGGCGAAAGATGCGTAGGTGTTTTTACACTAAACAATATGCTAAGTTTTAATCAGTTGATATGAAAGATAACTTCGAAAGTCATTCAGCGAAAGGAGAATGGCTCGTCGACAATATCAACTTGAACTATTAGCAGCTGCTGATGCTGCAGAGAGTACCATCCTAGGCTCTGTAATAGACGACATCTTTTTAAACTTTTTCTAAAACTTTAAGCTGCTCAAAAGGAATCGAACAAAAAGCATGATTGATTATATCGATAACCGATTCACCGATTTTAAAATTTTCAGTGTGACCGAATCTTTATAATACGTAAATATTGCGTTTTATTGTTGTGTGAGTGTTTTTGGATAAAAAGTACTAAAGCCACAGAATTCCTTAAAGTATGCAATCAATCCCAATCGAATCTGAAAGTCTGGACATATTTTCAACATTCTAAGTTAAGCCGTTTGGCCTTAGCAATGATGAATCAGTCAGTCAGTCGAAAGAAGAGTTTATTTAAATAACTGAACTTCTTTAGATATTGAGACAACTTTACAAATTTCTACATATTTCTGGTGTCAGCTTTGATTGGCAATGCAAATTTCTCAGTGTCTGTCTGGCAAGTGCGTTGGCATTTCCGTTGCTGCATCCGACCCTTACACACACACCCACCCACATAGCCAGACAATGAAACACCCAAAATACATACATAATAACCCAAAGCAACATAAATGTGGATATATGTCACATTATGGCCTTGTCGGAAGCCGCTGCCCGCGGCTGTTCCTTTCTGTCATAAATCTTACAGCCAAAAGAGAGCCATAGAGCTGCTGTGAGGATATCTTGGTACAATATTTGCTGACATGACAACCGAAAAACATACTCCCGCACACCGAAGGTGATAATGACAGTTTAGGCATTCATTACACGTGTTGCTGATAAGGCAGGGACAGTATACGTAAAGCGGAATGTGCAAGGGGGGGGAACCACAAACATTGACAGGGCCGACGCCGCCTTGGCTTCGCTGCTGATAAAAGTCAACAATATAAATTAATAAAGCTGGCAGGCGCGAGACGCCCCCAGGGAGCTGGCTGCTTGTACGTACCAATGTCCTGCGTGTTTGCCATAACAATATAATTCATTTGAATCAACAAGCCAAGTCAGGAGAGATTCATATTTATATTTTAAAATATGCACATTATAAGTAAAAGTAAGCTGATATTTATGCTAATGAAGCGGCGACAGTTGCCATTGGACCAAGAAATGGGGGTCATAAATTTTTGTTTCTCTGCGTCGCACAGTGGACGAAATGGCTAAACTAATGGTGATTTATTTATTTAAAGCTATTTAAGAAGAAAGTATGGTAGAATTTTTTTCTTTTTTTAAACATTTAAATTGACTAACGATTTGGCATCGAAGTAATCGCTGGCCCCTTTGCACCACTGAAATAACCAGCTTCCTTGGGCTAGCTACATCACTAACGATTTTACATCAGTCACATTAATGAAATCACTAACGATTGGGTATATACAATGAACTAGCGAAACCGCTAACGATTTTGCAGCAGCTCTATCGTTAGCTCCTTTGCACCGGTCATATCGCTAACGAATGGTGGTTAGCCTTATACCGCTCGGTGAATTTGGCGGACATGCCCTTACAAAATTCGTTAGCAATTTACATGGCGGGTGGTTAGGTCGGTATCCGGTCCTCACTACGAAGAGTTAGCGAAATCACTAGGTTTTCACCAGTGCAGCCGAACTACAGGGTTTATATAAAACTTTTGTGGAGTTCAACTATTAAGATTCGAAAGCATTCGGGTTAGCTCTTGTTTTTTTGATCAATATTGAGCTTAGTCATCGTGATTTTGTAAAAATCAGGTGCTACTTTTTGCCCCTTTCCAAGTGAACTCAAGGGAAGCCTTTTGAAGCGATTTTCGTGACCTCTGTACAATTTATGATTGAGATTCGACGGCATTTGGTCTAGTTCTTGCTTTTCAAATAAACATTGTGCTTTTTCATCGTGAATTAGTAAAAATCAGGTGCTACTTTTTGCCACATTTCATGTGAAGTTATTTTTTTAAGCGATTTTTGCGACATCTATTTAATATACAAATGAGATTTGACGGCATTCGTACTAGTTCTTGATTTTTTGATAAACATTGTGCTTTTTCATCGTGAATTTGTAAAAATCAGGTGCTACTTTTTGCCACATTTCATGTGAAGTTATTTTTTAAGCGATTTTTGCGACATCTATTTAATATACAAATGAGATTTGACGGCATTCGTACTAGTTCTTGATTTTTGGATAAACATTGTGCTTTGTCATCGTGAATTTGTAAAAATCAGGTGCTACTTTTTGCCACATTTCATGTGAAGTTATTTTTTAAGCGATTTTTGCGACATCTATTCAATATACAAATGAGATTTGACGGCATTCGTACTAGTTCTTGATTTTTTAGATAAACATAGTGCTTTTTCATCGTGAATTAGTAAAAATCAGGTGCTACTTTTTGCCACATTTTCATGTGAAGTTATTTTTTAAGGGATTTTTGCGACATCTATTTAATATACAAATGAGATTTGACGGCATTCGTACTAGTTCTTGATTTTTAGATAAACATTGTGCTTTTTCATCGTGAATTTGTAAAAATCAGGTGCTACTTTTTGCCACTTTTCATGTGTACGATATTTTTAAGCGATTTTTGCGACATCTATTCAATATACAAATGAGATTTGACGGCATTCGTACTAGTCTTGTTTTTTACTGGCTTTTTCATCGTGTTGTAAGTGCTTTTCTTTTAAGCGATTTCGACACTTATTTTGTCAGTCTGACTATTCAGTTATAATTTTTAAATTGTGCTTTGTGATCGTGAAATTTTGAAAATCGGGTGCTACTTTTTGCCACTTTTTATGTATACTCAAGCGAAGTCTTATTTTTTAAGAGATTTTTGCGACCTCTGTACAATATACGATTGAGATTCGACGGCATCTTGGTCTAGTTCTTGTTTTTTTGATAAGCATTGTGCTTTTTCATCGTGAAATTTTAAAAATCAGGCGCTACTTTTTGCCACTTTTTATGTGTATTCAAGGGAAGACTTTTTTTAAACCGATTTTTGCGACCTCTGTACAATATTCGATTGAGATTCGACTGTATTCGTACTAGTTCTTGTATTTTAGATAAATATTGTGCTTCGTCATCGTGAATTTGAAAAAATCAGTTGCCACTTTTTGCCACTTTTCATGTGTACTTAAGGGAAGTTTTTTTTTTAAGTGATTTTAGCGACCTCTGTATATTTCGTCCACTGTGCCTCGTGAAGCCAAAGCAATTACTATAATTGCTATCACTCACTCACACACTCGCACATCAATATTCATTTATTTCACATGGAAAACTTTGTTGTTTTTATTTTGTTTTTTTTTCTTTTGTTTGACTTTTGGGAAACTTTTGCTCATCAAATATCAAAGCAACACGTGTCCTGTTCCTGGAGCATCAAAGACTCATATTCTCCAACCATTTTCTTGCCAAGAACAAAGTTAATGAGCACAAGCTGTTGCCCAAATATACAAACACACACACACACGCGAGCGAAACGCAGTCATTAATGGCATTTGAGCCTAAAATTGATATAAAATGTATACATTTTCATTGCACATTTCCCTAAATATAGACATCAACAATTAAGCCCAGAATTCCCCCCCGCGGTCACCCTTATCCCTCATTTGTTGATTGCGGCCACAAGGCATAAAAACTTGAAGCCAAAGATGTAGCAAATCAACGCAAAGTAAACTTCATCAGCATTTCAATATTATTTTTTTTTTTTTTTGCTTCTTCCTCAGTCAGTTCGATAATTTTTGCTTTTCGTTTTCTTGTATTATTTATTCAGATTTTGCTCCTTTTGCTGTCATTGCTCCTTCGTTTCGTTACAATTTTGCACACTTTGCTTTGGCACATTCATTAGGTGAATATAATTTGTACCACCTGCACAAGAATTTAAAATTCTCCTGGGAAACTTACCAACAAAAAAAAAGTACAACAAAAAAAACCAAACATTTGCGCAGTTAGTCGTAAAATGTATCCATTTACTTTAAGTGCTAAAGCGCATTTCATTTGCTGTGTTTAACAAATTTCAGAGCGAAAGCGGTTGAAGAATTTTCTTTGGTGGAAAGAGTTCGACAAAGCATTTGGAAATATGTACGTCATGGGTTAGGAATCAGTTTTTCCTTAAATTTATTTATGGAGAATGTCGTGTCACTACCAAAAACTTGACGTATAACTTATTGTATAAATAACCAACTGTTTGGGCGCCTTTTTACTAAACTTCTAAAGCAAAATTATTGTTAAACCGAATGAATATTGTATAAATTTTATTTAAGCTTTTTTAGCTAAATTTTCTGATAAACTATGGAGAACCTAAAGGGTATATCTTTCTGGTGCAAAACAAACAATATTTTTGCTCATTTTAATAAAATTATTTTGGAACCATCTTTATAAATCTATATAAGATAAAATCGCTTTTAAATCGATTGAGTTAGACAACTATATTAAAACTGCATGTTCCCAAATTAAAAATTATTTTGGAAAACTTACTCCATCGACTGCAAGTCATCCGCCCTCCGCTTAAACAATAAGCTTTGACCTTGTACCCCCTATTTTCCGACCTTGGGGTGGACTTTCCGAAATAAGAAAATTATTTATCCATTTATTTTACCAATTTCCGGAAATAAATATTTCTTCATTCATAGAGCTATAAAACGAATTGATCTTGAACTTCCCATTTTCAGACCTTGGGAGCGGATTTTTCGAAATTATAAAATATTGCTCATGCCCTCAAAAATTTCAATTAGGAATGGATTTTCCAAAATTGGATAAATTTTTTGCATTTATTGAACACCGAATTTTACATAAATTGGGAAAAAAAAATTAATGTTATACCGCATTTTTCGATCTAGGAGGTGGATTTTCCGAAAATAAATTTTTTTTAGTCATAGAATATTAAAGCGAATTCATATCGGATCGGCTTAAATACCCTTAACTTTGGCACACTAAGCAAAATGAATGATTCATCGGTGTGGTTCACAACTAACGCTGTGCATTTTTTATTTTCCAACCTTGGGATCGGATTTTCCCATCAAGAAAACAGAAGAATGTGCTTACAAAGCGAGTTTAAAGTCAATAGAATGAAAAAAACGAGAAGGCAAAGCTAACTTCGACTGTGGCGAAGTTTTAATACACTTGAAAAACTTTACCAACTGATTTAACCGGTAAAATATAAGGATATAGATATCAGATATTAAAAATTTTAAATCATTGATAATAAAAATTTGTACCATTAAAAAAACTTTTTTAGTAAAACACATTTTCCGATCGGTCTATGGCAGCTATATCTATAGTCATCCGTTTTGATACATTTCAAAAAAAAAAAAAAAAAAGATTGGGGACGCTACGATAGAAAACAAAAAAATTTTTCTCACTAGAACTAGTTTTTTGACCGACCGTTCTATGGAGCTATATTATAGTCATCCGATTTTTATAAATTTTTTCAGAATTGTGTGGAAGCATATAAAACTAACATATACCAAGATTAGTGACGCTACGATGGAAAACAAAAAGTTTTTCTCACTAGAACTAGTTCTTCGACCGATCGTTCCTATGGCAGCTATATGATATAGTCATCCGATCCGGCCGGTTCCGACATATTAGTTGCGTGCAGCAAAAAAGACTCTGTGCAAAATTTCAGCTCGATAGCTTTAAAACTGAGGGACTAGTTTGCGTAGAAACAAACGACACCGGCGAAGAGACGAGACAGACGACGGCAGACGACAGACAGACGAGAAATTAACCGGTGTTCCTGACAAATATATTTATGGGGTCGGAAATGAATATTCATGCGTTACAAACTTTGGGCAAAATTCAAAACTTTTCAAGTGTATAAAAAAATTATTTCCTCGTACAAACTTTCCCGCAGTTTTCTATATTATTTGATCCATTTTTTTATTAATTTCCCATAAATGGCAAATATTGTCATATGTTTTATGATTACAATATAATTTATAAAAAGACACATTGATCATTTCTATGGTAGCAACGAACATCATACGCGTCACGCTTCACAGCCAAAAAAGACGGTAAATAAAATATCAAAGCCGTTGTCAAGTCGGCCAAATGAGACTATATAGTGTGTACTTTTTTCGGCTTAGGGAGGAATTTTCCCAATTACTTTAGAACCACGCCCCGCGATTGATAAATGAGCTTGGTACATAATCCCCTATTTCCAGACTATTGGGCCTTGATTTTCTTAAATTAATTATTGATTTTTACTAATTTTTTTATACACCCATTTTCCGGTCTTGGCGGTGGATTTTCCCAAATTGGAAAATTTTTCCGGTCGTTTTTCCGGTCTCCCCTTGGGATTAGAATTTGTCAAATCTCCACTCTAGTACACACTATCTTCACAAATGGAATCTATAGTCAAAGTTTAGCGTTCTAGCTTTGACCGTTTAGGCTGTGCGTTAATAGCCAATGAATTAGTAGAGAACAAACTCTTTTATATACAGAAAAGATTGACTGATCGACTGATTCTTGAATCTATAATCAAAGTTTAGCGTTCTAGCTTTGACCGTTTAGGCTGTGCGTTAATAGCCAATGAATTAGTAGAGAACAAACTCTTTTATATACAGAAAATATGGACTGATCAACTAATTCCTGAACAATATTTGCACAGCCTAAAAGGCTAAAGAGCGCTTGGTTTATCTTTAAATACCTGGTTGTACTTCGAAACATATTTTGGAAAATCCACCTCCCGGGTTCAATTTTGATATATTTTGTATATTTTAGCTGAACTAACTGAAATTCAAAATTTTTTTGACAATTTCGGAAAATCCATTCCAAAGGTTTGATTTTGGTTCTCTCATAAATATTATTGTATTTAAGAATAGCCACCAAAAGATAACAGAGTTTTTGCTGTAAAATTATTGTAATTTAGAGGACAATCTTGCAAGCTTTTTCGCCTGCTTGGATACTAATGAAGCATACTAAACAGCACTGCTATGTAAACCGGTACAAAACCAAATCCCTGGGAACAGAGTAGGTAGGAGTTTTTGGGTTCCTTGAAATGCATTATAAATCGAAACTCCTATTTGAAATTTTTTTGGTTAAAAACTTTTTTTTTTTAATAAATATTAAAAACTATTCGTCCAACGCAAAAAAAAAAAATTGATTACTTCTTCAAAATCTCGAAAAAAATTTTCAATGAAACAGTAATTTTTCAACAAAGTAAAGACGAATGATAGTTCGAAAAAGTTAAGACCAGCGGTATCAAACTAAAAAATTAAATAATTACGAAAACAAGACACTTTTGGCCATTTTTTAGGATTGATAAAAAAAATATCAACCAAAGCCTAAAAATTGAGATTTCACTGTGTTAAAAGCTTGGGAAAATATGATAATTGACTCAACGCATCGTCTAACAAATCAAAGTCTACTAAAGATAGAACCAGGAGGTTCTTGAAACAGCTGTATAGACGACCAGTTACTTTTCTAATTTTAAGTGTGCCTTGTTTTAAAGTTATGTACAAACAAAGCTTAAAGCTAAAACTTGCTAGTATTATAATATTATAAAGGATGTCAAGACTGTAAAATTTGATATTTTCCAAATGGTGAAATTGTTTTTAAAAAATTGGGCTTATCGATTGCGAGCGGGAATATGTTTACATTGGTCTAAGGGTCTTCCATTTCAAGCTTAGAATAAAAAATAAAAGTCATATTTTTGACTTTATTATTATTCAGGAAGAATGAAAAAAAATAATTGTCCATCCGTTTTTTTACTAAAAAAAAGATAATTGTTCGAGAAAAAGACTGTTGAAAAAATATAATGTTATTTCATATATTTATAGCTCGACGTTCCCAGTTTTCTTCTAATCAGCCACCTTAACTCAACATTTGACCATATAACCAAAGCTTCAAAAGCTTTAATTTACGATTATGTCGCCTCCTCCGCTCTCTCTTAACTCATATGGTTTTTAGTCTAAGCTCGTTAAATTTTATGCCTGAGTCATTAATTTGAGTACTTAAATTAGCCAGCTGGTGTGAATTATGCGTCGGAAAGTTTGCTCGATAAAATGCCAAATATCCGCTTACCTTTTTTTTTTTGTATTATTATTGCCATTTGTGTAACAGGCAGCAAAACTAGCTGCCTTATCACAATTCTATGAAAATTTGAATTGACTTTTAACGACTTTTGTACATATTTTTACATTTAATTTGTATACAATTTTTTTTTGCCATTTTTATTTCACAATACTCAAGATTGTGGCTTAATTTGGGTGGAGGGGAGAGCTCTCGGCACACAGCATAAAGTCATTAAAACTTTTGGACTATTTTAAGCGTGGAAAAAAAAAGAAATATAAAATGTTATTTTATTTTGTTTTTTTTTGAGTTTATGGAGAGCAGCCACCACCCTTGGCCAGTGTGCACTCATTCAACTCATCCACTTCAGTTTAAGCTTCACTTGATAAGCCACTGCGTAAACTGGAACTAAGATTTTTTACAATTTAATTGGGTCAAGAGACTGTTTTTTTTTTTTTGAGACATAATGAGTTATGTTTTGCCTAACTTTTTGGTGTTTTGTGGGTAAAATAGGTAAATAAATTACGTAACCAAAAGGCGTAGAAATTTTAGATCAAAGGCTTAGAGAGGGAGAAAATTATGACCGCAGGACGTGGTCAGGGGAAATTACTGAGACAAAACGTAGAACCATCAACCCGACTAATTACGCACTAATTAATAATTCAAATAATGCGCGCTGTCCCCAGCCACAGAGCCAAGAGCAAGGCAAGAATAATTTTTACAAAGAAAAAAAAAAAGAGTACAAACGGCGAAACTCGACTGGTTGATACTTAAAAGTCCACCAACATTTTGTATTTACAGTTAAAAGAGGGTTAGTAAGCCTGGTGTTAAATATGGCTAAAAATTGGCACTAAACATCTAACATAAGGGCGCAGCAACAACATTCATTATGTGCCTTCTACAAAAATTCTATGAATCAACGTAAGCCCACAAAATTTCCATATTGTAATTTCTACTCGTCCAGGCCCAAACCCAATACGCAGTTTCTCGAACTACATATATCAAGTTTTCATTTATGATTAGCTCCACGACAAGCGAAATAAGTAAACTTATTATATGTATGAAGAATATAAAAGGTAGACTTATCCATATTCAAAAACGCCCGGGAATTGGTGACAATCAGCTCAAACATAAGCTTATACCTATTTATATAGTTTTGAGCTTTTATTTCTCTAGGACAGGAAGTTTTTGATGACGAGTGGAAAGGTATCAACGATACATCTTTAAGTGCCTAATTTGGATAAATTAGGAGGGAGAGACTCTGCATTGGAATGTTTATGGATGAATGTGAAAAGAAGACCCTTTTCTAGGCATCGATGCCATTGCCATTGACTTCAAATAATTATCTGCGTTTTACGCTTTATTAAAGTTTTGTGGGACAAATAGGTACAAAATTCAAAGTAGGTAATAACTAGATAAAGAGTTAGTTCCGTGTTTTGGTAAATGTCCGTTCATACAGTACATTTATTTCAAACTAGCAAAGGTCACAATGTAACTTATAAACATAAATCCTCAATGAACTGAAAAAAAAAACAATTTGACGATATAATTAACCAAAATAAATCAAAAGTCAAGTTATCGAGTTACCATTTCACCCAGTGTTGCCAATTTGTCCTTTTTCCGGATAGATCTGTCCTTTTTAAATTTTAAATTAATTTAAGTTTCCGGAAAAATTTTGATTTGTCCCCTATCCGGTAAAAATGCCTTTTTTATTTTGTTCTATCCTTTTTTCATCCTTTTTTTAGTTTTATAAATTAGCTTTATAAATTCACACCAATAGCGCACTTTTCCTGAATATCCACAGACTGCGGAACGTACTCAATATAGAATTCATATGTTTCGCTAAAAATATGTAGCGAACTCAATTTAATTTGAATTAAATTCTTTTTTGCTTTGAAAAACTCCCAAGCTCATCAGTAATTTCTATCAAGAGGGATACCGCCTTAGTTGGTACGAGCCGGTAAAAAATGTTTTAAGGTCCTTCTCAGTTGTTTCAAAAAGTTCATAGAATCCAGAGAAGAAACTGTTTGAAACAAAACTTTGTGTCTTCTTCAGCCACATATTAATTCGTTCTTTATAAAGCTCTTTAAGAGCTCTTTTTCGGATCATTTAGTTTATTAGAGATAAAATATTTCCTTGCTACATCTAGATTTTTGCCAAACTTATTGTTTCAAAATACTGCTTTCCTGCAAATGGACTTTTATTTTGCTAAGATTTTTGTCATCCATCTGCTGATGAAGAATTTGCTACTTTTCTCACAAAAGGCTATAAATTACCATCATTATATATCCTGGATAAAAAATGTATATGATTACAATATCTAATTAAATCTTCCATAACATTTTGAAAGCCACGATCAACAATACATACATCGACAGGTTTTGAAACCGATCTTAGTCCAATGAGATCTTCAAGAAGTTTTTTAACATTTTGGTTTTTATTAATTTTTACCACCTTTAACGCCTTCAAAAATTCTGCTAAAATTATACGAATTGTATCTTGCACCACAACTAAAAGTCTACAATAATTGAAGTTAAAAATTTGGCAGAATTTTGTAAGTCACGGATTGCATTTTAAGAATCAGAAAAATTGTTCTGGGGGAGTCCTGACATGCCAGTTATTGCCATAAAAATTTGGGAATTTTTAGAATGGGTAATTGGTCCGAAAAACGCTTGTGTTGGAAATGATAAAAATCTATATTTAAAATTGAGGGTTGTAACTTGATGTTTAAAAAAAATCGATAAATTACTTTCGTTGATGTACTCTAAAACTGCATACTTAAAAATATGGATAGAATTGGGGCCGATACGCCTAGAAGTCAGGGCTTTGCCATAAGTCTCCTTTTAAAAAAATCTGTCCGTTTTCTATCTTTTTTCAAGGGTCATCTGTCCTTTATTTTTGAGGAGGCGTTGGCAACACTGATTTCACCCCAAATTTATTCAATAGCACTAAATAACACTCATTGTAATGAATTTGTGTGCAAACTACATTTCACAACTGAAATATATACATATATATAGAATCAATTTAATTTTAACTATATTGGGCAAAATTTGGCCAAACAACAGAATTCCAAATTTTTTTATTTTTACAGGAAGAGGGTTAAAAAAAATTATTGCCTACTTTTTGGGGCTTCATTTTTCTAAGGAATTTATAGACTAAAATTCGATTTCAGTGATACACTCAGAAAAAACGTACGTTTATGGAAATGCAACGGAAAAATTTTAAGTTAGCATATGACAAAGTCTCCAAAATTTTATTTTTTTGTCGTACTTAAGGCCTTTTTAAATGTCTTAATGTATGGGTTCCAAATTTGGGGAGAGGAAAATGTCGAACCAAAATTTAGAAATATTTTTCTGCTTTTAAGAAAGAATTGATATTTTTGATATTTCGCACTATTGATATAAATGCTCATCAATAATCAAATAATAATAATAGTTTGAAGGGACCAACTATTAAAATCGTGCGAAATTATTTTTAATAATTTAGAGTTTTTCATTTCGCAAGTATTTCGCAGTTACTCAAACTCAGTTGGTTAGGAAGATAATCATATCTCTCATTAGATTTCTTTTTGCCGCTGTAGCTTCAATATCATTCCCTGAGTATAAACTTGAGAATTACAAGATGATGCATTTATGCATTTCCATCAATTTGTAAATTTCTTGTATTATATTGATACCAAGAAAATTATGCTGGTTTTTTTTTCAAATTGAGATAAGGCCTATCAAGTTGAACAAGCATGAAATATATAAGCTTATCTGTCAAAAAAAGAAAGAAAGACCTCAGATTAAATTTCAATTCTTTATTTTAAACAATTAGAAATAAAATCAACATTCCACACCAACTTCCCGTTATTGAGCTAATCTCTTTCCATTTCATGGAACATCTCCATTTTCGTTGCCATTTCATTTGCGCAATTTAAGCATAATTCATGGGGCCAAGCAACAGCTTAGTGTGCTCTTTATGTTTTTAACGGTGCACTGGGGGGCATTTGTAAGTGAAGAACAATAACGTGAAGAGAACAAGGGAAAAGTATTTATTTTTGTTTTTTTATTTTGGGTAAGCATTGCCAAGTCGACTTTATGAGCGCAGCTTTTAATTTGTTTCGTGAGCTCTCCCACGTAGAATATAAACTCGCATACCTGCATTCCTTCTTCTGGAGTGTAACATTTGCGGCCATATAAACCAAAAGTAAAAAAAATGAACACACAACATCATAACTATATATGCGCATTGAATGAGAGCAGCAAAAGCAAAAATGTAAACAATTTTCCACCGTCATGTCCGAGGTATGAAAACGAGCAGCCCGCACACATGTATGGCTTTTTATGAAGCCTTGACCAAAAAGCAGGCCAATGGCTCTGTGTTCGGGGCAGAGTGGACCAGCAGACGCCAGACAAATGCACTGGGGTGCCACAAACAGACAGCCAGACGGCCGACCAAGTGAGCAAGTGCAGCCCAGCAAACCTAACGAGAAGCTTAAATAATTAATATTACTCATACGCAGCGTTGCCGCTGCCGCTGCTATTGCTACTGTTGCCTGTTCTTCCTCTGTTTTTTTTTTTTTTTGTTCTTGCTCTTTGTATAAATCATAAACGTGCACTCAGCGCGCATATTAAATCTTTCAGGCTAATGAACGCTGAAACTGATTGATGAAGCTGAAACTCCCATTTTCCCCCCCCCATCCCCAAACCCCATTTCAACTCTTTTGTGTTGCTGTTTGTTCTGTTTTGCGCGCATACAACTTCAATTAATAAGGAAAGCGCGAAAAAGTTTCACTTGGCCATCATTAACATTTCGCATTCGTTCATTAGACGCTGCGAGCGAAAGTTTTCACGCTGATGATAAATTGCAAATTTCAAAAAAAAAAAAAAAAAAAAAAAAAACTTAACTCCACAGGCAGGAAATCAAACTTCTGGCTTAATCCATTTTCATTTTGTTAAGCAAAAGCAAAATTATGGAAAAATATGAGAGACTGACATTGCCTTGCTCTAATCAAGATAAACTACACACACAAATAAACAAAAATTCATTTCCATTTGCTCTTTTGGGTTATGTTAATTTCTAAGAATATTTTGAATTCAAACAAAACATAAATCATTGAGTCAAAAAAGGAAAACTGAAGGTGTGGGCTTAGGAATATTTTATATTTCTGACTGACTGACTGATTTATTAACGCCCAGACCAAACGGCTAAACCTAGATAGTTACAATTATACACAGACTTTCATTTAAGCATTTAGGGGCGTGATTTGAGTGAACAATTTGAAATTTAAGAATTTTTTAAAATGCCTGGAAAAGTTTATTATTTTTTATTCAAAAATCGTATAACTTGGTTTTGTTATATTCCGGTATCCACATCATGTGGAAACAAATTTGCTAAATGTGTTTTTTGTCTTAAAAGGATAATAGTCATCACACCTAGAGAAAGAATAAAGAATTTCTTACTTGGGTCAAAAATGTTTGATGTTAAAAGCAGGGCTGCAAACCCGAATCAAAATTTGTTTGAGCAATTTTTATTTTAAGCCCGTTTCAGGTCGTAAATGTATTTAAATGGTAACCAGTTTAAAAAAAAAAAAAAGAGAAAACAAAATGGGGCGTAAAATTGGAAGTGTTAAAATCAAAGTATCGAAACTTAGTATCGTGTCACTTTTTTTAAATCGAAAAGGGATGGTGGGGAGAGGAATTGTAAGGACGGCAAAGACAAAAGATTGTATGTTATTTATCGGTATGTAGAGTAAAAATTTACATATTAATGCAAATAGAAGAAGAGAAAGAAAAAGAAAAAAAGCTGAGAAAAAGATGGGAGAAGAAAAAAAAGAAAAAAGAAAAGAAAAAAAAAGAAAGAAAAGAAAAAATAAGAAAAAAAAAATAAAAAAAGTAATGGAAAAACATAATAGAAGAAGAAGAAAAGGAAAAAGAAACGGTTTACACTAAAATTATTATGAACAAGGGTATATTTACATACCATTTACGAGGAATGAAACCCCTATTTGTTGCTTTTATTGAACCGAAACCAAAAATGGTTTGATTCGAACTGGTTCACAGTAAAAGAAAAGTCGGAATTCCGGGTTCCAACCGGTTCGGTTCAAAACCGGTTTGCAGCCCTGGTTAAAAGTCGTTAAGAATGCAAATTCTTTATCAATTTTTTTTTTGGTTTAAGATTCCCAACGCTATAATCTGCAACTTAGCTTACTTTCTTCACTTAGAAACTTCTCCTCACTTCTCTCGCTTATTCAGAACAAATTGAGAACGTTTTCAGATTTATTTCCAGTACACAATTCATAACGAATGATTTTTTTTCAAGCAATTTTTTCTTCGTTCTACTTTCTTCCGAGTTCAGTCTTCAGCAGGGCTACAAATCCAAATTATATTAGAATCTGAACAAATAGCTATTAAGACAAATTTTAATCAATAGTTGGGAAAATTTTTTGCGTGTGGTATTTTAGCTTAAGACGTGTTACATTTGCTTAACCGAACCGAAAGTTTTGGTTCGGAACAGGTTTAGGTTCAACTATTTTTTCACAAGGGGTTCGGTTTCAGGTTCAGTTCACAGCAAAATAAAAGTGGGAAAATCGTAAAAAATATATCAAATGCGATTAAAAGTTGATCAAATGGAATGTATTATCGAATTTTCCTTATTGGAAAACAAATTCAATAAGTTCCCCGAATTTTACAAACATTTGCTCAACAACAAGACTTTCAAGACTGTTAAGGCCCCGCCTAAGTGGTTGATAAGCCCCATATTTTCCGACTTTTGGGCTAAATTGAATTAATTCCCAAAAAGGTGGATTTTTCAAAATCGTTCAAAATAATATCTAAATAATTTTCTAAATATGCTATTAAATTTAATTTTAAGTAAATTGAAAGAAAAAAAAACATTTTTTCTATACAATTTTTTCAGGGGATTGCCTTTGTGCCCATCATTCATCACAATTTTTAACTGCTGTCCAAGTTTCTGCCATCTAGCTCTTACCGTCAAGGCAGTGCTTAGATTGCCCATGAAAGAGAATATTTGAAGGTATATATCTATGTTCCTTATACACAGAAAAAAAGTTCGAGATATCCAAATGAAAAACAATCCTAAACGATGCCAGAAGTTGGTCAATCACAGTTTTTTCTCATAGCAAGTACGAAAGGATTGATTTTAGTACGAATTGACCAATCCCGAAATTCTTGGATTCGATTATCAAAAAGGATTCAAACTTAAAATTAGCCTTTTCGAATTGACACCAGAATTTTGGGTATTGTTTCAAGTTTTTCAAACTTGAAATTTCAATCCGAAGGTTGCGATCAAATCAAATTTTTTTTTTTTGTGTAGACTTCTAATAGATTCATGTCAATCAGGAATCGATTGCTCAATGCCAAGTTGTTTCATTTCAACAAAAAAGGACGACGGGATCTATTAGCCACAGATTTGCTTGTCACATACATATGTATAAAACTAAAATTAAAAACAGAAACGTTTACATGAATATCGAAACGGAATTCGGAACAGGGTCGTATATCTCTGAAATTCCCAAATCAAATCTGTTTCCGAACCAGATTGAACAGGTTCAAAAGTGGCTGAGACCCAAATCTTAGAAATAGTTTGAGCTATGAATATGAAACTCGGTGTGTGGGTGGATTATATGGGGTTCGATATTTTACTATATATTAAATTACAAAGTGGTTTACAAAGTGGTTCTTAGCCAGTTCCAAACCAGATTGAACCAGTTCTCAGAAACTATTTAAGCAATGAAATTTTTATTAAGTGTAAAATATAGTAGAGGTTCAAAACCGGTTCCGAATTATTTTAAAAATGATGTTCAAAAGTAGTTTAGTTATTTTTAAGAAATGGTTTAAGCTGTAAAAATTTTAAATATGGAGTGTATGAGATAGACAGTTTACAGTATCGAGACCGGTTTTGATCTGGATTGAACCGACCAAAAAGTGGTTCAGAGTTTTGTGTCCGAAATTATTTATGCTATGAACTTAAAATTTTGAATATTTTTAATTAAATTTTTTAAGGTTAGGTTGGGATTCGTAAATCTTGTCCTGCGCTCCACTTTAATATGGAGTAAGATGATGAACTGTTTTAAGCTCGAACCAGTTTGAACTAGTTTAAATGTGCAAAATGATTCACAGCTTGTGGATCGTTAGTCCAGTGTGACCAGATTTAACAAATATTATCGCCGAATTTTACATTTCAAGCAACTATTCTATTAACCGAGGCTGAGTCACAGTACAAGATCAACTGGGTTTACACAAGTTGATGTAAAATTAACTTCAGCTAGTGTTCTGAGCTATTCAACAATAAATAAGACCCACAACTAACTAACATAGGTTCGAAAAATGTGCTGAAAAGAAATTATGGGCACCTAATGGTCTGTTACGCCCTCGCAGCCCGCTCGTTATTCCGTTCAAAACGATATGAAATGCATTTAAGTAATATATTGGTGCCCACCGCTGCTGTAAAGCACAACATAACGTTCCAGCTGCATGAGGGAAAAAGTGCATAAAGTCATAATGAAAATATGAAATTTATTCTTACTTTGAAAGTGCGTAAGGGACTTAGGGAAATATACTTTTACTAAATTTAGGTTATATTCAGTCAAAATGGATTAAATTTAACAAAAATTCGTTTAATTTTTTGTTTTTAAAAAGTTTAAACCGATTGACCACAGTTGATTTAAATATTTGACCCTTATTCCATACAGATGAGAGACTTAAAAAGTAAAACCAATTCCCCCTGAAGTTGAACGTTCAAGTTTTAAATGGCAAGCTTAAACTTTGTTCAATTATGAGTTCAATTATAAATCCCAACCAAATTGCTCAGTTCTGTTCGAGTTCCGTTATGAGCTTTGCATTAACAACCAAGCGGACAACCAACATAAAACATAAAAAAAAAAAAAACTGTTTAATTTTGGTCAAAACATTTGCTCCACTTTATGGCATTATAAAAGAGCATGCAGACAAAAAAAAAAAAAAAAATTACACTAAACGAATTTGTGTACCCCATGTCGACCCCTACCCCTTCCCCTCCCCCCTCTCACTACAATGTTGAGCATGGCCAATTTACTGCGGGCGGGACCCGAGGAAATAACGCTTACGTCTCCATCCGCCGGCAAGAACTTTGACGTTTGGTCCGTCAAAGTTTTTTAAAGCTGCGCGTTAGAAGTGACAACATGGAGGTTTGTCTGTCTGTCTGTGTGTCTCTGTGTGTGTGTTAGTGTATGATTAAATCACAGCCACACAAACTGCATTAAAAAAGTTAAAACAGCCAGTGAAATTGCATTAATTCTTGTTGTGTTGTTTGTCTTTAGTTTGGGTCTATTTTTTATTTCTATTTCAAAACTTGTCACACAGTTGAGTGATGGTATGCAAAAAAAAAAGAAAATGAAAATGAAAAGTAACCCAAATAAAATGCAAATGAAATTTGTGCTAATAAAATTCAGTTACCCCCAAAAATTCAACAAAATATTGCGCATCCAGCGACAAGTTTCAAATGACAGCCACGAAACGCGTTATTTACACACATAACATAGCATCGGTTGGACCTGAGCCGCATAAATTAGGGCCGCCTGCAACGCGCATTTGACATTTGACCCGCTCAACCGTAAAGCAAGAGAGCCACAAAATTGACAACTGCCACCCGCAGATGGTTTTTGTTCACAATTCCTGCTCTTTTCAGTACATTTTTGGCTGGCAATTGTCACCTGCTGAAATATGTCACCAAAATTTGGCTAATTACAAGCCAAGTGGGAATTTTCTAAACATTCCAATAGCTGAAAATTCAATCTGTTCCTTTTTGAAGCTTTTGCAGGCAAGTGCAATATTGGTTTTGCATATTCAAAAATTCAAATTTTCATTGAAATTCAAGTTTGAGGTAAAACAAGTTTGTAGACATATTGTGGGCACACTGAGGACAAGAAGTGAATTTTTAAATTTAAGTATTTCAAATTCCTCCAGCAACAGACCTAAAAAGTTTATTTTTTGATATGGACGAAAGTTATATTTAAAGTTCATATGAACAAAAATGGGATCAAGAAACTTTCCCTTCTTCTTCCAATGCCAGACATATTTATTTAGTGATTCTGGAAAATACTTAAATTAGTGACATTTTTGGGAATTTGAGTTTCAAGTAAGAACATTTTTTTTTTTTTACATTTTTAGGCATAGAAATGGACATGGAAAACCTGTAAAGAACTATTTCCTACGATTATTTTAAATTTTCAGACGAAGCTACTATCGATAAAAAGTATATCGTCAATCGATAACATTTAAAGAAGCTACAGCAAAGTGAATATGTAAAGTAATAGTCTGCATTTTAGGCATATTTTTCTTTTCAACTTCCGAAATGAAAAAAACGAGACCCAAGCTTGAATGAAATCTTAACGAAGACTATACGATAATGATTCTTAACTGAGAATAAAAATTGGTTTCTTTACAAAAAAAAAAAAAAAACTTGATCCAGTTCTTAGACAATAAGGACGAAATTTTATACAAGCGTGGAATCCTACAGCTGTCCAAAATATGACCAAGGATGGCAAATACATAATCGATAAGTTTAAAAAAAAAAAAAATCACCGTTGAATTTAGGCATATAAAATTCGACATTACTTTCTTGCCAACCCAATAAATGCATATAAACTACATAAATTAGACATACTTACAAAAAATCAGAAAAATATAGACTGACGACGAATACTGCTTTGCACCCAAGACTTTACAAACTCCCTAAAATACAATACAATACAATTTTGATTTTGTGGATAATTATAAATTTGATTTCCATTACAATTATGATTTTTTCGTAATTTATAATAATAGAATTTTACTTTTACTTACTTAAAAAAATTGGAATGGTAATGAAAGGATTAACTACGAAAAAATTGTAATGGAAATTAAATATTAAATTACCAAGCTGTAATTTGCATAAAATACAATTTTATAGATTGAACAAAATTAAGAAATCTTAAAAAAATATGGTTTGGTGACATTGGTGTAGAGGGTAAGACTTTAAACTGAAGGACAACAAGACCCTATATATTTTTTAAAATTTTTTTAATTTCACAATTTAACTATTCCCTAGTCAAAGTGAAATTACCAGGGACCGAAAATAACCGTTATTTTCGAAAAAAAATTATAAGACAAATAAATTCACTTTAAAATTTTTTTCGTCGAGTGTAAAGCTATTATTTTGGGTTCAGCTTCTCAGATAGAAAATGATTTGATATTTAAATTTTTACTAAAAAAAAAAACATTCGCTAATAACACTGTGATAGTTTTTTTCAAAAAAATAAAAAAGACATGACCGAACTCGACGGTTTCCCCTAGAATAAAATCTAAAAAAAAAAGCACAAAAAAAGAAATTACATAATTTTTATTACCAAAATTACATTAAATTAGAAAATATTAAATTAGAAATCAAGTTTTTGTTGGAGAACAAAAAGGAAGACATTAAAAAATAATTTTATTGCGATTTTTGCTTAATATATGAAAATTTGAAGTAATTAGTTGTACAAAATTTTATTGTAAAAAAGGTTGCAATTATTTTAGTTTTTTGGACCATAACTTTTGAAAGCGCAATGATATCGAAAATCTGTAAAGGTAGTAACTTAGAGCACATTTAAATCTATTTATTCATATTTCACAAGAATCAGATATAATTTTTAACAATTTAGAAAAAAATTTAACTTGATGAAAAACTTAAAAAAAAAACAAAATTTGTATGAAGCCATCGTTATAACTCATAAAACTAAAGATGCAGTTCGATTCCCAGAGCCCAAAATAGGGGGAAACCCGTTAAAGTTGACCATGTCTTTTTTTTCCGACTTGCACAGTGTAATTAATAATGATTTTAATTATTTTTGTTCGTTTATAAAAATTTTGACTGATTTTATTTATATAAATCTAAAAAAAAATAGTTGCTTGTCAAGTTTTATTTGAAAAATCATTGGTGATGTTTTATTTTTAATTTTATTTTAATTACTCAAGCATAATGATTATTCTCCTTGTTTGAAAATCAAGAATACAAACCCTACGATGGTTTAAAACTACAACAAAGCATTCAGAGTTAATATTGATTTCTCAGAAAATAAAATGGCCAAGCATTCAAGTATTTCCTTGTTATTTCGAAACTTTGAAATGAGAAGTAATGACATTCCTGGGTTGTTATAAAGATGAGACCATGACCTTAAACTTACCAAGCAGGAGGAGAAACGACTTCAAGTCGACGCGAAGTCAAAAAATTTTGTGATACGCGTTTGCAGTTATTAAAAATCATAATTCATGAGGCTTAAGCTACAACATGTTGACTGTTGCAACAGTCCGAGAGGACCAGCTAGATAAACTTAAAGTTGTCATTTTTTTTTATTCTTCTTTGTTTTGTTTGTTAAACCAGTAGTGAATCTGTTGAAGTAGTGCAAATGCATCTAGTTAATGATTCTCAAATATTTAAAGCTCTAATAGCTTATCATTGTTTCTCAAAAAGTTTTTGTTTATAGTAGTTTGACAACCAACTTTTTAGATATAAGGGTCATTCCATGTGAACTCAGCCAACCAATATTTTTTTGTTTTTACAAAAACTCATAGTATAGCCCTATTTTTTGAGATCCCCACCACTTTCAGATCGCGAGATCAACGACAAAGAAATTAAAACTTTATAAAATTATTGCATCACAACGGAGCATCCGATTAAAGCGAACCAAATTGTGAAGTAACTATTACCACGTCTTCTAGCCGAGAAAAAATAAGAGGTTCACAAAAATGAGATCTAAGTATGGTTTTGGCAATCTTTAATGGTTTTTTGTCTTTTTTCAAAGAGGGCCAGCCAATATATTCAAAAAATATTTTTTTTCTGGTTAAGAAAGTCCGAATACATATTTAAAAAAAAAATCAATGAGGGGACAGTCAATAAATGCCCGAGAAAAAATATTTTACTAAAATAAAATAATTTTTAACTAAAAATAATTTTAAAAAAATATGCCTAAAAATATTGCCAATCACGGCATCGGTTTTAAAGTTTTAATAGGCGCAATGCGGCTCTAAAGTTTTGTACGAAATTAACCACTTCACAATTTTTTTAATGATTTGAAATTGTAGACCAGGGCAATGATTTTATACCCTGTACCAAAGAAGCAAAAGGTTATGAGTTTGTGCCATTTTAGGTAACCCTATAGAACAGAGGTGCCCAACGACTACACTCGTAGGTCGCTTTTAATGTTGCTTAGATCGCAAGTTTAGTGCGAGCATACGAATTTTTTTTTTCTTCTCTCTCGTAAAAAAAAAAGAAAATCTTCATATGTATTTGTGTTTGCTTTTTCATATGCTTTCAGTGGGCACCCCTGCCATAGAGTATATCTTTTTTTTTTTTTTTTTTTTTTTATTTTTTTTTTTTTTTTTTTTTTTTTTTTAAATTTAAATAGGTTATTTAATATAATAATATTATCAAATATTTTTACCAGATTTAAGATATTAACTGTAATAACTGAAAATGAAATCCTCATCACACACTTTTCAACAAAATAAATGAATGAATGTATCGATTTCTTGCACTTAAAATGGAACTGAAGAGTTTTACCTTCGCCTAATCGTGTATATGTAGATCCTTCATTCTATCCATAAATTCTTTCTGTTCATAACTAGGACTTGGTTACTGAATTTAAAAATTGTGTCAGCCAAGCATGCTAAACACACTTAATATCACTTTTAATAACCTTCCCTTCCCAAGGCAGTGTCCATCTTTGATTCATCTCTCTAGTCAAAGATTAGGTGTACTTTATGTTGCCTCTTAGAGGATTCTAAACTGCTGCTGCTGCTGCTTGACCCAAAGCTTTGTCCCCCTATTAAATGTGTATACTAGGTAACTCTCAAACGCCATTATGTACATGTCAGTCATTCATTGTGCGGCTGTGTGTGTGTGTGTGTTGTTCCTTGTCGCCATCTTAGTCTCATCTTGAATCCACATTAATTCATGCTTATTGTTTGTGTATGCCAACATCTTCGACAGGCTTCTGGGCAGAGGCTTCGCTGCTTATATTGTTGTGTTTTGGCATTGTCACCCAAAGTGTTGCTGTTGCTGTTGGGGTTGCTGCCACTCGATGTTATCGCTTAACAACAGGGCGTCATAAGGAGGACACGCTTACCCACTTGTGCTAAGACAATGACATCCACACTGAATGCTCTGGGCTCTATTTAGGCGAAGCATTTGCACCCAGCTTGACTTTTTTAATATGCCTGATATTTGCGTCTGTTATCATTCGATGGGGCTGCTGCTGCTGCTGCTCCTTCTTGTTATTCATGTCGTCATTTCCTATTGTCGTCGTCGCTGTAATTGTTGTTGCGCGCGCCCTATATGCGCGACCGCCCAGCAACTTGTTTTCATTTTACGCCTGCCTGCCTGCCAAACTCCTACCGTAGCTGCCTGCCTGCCTGCCGTTGTCATTTTGTACAATTTTGCGCTCTGATTTTTAAATATAATCCTACAGCAACGCCCTGGCTCTAGCACTGGCACAAGTCACGCTATATCGCGAAATCCGCTTTGGCGGAAATCTAATTGCGCTTCGTGTCGCTCGCTCGCTCGCTCGCTCTCTGGCTCTAGCTTTGACTCTGTGGATGTGGATGCTTGTATGCTGTGGCCGTAGGCTGATTTTAACATAATGCTTTTTTAAATGCAAAGTTACAAACGCTCGTCGACACGCCCCCCCCGCCACCGTCGCCGACGCCACCGACGCCCCCGCTTCCTGTGTATTAGCACATTTTATGGCACAGTCCGCACCAGCCCCACATTAGCATAAAGCAGACACAAAAGACCAAAAAAAAAAAAGTATAAAAATAAATGAAATAAAATACAAGTTGGAATGTCTTTTGTTGAGGGCTCGACTCGGCGCTACCCGGTCAAGTCTTAATGGGCATCCCAAAAAGTAGGCTATCATTTTTGCTAAACTGAAGAATTACACTCAATTTTCATTTTCTATATAGATTGAAAATGATATAATCCAAAAAATTAAATGGAATCTCGATGCAAATTGAAAAAAAAAAAAAAAAAAATAATAATTAAAAAAAAAAAAATATTCAAAAAAAAAAAAAAATTTCACAAAAAAAATTCTAAGAAAATCTCAGAAAGTACCGTTAGTACTTCACACTATTTTGTTCAGCCCGCAAATATGATTTGAAAATCGAGTTTGATGTTGAAATTGATCAAATAAGACAAATTACTTTCCGACCTGAAAGTACGATTTTCCGAAAATTAATTAGCACAGAATGGAATAATATTTATATTTATTTACATCGCATAGTTAGCTTACAACCCGAGTTTCATTTCACAATTTTCTCCCCTTTAGTAAGTAAGGTTCTTTAAAATCCCCTTTTCGTGGTAACTACTGCCCCAATTTCAACCTGCTTGTTCTTACCCTTTAGGCTGTGCGTTGATGGTGAATATGCAAAATCAGTCAATCAATCAAAACAAGTCAAAAAAAAATTTTTATTTTTATTTCGCAAAATTGGTCAAAATTGCATGAACTCCTCCACAAATAAATTTTGACGAATACAATGAATGGAGGGAGTACAAAGCATCAGGAAGGGATAACGAAACTATTTTCATTATTTTCAAAATCCCATACTGAAGAACTAACGACTTAATAACTTCGTCAACTGTTATATACGAGCTCTGCTTTTGATTCGGTTCTTAAAGTATTTTTATATTGGGGTCGTAAAAAAAATGCCTTATGGCAGGGTTGGACATTTTTTAAAAATATCTAAGCAACAATTCCTAAAAAAATCAACAAAAGATATAAGATAAATAACATATTCAGAAGTGTCACAGAAATCTCTTCTAACCAAATTCCAACGCAAAACCAATTCTCGGTGTCTTGCAAATCTCTTTCGGGTGGTTTTAATTCGCTCGTATTTTTGAGAAGTAATTTAGCTAAATACTCCACCCAAACAATTTTTATAAAGAAATTGTGGATATGTAATCAAGATTATTTTTCTGGATAGATTGAATTAAATAAATTAAATATTTTATTTGTTTTAATAATTATTCGCAAAAACCAACCAAAAACTGGTATACTAACCAAATCCAGTTTGCCACTCCAACGCTGTCGGCATTACAATCGCCATCTTGAGAATTTGACAACAACAATCGAGCATAGGGTTGCCAAGTATAAAAATATTTTTAAATTTTGAATCTTATTTTTTTGTACAAAATTAGTTTAATTTGCATTTATAATTAAATATGAATCTAACAGCATAAAAAACATTCAACAAAATTCAATTGAACTAAAAAATTAACTCATAACTAAAAATGAGAAATCCTGTTTGATAAGAGGGACCATTATCTTAGACACTACTTACACCGACGGATTTTTTGATGGATTTGCAAACGAACCGAGGCCAATATCTCTAAAAGACTTCTAGGGACACCACTGATTTTGTAAGTTTTGAGTTGGTGGACATTGGTTTTGATAAGCATTGTTTATTAGCTTTGCTGTGCATACAAAATGTATGTATAATTGTAATTGATACAAATATAATATCATATATAAGTTAGTGGAAATTGGTAAAACGAAAGCGTTAGACGAAGGATCTGAAAACTGACAAGAAGAAACTCGGAGAAAAAACTTAATAAATATTTATGCTGAGCTACAAATTCTGTTATAAAAGAGTTTGAAAATGTAAATGCGACTTCAGTACATTGTTTGATTTCTGATTAAAAAAATCCTAAATTCAACTCCGACTCTCCCACTAATACATATAATAATCAAAGTCTTGCCACAAAAATTCTTTTTAATTTTGTGACAAAAGGTATAGTTATATTCACAATTAAGAATGAACTAAGAAATTATATATTGTACATCACATACATAACAGAGTTGGCATTTTTTTTATTCATATACGGATAACGAACAATTTAAAAAAATATTTTATTCGAAAAATTTATTTGTTCAAAATTTATTCGTATTTGTTATCACGGATAAAAAATTTGCTTCGCTGTGTAACTTATAGCAATCATTATACCCATAGTATGGCATGTCCAAAACAATAAAATAAAAACGCGTATTATCTACTCATTAGAAGAGTTTTCATTTCAAGCGCCTGCAGATTGTTTATTCAAACAGTTATTTGTCGAATAATTTTATCTAGATAACGAATAATTTTATTCAGATATTTATTCGAATATCTATTATTTATTTAAAATTATTTACAAATAAAATTTCAAAATTAAACATTTATTTTAAATAATTGTCTAGATGATTCGTTATTCGAATTATGCCAACTCTGATACATATTTATATGTATACCTGATCGAAATAAATATTATCAGAGTTATTTTAAAAATATTATTAAAAATTGGTAAGCATTTGTAAAGACGAAATGATTTTGTTGACACTTTTGCATATCAAGAAAGTAATGGTAGGATGAAAGTATATTTTATATATTTGTAGAATGGAGTAAAGTTGTCGGAGTCTATGCCAAACATTATAATTTATCTGGGAAATGAAGGTAATAGCATTCGCGCAATACCCAATATTGCGAAAATAAGCAAGAATACCATTCTAAAATGTTAACAAAAAACAGAGACATAGCAAATTATTTTCGGGTTTAAAGGCAAAACTGTCTTTTATGATGTACATTAGCCTTATGGAAGATGTGTTAATAGAGTTTGGAGAAAAATGCTGGAAGGACGAGTGCACTTTTCCACGTATCCAAAGCGACAAAGCAGTTTTCCTAGGACCGAAAAATTTATATTTCAGGATGACCTGCATGTAGTCCCGGCTTAAATCCATTTAAGAATGTTTGCGGACTACTTTCAAACAAAGTGTATATTCGAAAATTTAGACGAGCTCAAAATAGAAATTAGTGAAGACTGGGCCAAAGTCGATCAGAACACCCTAAAAAGTTGATTCTCTTAATGCCTAATCGCTTGGCTGAAGTTATTTCATAACAAGGAGGCAATACCTAATACTAAGTAAAATTGAAAGTTGATTTTTTCTGATTATTAAATACGAAAAAAAAAAACATTTTTCATTTGTGACGAAAGTTGCATATTTTCTTTATGTCTTTTGGGAGTCCATTGATTCTGGGAGGTAATGCTGTAAAGTCGATAGCATGTATTTTTCTTTCTTCGAAATAATATCTAGTTAGAAAAGTTTTTCCACGAACGTATGGTTTTTTTTTTTTGAGTCTTAAAGTCGTTATAAGATTTTCATTTTAGTGTAGTGTAAGGATAGCGATTCTCCTAGAAATGATCATTGCATGAGCATTTTCTTTCTTTTTAAGAATATAATAAAATTTAAAAAATTTATGGAAATGAAATTCCAAATTTTTTTTAAAATAAAGCAATATGATATGCTAAAAAGTTCAAATTGGCTATAACATGGGGGCCAAGCCGAGCTCCTCTCAAATCTCAATCTCCAATATAATATGCGTATACGCCAAAATCAGTTTGAAAGTACGCTCTCGAAAATGTGATCTACTAAATGCAATTGATAAGACAAACCCGGTATTAGCGCGGCTCGCTTGAAATTGAAATAGAACACAAAGTTTGGCTTTGGTTTCCAGCTTCATAAAGTGTAGAGCAAATTGTTTTAGTGCAGATATCATAATTTTTGCAAGCAGGGTTTTCTATATTACATTAGCTGGAAAACTTAATCAAAATCATTAGAAAAATCATAGAGTCAGTTGGAAATTTTATGCGGCAGATAGTTTAACAAAATTTTTATTTTCTGTTGCATATTTAGTTAATTAGCTAGACAATATAAGTCTATTTGGTAATCAATTCCAGAAATAATCTACTAATAATAATGCATTTGGACGTAAAAGAAATTCTCGATTTAAGACACAAAATTTGCACTGGAAAATAATATTTTATTCCTAATTAATCTTGAACTTTCAATGTTTAAACTACAGTATAAAGCAGGGACCGTAACTGTTATAACTTTTTGGATAAAATTTTGAAATAACAATTATTTCTAATTTTTACATAAAATTTAAAAATAATCGTTATTCTATGATTTTCAAATAAAAATTTTGTTTTAACAGTTAAATGTTAATTTTTATATAAAAATTTTTGAATAACTGTTAAAAAATAATTTTTATTATAAATTTAAATTAATTTTTATTTTGTAATTTTTATAATAAAGATTACTTCTTAATTGTTATGAAAAATTTTTTATTATAAAATTTTTATAAAATTACTGATCTAGTAGGCGTTTGTAAATTATAGAATATCTTTGATAGAAGTATACAAGATTTACTTAAACCTACTAGATTAGTAATTTTATAAAAAATTTTATTATAAAAAAATTTTCATAACAATTAAAAATTAATTTTTATTATAAAAATTACAAAATAAGAATTAATTAAAATTTTTATAATAAAAATTAGTTTTAACTGTTATTCAAAATTTTTATTTACAAATTACCATTTAACTGTTAAAACAAAATTTTATTTAAAAAATTATATATAACAATTTCAAAATTTTTGTGATAATAATTGCAAATAAAAATTTATCCCACTTAAGGACTCGCCATTCAAAATTATGAAGATTCATGTACTCAATTTTATCAGGGGATCCATATTTCATAGTAATTTTTTTCACCTCCATAACTGATATTTTCGGTCCCTGGTATAAAGCATATAATAAATAAATAGAATTATTAATAAAGTTTATAATTTAAAAAAAATCAATAAATATGTGATTTTATAGTCTATTGATGTCGCACATAATAATTTGAATGAAATGTTGGCTTCATCAGCAGTGAGCTGATTGAAAGGGCAGTTGACCATAAAATTAATTAGAAATTGTTGCTGATATGTGGAGTGTGTATTAAAACAAAAGAATTTGCAATGGTTCATCAAAATATTGAAAATAAATAAATTAATAAACAATTTTAAATTTGGGAAAATATTCCCCTTAGGTCGGAAAATGTTGAAAGTAATTCTAGGGTATTTAATGCATACATATATATGAAATATATGTATAAATTAAATGGTGACCGTGTTGACATTTGACTTTGTCTCATGTGGCTTGCTTTCTTTTAATTAACAAAAATATTTGGACTGCTCAGGCCACACACACACACACACCCAACTAATGTGGATTTTTGACCGCTAATGCATTTTGGCCAATGTTTGGCCATAATCAAATTGCAGTCAATAGGCCACTGCCAGCACGATAAGCAGCCTTGACAGCCTCACACTAACACAGATACACAGGCACACACACCTTGCCAACAGTTTTACATCACAGCCAAAAACCATAAAACCAAAATGAAAACTAAATTTTAATTAACTGTTGGAACACGCAAAACTGAAAATGTTTTCCACATATCCAGCGCGACTAATTGAAATAGTTTTTCAGTGTCAATATATCGGCAGCCCTTTCCCTTCCCCAACCCCAACAAAAGAACCGCAAACGAAATGTGGCAAATACGCAAATTTGTCAATTCCTTTTTTTTGTTGCAAAAATAAAATTGTTGTTTACTTATTTAAAGCGACAGACGCCCACATACGCGTTGCCCTGATTTGGCGGCTTTAACCGAGCAGAGTGGCAAATTGGGCATTTGATTTGACTAACGCCGTACGAACTGCCTTTGACAGCAGCAGGCAGCCCTGGCAAATAGTTTGGCGCGCATCGACTTAGCTGACAGACTGAACGTAAAAAAATGAAAGAACAAAAATTCAATGTGGAGCATATGCGTGCCGTTTTTTTCTGGTTCAACACCATTTTCCATTTACTTTGTTTACATTTTCCAAGGCGAGTTTTCGTTGTTGTTGTTGTTGTTATTCCTGCTGTCGAGATGCTGCCAAAAGGCAAACGACAACCGGTTGATGGGATGCGGGTCAAATAAAGGCAAGCCAGGTGCATATATAAACGAAGCAATACTGTGAATACACTGAGAGAAGCACGTTTCCTTTTTAGTCAGTAATATAATATTGACAGAATTCAGCAGAATCGCCAAGTTCCTGATTATTAATCTTCTTCTTCTTTTCTATCATACTTCAAGTGATTTTTACAGTTACTACGTTTGTGCTCAAAAAAAATCATGATTTTTGCCCCTCAAAGTATGCAAACTTTATTTGATTTTAGAATTATTTATTTAAACAAGATAATTTCATACATAATCCACATTGTGCATTGACTCAGATTGTCGGACCATACTGAATAAAAAATATTTTTCTTAATTATAAAACATAGCATACTTGTAAGGGCAAAATAATGATTTTTTTATTTTTGCATAAAACTAAACACCATGAAATTTGCTTCATTTGCTCTTTTTCGATTTCGTTTTAAAGCATCTTTAAAGCTTCATGCGCATTTACATGAAAAAGTTTGCTTCATGAAGTTCGATTTCAATTCGCCTGAGAACGCGAGCTATCGATAAGCAAATAGCCCACAAATCAACCCTGCATCAAGGTTCAAACGAAACGAAGCAAAGGAGAATTATCAGAAAAGCTTCACGCCTCGGTAGGTCGGGATTTACACCATGAATCAAACTTCATGAAGTTTTCTTAGTAGGCGTCGAATTTAGACAAATCTTTCAGATCTTCAGAAACGAAAAGTATAGAAATACATATAAATCTCTCACCTACTTAGGAAACTTAGTCATGAAGCTTTGCCAGTTTCGGCTGCACCCCCTTCACCTCTTTCCACAAACAAAAACTTAATAAAGAACTTCATGAACTTCATCGTGTAAATGCGGACATACTTAGTGACGCTTTTTAAACGACTCCTTAATGTATGCTAGTTATTAAGTGTGCTTTACTAAGACTGATCAGACTGGAAATACAAAACGTGTCCATGTAAGAGTAACAATGTGATTCTATCTGGAGTAAGGAGTGTTTTCTGGAATTAAATGCGGTTTTTCGAAATGTTTCTTCGAAATGTTCATGTCGATAAAGAAAAAGTTAATCGCTATTTTGCAATTCTGTGAACCGGTTCGAGAGCGGTTCAAACCGGTTAAAACCAGAGCCATATCTCTGAAACTACTAAACCGATCTTCATGTATTTTTCACAGTACGATCATGTCGTAGTTGATATTCCAAAACCGGTTCTGCCGTCTCAAAAGTAGTTCAGAGCTATGTCTCAGAAATTTTGAAAACTATAAATTTGAAATTTTATAATTACACCCAAAAAATTCGTATCAATATCAATTTGAAAAGCGTTGCCAAATTGAAAATAAAAACAGTATTTTTATTGGATCAATATAATTCCAAGAACGTATCAAATTAATATTAGAGGTGTTAAGCTCAAGAACCTAAGCCCATTAAATTGTTACGTAAAAGTATTAATTCGAACCTAACACATTTTCGATGTTATCGAATGTTAGTTTGAAAATTCCAATACAGAAAAATAAAATTTTACGATATTTATACACTTGAAAGTGTTTTTTTAATTTGCCCAGAAGTTTGTAACGCATAGAAATATTCATTTCCGACCACATAAACTATATATTTTCTTGATCAGGACGACGAGCTGAGTTCAATTCCGTCTGTCCGTCCGTCAGTCTGCCTGTTTCTACGCGAACTAGTCCCTCAGTTTTAAATCTATCGAGCAGAAATTTTGCACCGAGTCTTCTTTTTTACTGCACGCAACTAATATGTCGGAACCGGCCGGATCGGATGACAATATCATATAGCTGCCATAGGAACGATCGGTCGAAAAATAAGTTTTAGTGAGAAAAACTTTTTTGTTTTCCATCGTAGCGTCACTAATCTTGGTATATGTGAGTTTTATATGTTTCCACATAATTCTGGAAAAATGTATCAAAATCGGATCACTATAGCATATAGCTGCCATAGAAACGGTCGGTCAAAAAACTAGTTCTAGTGAGAAAAACTTTTTTGTTTTCAATCGTAGCGTCCCCAATCTTGGTATATATTAGTTTTATATGCTTTCACATAATTTGAAAAAATTTATCAAAATCGGATGACTATATCATATAGCTGGCATTGGACCGATCGGTCGGAAAATGTGTTTTACTGAGAAAAGTTTTTTTTTATGGTATCAAATTTTTATCAATGATTTAAAAATTGTAAATATCTGATATCTATATCCTATATATATATTTTACCGGTTAAATCAGTTGGAGTAAAGTTTTTCAAGTGTATCAAAACTTCGGCACAGTCGAAGTTAGCTTTGCCTTCTCGTTTTTTTGCCTGGGACCCATAAAATAAATGACCCCGATTTTTTGTAGAAACTTTGACAAAATACGTAGATATGCCTTAAACTCTTAAGTATTAAGTTTTATTACGATATCTTTTAATTTGTTCGATTATTAACTCGATTAATTAAAAGCCTGGCGAACCCATTTGGACTACTGTGCGCGTAGCGATTTGCGGCGTCGCGTCTGCATGACAATAGGTTGGAAAACAATATAAATAGAATAGGCTATATTAACCCACATTTTTAAAAATTAAAAAAAAATGATTTCTTAAAGTCCAACTGGTTGGGTACGATTCAATTGATAGATATAAATCCAACTTAATCAGGGGTTTCTTGAAAATCTTGAGCTATGTCATTAATTTGATGCATTCTATACCGAAAAATATCCTTGCTTACATTTCCAAAATTACTTTTGCTTATCGAAATCTTTTTCGAAAAGCGAGGGACTTAAAACACATTAACTTAGGCCAAATTTGTATCTAATTTGAAACGCTCAAAAAGATCGGTTAAAAAACACAGAAGTTTTGGAAGGAAAAGGCTTTTCAGTTATTCAACAGGCAGGCTGGGGGCCAGCGTTGCGTCTGCAATGTCACAGCTGCAGCGTCGTACAGGATTTCTCTTAATCTGGATTTACACCAAAAGAAAGCTTCATGAAGTTTTCTTAGTCCGTGTTTTACACGATGAAGTTCTTGCATTCACGATGAGCTCTTTCTTTTCGATTTCGTTTTGAAGCAGATCTTCAAAATTCTTCATGATCGCATTTACATGAAGAATGTTTACTTCATGAAGTTCGATTTGCAATTCGCCTGAGAACACGCTGTTATCGGGATATAGCAATATTAACCCACAAAATCAACTCTTCATCAGTTCAATCGGATCAAAGCAAAAGGAGAATTATCGGAAAAGCTTCACGCCGCGGTAGGTCATGAAGCTTGCCAGCTGCGGCTGCCCCTTCACCTCTTTCAAAAGAAACAAAAACTTCATGAAAACATCTTATATAATGGGACTTAGAAGGCGTGAAATTCAGGGGAATTTTGTTCACACCTTTTAAACGAAACGAATAGAGGGGTACATAAAAGAAAACTTCGCCAGTTTTTTAATGAATAAGCATTTTTTACCGCCTCGAAAATGGAGAAATGGTTGCTCGTCTTACTTATTTTTATTCCACGAATTCAAGAATTTGGCCCCAAATCTTCCATTTCATTAAAAATATATTCCTTACTAGCCCAGCATTTTGTTCAGTGTACTTTCCCCAGTAACTGTAAGGGTAACGATAACCCTATGCTTGCTTGTTTGGCGCTCAGCAAGCAAGCATCAGTGTGTGAGCTGCGTGTTTATTTTTTGCGCCCCATTTTTTTTTTGGCAAAAGGTGTTGGAGAGTCCATTAAAGAAGCAACATCTGGGCGGCATATTTTTGGCCAAAAAAAAAACTTTAAATTGAACACTCAAGCACACACAATTCCCCACTCTCCCTCCCTTTGCCACTGCCTTGGGGTCTTTATTATTATGGGCGTGGCCTATGTATTGACACAGCATCAGAAATTAGCGTGGCCGGGCCTTAATTGTGTCCCAGAATTTGAAGTACAATGGCGGGCAACCTTCCATTGTTGGCCAACTGGAAACCCCATTGATGCTGTGTGCAAACAAATCGTAAGTCAGGCAGGATCTTGTGGAGGTCCTTTGTTGGACCTTTGTCAGCTTTAAACACTTTTGGACACTTGACTCGGTGGTTATTGAGACTTCGCTTTAAATTAACATAATTTTGATACCATTCGACACTTTTACACTTTTGTGTGTGTGACCCAACCTGGGTCCAGTTCCATTAACCGAAATGAGTGCAATTTAAAATAATGTCTACCCCCCAGGGATGACAGTTTCAAAATCAAACTTTTACTCCCCGGACGCTGGCAATATCGCTGATTGTTTTGTATGGAATTGCGTTTTTAGGATTTTGGATTCATTCATTGGAAACTTGCACAACTAAAAATCATAAATCTTTTTAATTTCATTGATCAACAACTTTGCGCCAAGCGGGACAGCCAAAAAACTTTTGCTTTTGCAAGAGAGAGAGAAAGTTTTCACGCTCAACTCCCCGAGGACATATTTGGCTTGACATTTAAATCGATGAGATGAAAACTCCCAAAGTTATGTCCATGTCCATCTGCCTCGCTTTTTTTTTTTAATGAATAAGCATTTTTTACCGCCTCGAGAATGGAGAAATGGGAAAGCAATAAAAAATCATATTTAATGGGCAACAGGATACAAAAAAAAAAAAAAAAAAAAACAAAGAAAATGAAGGCAAGCGGAACTAAATGATTGCCAATGAATAAACAAAAGAAAGTATGACTGCGAATAGTTTGGAATCAGCAATTCTCTCACTGATGCGAAAATAATGACACTAAATAATAGACAATCTGGGATTATTTATACAGTGGCTCGCTTTGTTGTTGTAGCTTACTTATATTTGACTGTTTCTGGTTTTAGATGCTGTATGCGGGCTTTCAGACTTTTGCAAATTTTCTTTGTACACAAACTAATTAATGGTGAAAACGACTCTTCGCACAGACGAGTTAACATAAACAGACAATTTGAGACCCCGCTCTAGTTTGAGTAATGTTTAAGCTGTATTTTCACTTGTCTGAGATCTCATATGAGCTGGCTGAGAAATAGCTCAGATAGTTGTGAGTTGGCTGTCAAAAAACTCATAAGAGATTTTTAATAGGATTTAGCACTAAAATTTGACTGATTTGAATTTCTCAGATTAACTATTACACTATCAGAGCAACTCATTTGAGAAACTCGTATGAGAAGTCAGACAAGTGCATAGAAAAATAAATTTATATGAAATGGTAGACATTTCCACATTATTGCATATCAATTTCACTCCGATATGACGAAGATTAACTTTATGATAAAAATATCAATACGATCTCTTCTATAAAAAAAAAAAAAAACAACGCCTTCTGCAAAACAGCTTAAGCTCTTAGAGCAGACGTCGTCGCCCGGTCACAACTGTCCGAACACATTCGCAAAGTCACACAGACACGAGGGAAAACATCCGTCGCCCAGAGCCGTATTTCTAGAGGGAAGTTCTTTTGTTAGTCCCGAAATTAGGTAGAGTAGAAGACACGTCCAATAAAACCTTAAATTGAAGTGAACTTTTAAAAGAAATTACAAACATAGACGATCATCTTTCGTAAGGTAAAATCGGAGGAAAGGGTGAGTACGGCATGTTTACTACTTGCTCAGGAGCAACGAAGAGCAACGATTATTTCGCTGTTAAGTTTGGGGCAGCCTTTCTCTAGTACTGCTCTGTTAGCCGTCAACGAGATAGGTTCGAGCCGCTTCGTCGCATTATATTCGCACCCCACAACACTATCCTTTTTCGCCTCGCTCTTTGTGACTATGGCTGTCTTAGAGTCATGTTGATACTTTTCTCAAAATATGTGATTCTATAGGAAAAGACTGTGGTTAGAGCGAGACGGACATAGTCAAAAAAGAACTCAGAGGGCCGAACGCACGCAGTCGACAAGCAAAACAAAACAGCAAAGCCAATCAGTCGCTGGTCAGCGTTCAATGAAGTACACCAATACATTCTCACTTTTTCGCCTAGCTCTTCTTGACAAACGCTGCTTTAAAGACTTTTTTTCGCTTCAACCTCTCCGGGGGGTTGAGCATTAAGCATTGATCTGTCTAACAGAGACCATTTAGCAGGGCACTTTTCGTCAATCACACAAGAAAATGTGTTCTTGCATGAATTTAGCGAAAGGCGTAAGGGTTTTGCTTGCAGAGAGTCAGTGCTAGATAGATAGAGGCGCACACACCATACATACATACATATTTACAATGTACATTGTACATATTGGGACAATTGTCTCTAGTAGATCAAACGCTCGCAAATGATATCGCATACGATTCAAATGCGAGACTTTATCTGACAAAACTTTCGCATACGGATCAGTAAAAGTTTCTTTAACGATAGTCGCAAGAAATAGAGCTAGAGAGCCTTTAGCGATATATTATGCGTGACTTTTTGTATATTTTTAACGATTCGAAATAACGATTGCAAGATTTTAACTAATTCAATTCCATTATGTTTATACACTTGAAAGATTACATATATTAATTTATTTATTTATTTATTTTTTACAAAATTCCTGATGCTACAAGTTTAAACTTATTAATTATTGCATCAGTCACAAACACAATTGGGGATTATATATATAGTATTATTAATTATATCTATTAATTAATGATTCTTTTATATTTATTTATTTATAGATTATAATAATAATAAAAATAAAAATAATGTTTTCAGATGATAGAAAGTATTTAATTTGTCCCTAAATTGCGTAGCACTACTAATATTTTTTAATGTGGGTGGTAGTTGGTTCCACAACCGAACAATTATAAACGAAAAATTGTCGCTCTGAGCTAGTTAGTTGATGGCGCATTGATATTAGATTCATTGTTCTTCTTGAAATGGCAAAACTAAGTTTGTCATATAAATAGGAAGGCTGTCTAGTGTAAATTATTTTATGGAGAAGAATTAAACATCTGTACCCAGTCCATGTTCTAAACTCGAGATTGTAAATTTGATTAGCAAAGTTTGTAATGTGGTCTGTTCTTCTTTTTATTATATACATATCTAGCAATATTGTTAAATGTTACGTTAAGTTTTCTCTAAGAGGCAGCATCGCAGTTTGCAAATATTTCTATCCTGTAGTAAAGCGTAGGTGTCAGGTACATTTTGCGATGAGGTCTAAGATTTGTCGTCAAAAAACTCTTAGTCACGGAAAGTTGCCTTATAATTCCATGGGTTTTCAGCAGCTTTGTTACTTGATCATTCCAGGACAATGTGTCATTAAATGTTATACCGAAATTAATAGTTTGAGATACATACTCAATAGGTGTGTTGTCAATTTTTAATCTCGAAAGATCTCTTGTGCATAGTGATTTTTATATATAACTAGGCATTTGCATTTGTTGGATTTAGTGACAGTCCATTTCGTTTAGCCCATTCATTAACACTTAACAGATCACTATTACATAAATCGACACAATCATTTATTTTACTTAAAGGACGACTAACATACATTTGGACATCATCTGCATACACGTGCATATTACAATTAACTAGCATATCTGGGAGGTCATTCACGTACAAAGAAAAAGAAGTGGACCAAGGACAGAACCTTGGGGGACTCCACTTAAATACATAACAGATGAGGTTTCAGACTCTGGAAACCACTGCCTGTCTCTATCGCCTAAGTAAGATTTTATTAATTTAATGGCAGTATCTGTGAAATTAAATAATTTACGTATGTAATTAAAACTTCGTGGTTAACCGTGTCAAATGCTTTGCTAAAATCAAGGAGTGTTAAAAAGGTCACATTCCCGTCGTCCATTTGTCGTCTAATGTCTTCACTAATGTTTAGTATTGCCCAAGTTTGTAACGCTTAGAAATATTAATTTCCGACCCAATAAAGTATATATATTCTTGATAAGGACGACGATCTGAGTTCCACTCCGTCTGTCCGTCTGTCTGTTTCTACGCGAACTAGTCCCTCAGTTTTAAAGCTATCGAGGACGGCCATCGGGAACATATAGCTGCCATAGGAACGATCGGTCGAAAAAATAGTTTTTAGTGAGAAAAACTTTTTTTGTTTTCCATCTTAGCATCACTAATCTTGGTATATGTTAGTTTTATATGCTTTCACATAATACAGGAAAATGTGTTTTACTAAGAAAGTTTTTTATGGTATCAAATTTTTAATATCAATAATTTAAAAATATTAAATATCTAATATCTATATCCTTTATATATATTTTACCGATTAAATCAGTTGGAGTAAACTTTTACAAGTGTATTAAAACTTCGGCACAGTCAAAGTTAGCTTTGCCTTCTCGTTTTGATACGAGCCGAAAAGAATTTTTTAAAAACTCATCTTAGGGTGTGGCAACAAGCGTGTGCGATGGAACAGCGCGTTGAGATGCGATTCAATTCGTCCGATGCGATTTCATGCAAAAGTTTTGGAATCGATTCACAGCCAAGTTTCACAAAGAAAGTTCTTAGAAAAGTTCTTCTTACAAAACTGGATGGGGTCTTGAACGAGATGAGCCCCATTCGAACCCCACAATTTGGACTAGGGCCTCGGCTCTGCTTATACAATACCCACTCTGGGATGTTTGAACATTTTGTTTTATTCTTTTTCTACTTGTTTTGAAATTTAGAAATGAAGAGCCCCGAGCCAAGCAAAGTTCATTCTGATGTAACATTATATTGTTATAACGTTTTTCATTTGATTTAAATAGTTTCAAGTCCAGATTAAAATTTTCTTATTTAATATGAAATTCGAGAAATTTCGTTTTCAAGCTAGTTTCACCTGAACAATTGAATTCCAGTTGCCTTGTGCATTTAGCAAATATTTAATTTTCAACAAAATGAATTTTAAATGCAATTTAAGCAATGCACAAAAGGGAATCGTTCGTGTTTTTTATGATGCATCCCTCCATGAGATGGCCTATGCAGAAAATTAATTACGCTGCAAGTTGATTTTTGCCCGGTCGCAATAGAAAAGAATGGAATGGATGCCAGGAGCAGAGGAAGCCCTTGCCAATGCAGCAACCAAACTGACCCAGTTGTTTAATTGAATTGAAGCCATAAACACTTGCAGCGGCGGAGCAAGCATGCAGAGAGAGTGTGAGAGAGAGTGAGAGGAGCATGAATGAAAAATTGCTGGAACGCTAAATAACTTTAATTAGTAGTGCGAAATGCGGCCATCAATCACTTTTGCTTAGCAGGAAACGGAAGCGGAAACCACGTGGCCATTGCTAAGCATTTTGACAGTTGCGCCTGTCGCTTATGCAACAAAAAAGTTAACAAGAGAGAGAAAAAAAAAGTGCAAATTTCATCAGCATGACAAAAACAAGCGTAAATGTGTGACAGGTTTCCCCCTCTCCCCTTCTTCTTCTTGGAGAAAGTAGCAAGTGAAATAAGTAAACGCAGCGCTCTCTCTCTTGTTGACATCTTCTGAGCCAACACGTAGCAATGGCAACAACAACAACCAAGCAAAAGTAGTAAACACTTGAAAAAGAAGCAGCAGCGACGGCAGCCCCTCCAAATGTTTGCTTAAAAATGATGCGACAGCCAAGGGGAAGAGGGGCAACGGCTGGGCAGGCGTCTGCTTCTGACAGATGCAAGACGCGTTGACAGTGACGGAGACGTTGAAGATGATGATGACGATGATGGCGATGAATAAGGCCAACATTTGGCATAATCCTGATGACAAATGTCATTACACTCGCTAGTAAAGTTGCCGCTTCATGTTAAATAACAACCAGGGGAAAAGAAGTGGGGGGAAAAACTGAAACCAACTCCCAACCCCAACCACAAGAAGGAAAATAAATTTCAAATTAATATTCACAATTTAGTTGACTTCAGTTTCAGGACTTTTAACTTGGCACTGTAAGGTCGTTCTTTGAACGAATATTTCTTTAAGGTATGATAAGTCAAAAACACTATTTTCCTCATTTATTTTAAGAAGTTATTTCCTTAAGTTCTAAAGCAGCGGTGGTCACCAAATTCTACCTAAAGGGCGCAGCAATAACAAACTGCATATTATTCTGTTCTGAGCGGAATAACGGTCAGGGCTGCGAGGGCGCAACGGGCCGCTACTTGCCCATCACTGTTCTAAAGAGTCTTCGTGAAGCTTAAGGTAGGGTTCCTGGACGGATATTTAAAGCACCTTGATTCATAATTCAAGCTATGAAACTAACTATTTTCGTTTAATTTTAGTTATGATGGACTTCTTTTAATATTTTACAATTTTTCAAACTTTCTTATACAATAATCAGTTATCAAATGATCCACATTTATGTCTTAGGTCAAGATTATTGTCACTTAACCTTCGACCTCTTCCACGGCTGATCAATTTTTTTGTCAGTAAGTGAAAAGTAAAGACCTTCTATTGTACATAAATCAGCGAGTCTTGTTCCTATTTACAACTTAACATTTGTGGCTGCATTTCAAGCCGTAAAACAATATTTGGTTATTTAAATTATCATTTTGGGTACTTGTCTTGCTTTTTAATGCACCGGTCCAATATTTTTCAATTATTTTGGACAACCTTTTTTCAAAAAGTACAGTTCCGGTTCAGGAAGTCAATAGTTAAAAAGTTCTGTTCAAGGTCCGGATCGGGACACAAATAATCTGAGCTGAAAATAACCGGAGAAAGTTAATTTTTTTTTCATTCAATCGTCACTTTAAATCCGTTTTGTGAGTAAAGTATGCCAAATCGTTGGACACGTATTTTTCCGATTTTTTGAAATTCCGCCTACTAGGAAAATTACCGGAATCTATTTATATAAAAGAGTTCAACCTTAATGACTGACTGATTGGTGACCGTCGGACAGCCCAAACCGTTAGAGATAGCAAGCTGAATTTTTACTGTAGTTTCATGTTATTCCGAAAGTGAGTACTAAGGTTTTGGAAAATTCCGCCGGGAAATGTGGAAAATTCACAGAAAACTGCTGTATGAAACTTTTTTTGTTTATCAACCGATCAGCTTCAAAAAAAATTTTAAAATATTCGAAATAAAAATTCAATAATAACTGCATACCAGTTTTCCGGAAAATTAACCCACTACACCCCCTGGGTTAAAAATCAGTTAAATTGCCGAAAGTATACTTTCCAAACGATTAACTTCAAATTCATTTTCAAAACTACAAATACATAAATATGACTTTTACATTTTGGAAAAATCTACCGGAAAATGGCCGGAAAAAGTGTTGTTGTTCAAAACTCACATGTTTATCATTCGATTAGCTCAAACTTATTGGCAAAGCTCTATATTACAAAAAATATTATAAGCTACTAAGCGATTTTCACATTGTGGAAAATCAGGAAAATAGCCGGAAAATTATATACTGAAAAAAACTATTTTTCATCCGATTGACTTCAAACTCGGTTTGTTATCACATTATAGAAAATATTTAGACATGTGATTATTCGGTGGTGGAATTTCCGCCCCCCGTTCCAGGAAAATGGAGGGCGAGGTTGGGTTCATGGACAATGATTACACAGGGCAACAGCCATTTTTGCTCTTCTCGATGCAAAATTCTGTTCCTGTTCTGTGCCCTGATTCCAAAACTGGCCTCAGTATTTCTCCATTAGCTCTTGTTTTCGAGAAATCGCGGAAAAACCATTTTGCGGTTTTTTAGCTGTTCTGTATTAAATTTAGTTTGAAAGCTCTATGGGTCAATTAAATATGAAAATAGTTTTTAGCTTTGCACAAATGCACCCTCAAAGTCGGGTAATGGGTGTAGTTTTAAAGCTAATTTTTATTTTTGAACCGAACTGAAAATAGAAAATTTACTCCAAAATGAATGAAATTCGTTTTTCTAGCTCTAAGGGCCAAACAATTTTTATAGTCGTAATAGCCAAGTTCGGAAAACGGGAGTTTTAATGTCAAAGTTGATTTGTTAACCTCTAGGAGGGATTTTGAAGTAATCCGTTCTATTTGAGCCGAATATTGATATAATAAGCTACAAATAATTTTCCAGTTCGGCTATACTGATAGTGGCGAAGCGAAGCGCGACGGGTCCTATGCTAGTATTTTGTATAGAAATACTTATTTTCCATTCGATTGACTTGAAACTCTTAGCATAATAATTCGTTATTTGCTTTGCAAGGATTGGAAAATCAGCCACTAGGGTAGGAAAACGAAGGTGTGTTCAAAGCCAATCGTTTTTAGTAGACCAATCTATAAGAAATGCGGTTTAGAAGCTCTTTGAACCAAAGAAATGAGAATATAAGTAACCAATTTGTAAAAATTCACCACCCCCAAGGTCGGAAAATGTACCATATTTTTTTGCCGACCTCTTTTGAACTCCGTGTATAAGCTCTATGAGCCAAATAGATGAAAAATTGATTTTTTATTTCGAGAATCCACTCCCGAACTAGGAAAATGTGCTTCCAAAGGTGGCTATAAAAAACCAGACATTAGTTTCAACAATAAAATAATTGGAAAATTTATTTTTTTATTTAGTAAAATGTGTGAAAAGGTCAGAAAATCTGTCAATAAAACAATTAAAAGCAAAAAATGATTTTATAATTTGTAAAAATCTTCCTCGAAATGTCGAAAAATTTGATATTTAATATAAAAAACTATTTTTCAACCGCAGGGGCGGGGTTTATAATTAAATGTTGTTTTTTGAACCGATGTATGTACAGGGTTGCCCATATTCGACGGACCCATGTTTTTTTAAAAAAATCAAAAGAAAAAAATAAAAATTTGGCGGTTGGCAATCTTAATCATTTAATTTGTTCCAAGTAGATTTGTTTACATCAATTTTTGAATATGATATCTCTCAAATGGCCGCCTCTGGCGTTGATGGCGTATTGTTGCCCTTTTTGCAGCATTTTCCATCGTTTTCGCCAACATTTCGGCCGGAATAGCGGCTATTTCTTCACGAATGTTGTCCTTGAGCTCTTCTACGGTCCTTGGCGTTAACGTAAACCTTTGACTTCAAATATCCCCACAAGAAGAAGTCAGGCGGCGTCAAATCGAGCGAACGCGGTGGCCAGATCCAAATCACCACTTTTCGACATCAAACGGCCCGGAAACCAATTTCTTCAGAAAATCGATTGTTATGCGACTTGTTGTGCGGTGGAGCGCCGTTGTTGAAACCAGAACTGCCTCATACGCTTTCGACGAATAATTGGCATCACAAAATTGGTCATCATGTCGCGATACCGCTCCTGGTTGATGGTAACAGCATGGCCATTTTCATTTTGGAAGAAAAACGGCCCAATGACCGTTTTCGCACTAACGCCCACCAAACTGTGACTTTTCGTCATGAAGAGGCGCTTCTCGGATCTCCTGAGAATTTTCATTGGCGTAAATACGGCAATTTTGCTTATTTTCGGTCCCATTCAATGTGAAATGGGCTTCATCGGACATAGATAATTTTTGTTCGTTGAGTTTTTCACAATTGCTTGTTCTGTTGAATGTAAATTTCAACTATTTCAGAGCGCTCGCGTGGCGTGTATTGTTCCATGGTAAAAAATCTGCTTGGACTGACGCTTCAAAACGCGGTATGTCATTAAGCGATCTGACATCTCTGTCAAAAGTTATGCCGTTGCCAGATGGGTCCGTCGAATATGGGCAACCCTGTACTAGAGATGGGCACTTATATTTTAACAAAGACAAAAGGGTTATAATAGGCTCTTTACCTAAGCAACATAGCACATCTAAAATCTTCAATTTATATGTTTGAAAAAAATTCCATCGTTGTCAGAAAAACTTTCCATGCATTTGTATATTTATTATTGTGAAACATATGAAGGGGGATGTCAGATTGAGGCCACAAACTGGAGCCACGGATCATCAAATTAAAAAGTTTTTCTTTAAAAAATTTTGGCACATTTGGTCACCTTCACCAGCTATTGGTGCCACCTGCGATGTCTGTGGCATGAACAAACTTTTTAAATAAACTGCAGAGTAGGTCCGTTCTTCGAATGCAATAATTAAAAAACCCTCTAGCCAAAAGATTGAGAGAATCTAGAGAATCTCTCCGTACCCAGCATAGCTGTCTTTCAATCCCACCATAAGTTTCTTAAGGCAAATGTGCATACATATTTATGTTCAAATCAATACTGCCGATTTTATTTACTTACTGAATAAATTTTTGTTTAATTTTTGATACAACAAATTTTTGGGAGCAATAACTGACAGATGTAAAATGTTGCCAGTGTGAATCTCAGTTTCAAATTTTACATCAATTCCGCTTTTTCTAAAATGTTCTAGTATTTTACTTTATACTAAAATAATGATACAAATTAGGGATGTCGATATCGATATTTTTTCGATATTGATATTGCGATTGTGATATTGTATTGACAACATATTCGATGTTATCCCGATATTTTCAATATTTTTAACAAAAAAAACTTTCTTAAGAATAAACAGGTCATTTGGGGTATTGAGGTGTCATTTTGTAAGCGTTTTAAAAACTAAATTCTGTCCGCAATCAATATCTACAGATCAGAGCTTTCAAACCCAAAAAATAAAATGATAATATGATATGATAAAAAAAGTCGAAAGATGCTCACAATTTGTCTTTCTCTTCCATTCAGAACTTTAAAATATAGCCGAAAATATCCCAAAAAAATATTCGATACACGATATATCGCGTTAGTAAAATATCCGTTATTGATATATCGTTTTTTCGACAAATTTATCGAAATTCGATATATCGATACCATTTTCGGCAATCCGAATTCAAACAATGTTCTCTGCTGAACTTGTTTTTTAGCTATAATTTCCATTTTAACTATAATTTTTTCTTTTTATTCGATTTTAAGCACTAAATTTATTGTTTAAAATAGAGGGATTTTATAAATGGACTAGGAGATTCTTCTGTTTGCTTATATCCATTTGAAAGACAACTCCTAAAACAAAATAAAGACTTAAAAAATTAAATCGCGTTTTAAGGTGCTGTTATGATACTCACGTACAACTAGTTAAATGTTTCGATCCTTAATCCTGGTTGATCTTAAATACGTTTTAAGGCAACGCGAAAAGCGGAACAACAATTAGGAAATAGTTTTCGACTCTCAGCGATTTCTTTAAAATATAATTAAATTTAAATCAATTAAATTTAAATATAATTAAATTAAAGACGTTTCGAAATTGTTCGATTAGACGGAAATTAAAGTTCATTAATTTTAAATTTAACAACGACTCTTTGTCCAAATTTCGAAATATTCAGTATCAGGAGCAAGCTCTAGATCAGTGGTCGGCAAAAAATACAAGCACATTATAGTATCGGTTTGCTGACGTCGCTGTAGCAGTGCAGTTTTCTATGCACACTAGATATGGACGTGCCGAAAACTGAATTAGATTGTCCATAACTGCTTCTATATATTTTCAAAGGTTTTATTTAAAAGAAATATAATTTATCTTTGATATCTTAACAAAAAAAAAAAAAATGTTCAAAATTATTTCTATCCGATCTTTTGATTCCAAGGATCGAATCTAAATAACTATATATTTATATCTCTAGCTATAGTCATAATTTTTAATATTTTTTGAAAAGGCTTAAAAGGGATGAAAGAGAGAGATAACTGAGTTCCGTACGAGTTTTCTGATATGTAATTCAACAAAATGCCTGTTCTTAACTTCTAAAACGATTTTCATGAAAATGAAAAACAGATATATTTAAAAAAAGTTTTCGAAAGAAAGTTTTTCATCACCAAATCTATTAGCTAAATTATTTAATGGTCTTTTGGGCCATATTTTTAAATTTAAGGATATTCAAGATGGCCCAAGTATAATTTGATCTGGTGAATCAATTTTAAAGGTTTTTTTTTAAAGGAAACAAATACAAATTTCGCTTTCCCTTTGACTTACCTAAACTGTTTCAGTTGGTCTTAGTCCAAGTCCTTGCATTTGGAGTCTGTTTTAAGTTATTCCACTTTATTGCTCACACAACAAACCTACATAAACACACACATTCAAATATACACACACGCACACTTTCTCATCAGCGGAGACACCGGAGTTAAACATGGGGAATTGTAAGTCACGCGAGTTTTTGTCGTCATTGACAAATGGGCATTCAGAACTTTTGTTATTTTGTTTTACTTAGTTTTTGGCTCTGCCTGGCGTTTCTCTCGCGAATTGGCCTAGTTTGTCTCGCGCTTTAGGCCCGACTGGGCACTTGTCTAATGCCTTTGTCTGGCAGACGGGCGACGCAACGTCTTCTTGCACTTGAGGAATTAGCGTGGGTTTTTTTTTTCTTCTTGCCACACACGAACTTTTGACCCCGTTTTGTATGTAGGAGGGGGTTGGGGAGTGGGTAAAGAAACAATAATAACAGCTGCTCTCGGGGCTTTCTTTGTCGAGTGGTTTTGTCTTCTGTTCTGACCGGCTTTTGGCTTTCGCCACTTTATTTGCACATTTACCGCAAAATGCGCTTACATATGTACATAAATGTGCGGTACATCCTTTTTTGGCAGCAAAATCAACTTTTGTTTTGTTTTATTTTTTGGGGCTGGCCCGCTTTTATTGATTTAGCCAAAAAGAGAAAACCTTAAGAAAATCACACACAATCGTTGTGGCAATAACCATAAATTCCAGCCCAAAGAAACTTTAGTCGATTTGTTGTTGTTGTTGTTTATGATAGGCTTTCACTTTCCTAGAACTTAGCTAGGATCTTTGAACAATTTCCAATTTTATTTAAATTAAAAATATTTGAATAATTTTTTGAAAACATTTTTCAAATATTCTTTGTTTGTTTTTTGATAATTTTCCGCACGTTTAAGTTTGCTTTTCGTAAGTTTTTTTTTTGAAATTTAATTTTAGGACCCGTTAACAGGACGTTTCTGCTTAGCCAGCGCCTCACGAACTGAGCTCTTAGCCGAAGCCAGCATCAGTTTTTGACATTTGACAGCTGTGATTTGCTCGCTCTCTCTCTCTCTCTCTCTCTCGGGTTTTGGACTTGGCGCCATTCCGACCGTGTGTGAGGTGTTGCACGTGTCGCCAAATAAACAGCTGTTGCCACAGCTGTTGCCACCAGACGCAGGCGCTTAACAAAAAGCAGGGAAATGTTGGTTGAAAGCTTTGGTTTAGAGCAAATTATGGCATTGGAAGAACCTTTGCCTAACTGGGTACAGTTGCCATTTGCCATAAAATATGTTTTCAATTTAATGGTGTCTGTTTGTGTCTGTGTTTGTGTTTGTAACAAATTGAACCCAAAACTTTGGCGCGAAAGTCAACACTTGGCCAAGAGGACCACAACACTTTCCACATGGTCAACTTTTTGGTGTGCCCCAAAACTTTTGCGCATAACAAACAAATTTCATGGCTAGGCCATATAATTTTCCATCTGTTTAAAGAAAATCAACTTAAAAAGGGAACCTTGGTTAAATTAGAGAAAATAAATTCGTTTGAAGCTAAAAGTCTAGTGATAAAAAGCCTTTTTATTATTTATTTCTCCTGAAGTCTGAGTCCTGGGACTTCTGTAATCATACCCAGTTTTTTAAATGAAGCCTAGATTCAAGTTCTGTACTAGCAACATACAGTCACAACAATTTTAACATATTTTTGATCAGGAATTAACGAATTAATAACGGTTGGTATAAATGGTATTTCGTATGGCGCACTAAATTTAATTTAAAAAACGAAATTAAAATTTATACGAAAAGGTAAAGCTAACTTCGACTGTGCCGAAGTTTTAATACACTTGAAAAACTTTACTCCAACTGATTTAACCGGTAAAATATATAAAGGATATAGATCTTATACAGATATTTAAAATTTTTAAATCATTGATAATAAAAATTTGATACCATAAAAAAAATATTTTCTTAGTAAAACACATTTTCCGACCGATCGGTCCTATGGCAGCTATATGCTATAGTCATCCGATTTTGATAAATTTTTTCAAAATTATGTGAAAGCATATAAAACTAATATATACCAAGATTGGTGACGATACGATGGAAAACAAAAAAGTTTTTCTCACTAGAACTTGTTTTTGGACCGATCGTTCCAATGGCAGCTATATGCTATAGTCATCCGATTTTGATAAATTTTCCAGAAATGTGTGAATATAAAACTAATAATACCAAGATTGGTGACGCTACGATGGAAAACAAAAAAATTTTCACACTAGAACTAGTTTTTGGACCGACCGTTTATATGGCAGCTATATGCTATAGTCATCCGATTTTGATAAATTTTTCCAGAATTGTGTGAAAGCATATAAAACTTATATATACCACGATTGGTGACGCTACGATGGAAAACAAAAAAGTTTTTCCCACTAGAACTAGTTTTTGGACCGACCGTTTCTATGACAGCTATAAGATATAGTCATCCGATCCGGCCGGTTCCGACATATTAGTTGCGTGCAGTAAAAAGAAGACTCTGTGCAAAATTTCAGCTCGATAGCTTTAAATCTGAGGGACTAGTTCGCGTAGAAACAGACAGACGGACGGACGGACAGACGAACGGACGGACAGACGGACGGACGGACAGAGGGAATTGAACTCAGCTCGTCGTCCTGATCAAGAATATATATAGTTTATGGGGTCGGAAATGAATATTTCTATGCGTTACAAACTTCTGGGCAAGTATATAAAAAACTCCTCTGTTACACTGACTTAACGCGCGTTCAAAGCGAAATATCGTGGCCAGAATGCGCCTACTCCGAGGACTATTCGTGCTTTGGCAGCAAAATTCAATGCCACAGGATCTTTGGCAACCTCTACTGGACAGAATAAACGTACCAGACGGAGTTTGGAGGCAATAGCAGCCGTAAGCGCCGATATCGGACCATGTTACGCGATTTTGTGGCAGATGTGTTGGACGAGCATGACATGGATGACTATTGGTTCAAACAAGATGGCCCAACATGCCATACAGCCCCGTCTAACCATGGATTTACTGTGTGGAATGTTTCCGAATCGATTGATATCGAAATATGACGATTTCGACTGACCTTTTTTCTGTGGGGATACCTAAAGGGAAAGGTTTATGCTGATAAACCAGCCACTCTCCAACAACTTAAGGACAACATACGCCAAGAAATCGCTGCCATTCAACCCGAAACACTCAAAAAAGTGATGGAAAATGCCGAAAACGGGCCGACTTGGGTGTGGCATCTGGAGGTAGTCACTTGGCCGATGTCATTTTTAAGAAGTGACCAAAAAAATTGTAAAGGACCCAATTTCAATAAAAAAAAACGTTTATTTCAAAAAATTCATTGGTTCTCAAATTATTAAAAAAAACATCTGGTAAAAACATAAGATACAACCTGTAGAATTAAGCAATTTTATTTAAGCTTAACAGAGTAAATTTTAAGTTTATCTTTTTAGGGTCGATTTCTCATCTTCTATGTCATATAAACTTTAATTTCTGATGTTTTCTAGTTTCTGTGACCAGACTCTGCTTTCTAGGAGTTGAGAAATTGGACCTTAACTTATATAAAAATCTTTTTAAAAAGCAGAAAAATATTTCTTAATTATGGTTTGACATAATCGGTCATTTGGTTAGATTTGAACCCATACTATAGGACTAGGGTCCATTATACGCTGGTAAAATTTCTAAAGGGGTGCAACAAACCCCTATAAAAGAGTTGAAAACCTAAAATTTGCATGAGTTTTACCTTACGTAACATTTTTCTAAACATTAAATCTAAACTTTTTTAAAATAGGAAATAATATTTCTAAAATTTGTATTTATTTATTTAATATTTTTAAATATTTTTAATTTTGATTTAAATCAAGAAACTTTATTTCTAAAATTTATAATACCATTTTTCTATCAATTTCTATATTTTCTAAAACTTAGAAATTATCTTTAAAAAATAAAATTAATTAAAATTTATGAGTGTATATATTGCTATTTTACCGGATGAAATATATATTTGAAATAATCGTAAATCAATAAAATAAATAAAAAGAAACCGAATAAGTACTGGTATTAGCGTTTCGGTATGGTTCCGGGTTTTCGGTTCCTATAATATTTTGCTGCGCTCTGAGTCATTGAAGGCAGAAATACCTCGGCTTATACTAAAGATATAGAGCTTTCGGATAACTCAGAAAACCGGTTGCATTAAGGCAACAGATTGACTAAAGGCCCCAGAATTGGAGGAATGGACAGAAGCAGTTGAAGCATAACAATGGGCCAATTTAATGGCGTCAGTGTGCTGTAAGGAACATACCCCTCTTCGGCAACCGCCTTAACCTAAAATGATCCAACCTATGTATGTATGTATGTGTGAAGAAATGCCACACTTGCTTCACCTGCAATCTGTGCCTTGTCTCGAGTGACGATGAGTGTGTATTTATGTATTTGCAAAACTGCCGTTATTTTGGTTAGAGCCCTGGCTCAATGAGAGCGAAAGAGATAGCACTTACCTTGATGAAATTGCTTCAATAGCTAATTATATCCAAGAAAACATCATTATCCTGATGATATTCATTTATTTTTCACAAGCACCAAAAAAATATTAACACAAAAAAAATAGAAAAAAAAACACCAAATATGCGAACATATTAACACAACATAAAAAAAAAACACATTTCGGTGGGAGGCTTTCGCTCGCTTGGCAGCTTGCCCTGGAGTGTGATCCTCTCCAGGCAGCGGCAAATAATTGCCAGCAGCAGAAATGCATACATACATATTAGCACGACAAACCGACCACAAAACAAACACTAAATCGAACATTTAACTTTGATTTGATTTCACTTTTGTCATTTTAAGACTTTTACATGGGGTAGCGCGCTCCCACACACACACACACGCGCACAAGACAACAAAACGGTAAATAAATAGAGGGACTTGAAGACGACAAGTTTGCATAGAAATTAACACAACAATTAACTCGCCCTCGACAAGCAAACACTTTTACACACATTTAACTTTGATTTGGCAATATTTTTATCAAGTTTTAAGACGCGCGCGACGCAAACAAATTAAAATAAAGTGCGGAGCTGCGATCAGGATACGTTTACGATAAAAACGATTGCTTTATCGATAACTTGCTATCGGAATTGCAGACCTTAGCACCGAGTTCATTAGCAGGTGCTTAGCGCCAAAATTTAAAATTGCAGTAATTTTTGAAATTTATTTTTTTTGACTGAAAATACGAAGCAAATAAAGCAAAATTCGAAAACTGAACTGAATAGAAATTAAATTTTGAACTAATTATTCCTCTGAAATTTCAGGAGAATTATTTTTCAGACAGAATTAATGAAAATGTCGGGACGTTATTCGTAAGGACGGGCTTAAAAAGCCAATACTTGACTTAATAACGATATTTTTGGTATTTTTTCGGAGTGTCGTACCTTTGAAAATCCGAATAAAAACCTTTTTTTGGAAAGTTTTAATATAAAACGGTACATTATTTATAAAAATGGCCTTTAAAGGTTAAGAATAGGCAGAATTACTGGGTTTTTGATAATTATTCGGACAGACTTACCTCTGAAAGTTCGGAAAAGTACTTTTCGGACAGATTAAAGAAAAAGTCGGGACGTTATTTTGAAGAACGGCATTTAAAAGTTGGGATCCAACGAAAAAACTAACAAATAATTAACAGAAAAATATTTTTTGGTATTTAAAAATCCGTATAAAACCTTTTTCGGACAGATTTAAGAAAAAACATAAAATTTTTGATTAGGATGCGCTTTAAAGCTTAGGGATCGACCGGATTATTGGCGACCCAAGAACAGAAATGGGTTTTTGTTTTTAAAAACAGACGTAGCTCTGGAAACCGAAAAATTACTTTTCCGGGCAGATTAAAGAAAAAGTGCGATACCTAAGTTTAAGTTCCAACGAAAACGCATGGGTTCGTATGTATCTTTCCAGGTACAGAAAATCATTTAACGGACAGATCTAAAAAAAACAGAAGATTTTAATAAGGATTGAGACTCCAAAGGTTAATAAAGTGGCGATCCAAGAACAAAAATTTTTGTAATTTTTTGAACAGCTTTTTGAAAAAAACACTTTTCCGGACAGATTAAAGAAAAATTGGCTCACGTTATTCTTAAGGATGGGCTTTTAAAGTTGAGATCAAGGGATAACGGGCATTCAAATTTTTGTTTTTTTTTTGAGAGTCGTACCTTTGAAAGTTCAAGAAATAACTTTTCTATCAGATTTAATGAAAAGGAAGTGCATTTAAAGACAGGCTTAAGTTCGGATTCGGGGAATCGATCAGATCAAAAGTCGTTTTAGATTTTCGGATTTAAGAACTTTTTTTCCAAAGAATGTCGTACCATTGAAAGTCCGGATAAATAACTTTCCGCAGATTTAAGGTAAGGAGGACCAAGGAAGGACTTAAAGGGTTAAGATTCGGCAATATAAGGGACAATCTAAGAACCGAAATGAGTTTTTGATATTTTCTTTGCGATTGCCGTACCTTTGAAATTCCGGAAAAGTACTTTCCAGACCAATTGAAAATCATGACAGCTTAATTTCCGTAAGGATCTGCTTGAAAAGTTTAGATTCGAAGGTATAAAAGGCAATTCAAGAACAGAAATGAGTCTTATAGCATTTTTTCAGAATGTCGTACCTTTTAAAGTCCGGATTAAAAACTTTCCGGACAGATCTTTCCGTACCGATTTAATAACAATGTTTTGCCACGGACTGCCAATTTAAAAGTTGGAAAATTTTTTTCGAAGATTTATCAGAAAGGAGCAATTTCGAAAGAACAGAAATGGATCTATGGCACTTTTTTGGAAATGTCGTACTTTTGAGTCCGGATAAATAATTTTCCGGATAGGTTTAAGCAAAAGTCATAATAAATGGCTTTAAAGATTAAGATTTGGCGGAGTTATAGGCGATTCAAGAATAAAAATGGATTTTCGTATCTTGCAGAATACGGAAAAATAACTTTCCGGACAGATTCAAGGTAAAGACGAGACATAAACCTTAGGTAAGGAGGAACATTTACTTAGAAGGGTTAAAGAGTTAGATTCAGCAAAATAAGGGGCAGTCTGAGAATAAAAATGAGTTTTTGACATTTCTGAAATAAAAAAGTTTTTTTACATTGTTTGAATAGGGGCAGTCTGTGAACAGAATAAGTTTTTGACATTTTTGGTAAATGTACGGAAAAAGTAATTTCCGGGCGGATTGGAGGAAAAGACGGAACATTCACCTTAAGAAGGGGCTTAAAGAGTTGAGATTCGGCAAAATAAGGGGCAGTCTGAGAACAGAAATGAGTTTTTGACATTTTCTCGGACTGCCGTACCTTTAAAAATTCCGGAAAAAGTGATTTCCGGGCAAATTTGAGGTAAGGACGGAACATTTACCTTAAGAAGGGGCATAAAGAGTTGAGATTCGGCAAAATAAGGGGCAGTCTGAGAACAGAAATGAGTTTTTGACATTTTCTTGGACTGCCGTACCTTTAAATGAACGGACAAAGTAATTTCCGGGCAGATTTAAGGTAAAGACGGGAGATAAACCTTAAGAAGGGGCTTGAAGGGTTGAGATTCAGCAAAATAAGGGGCAGTCTGAGAACAGAAATGAGTTTTTGACATTTTCTCGGACTGCCGTACTTATGAAAGTACGGAAAAAGTAATTTCCGGGCGGATTGAAGGAAAGACCGGAACATTACCCTTAAGAAGCGGCTTAAAGAGTTGAGATTCAGCAAAATAAGGGGCAGTCTGAGAACAGATATAAGTTTTTGACATTTTCTCGGACTGCCGTACCTTTAAATGAACGGATAAAGTAATTTCCGGGCAGATTTTAAGGTAAAGACGGAACATTAACCTTAAAAATGGGCTTAAAGAATTGAGATTCGACAAAATAAGGGGCAGTCTGAGAACAGTAATGATTTTTTGACATTTTCTCGGTCTGCCGTACCTTTGAAATTCTGGAAATAGTGATTTTCGGGCAAATTTGAGGTAAGGATGGAACATTTACCTTAAGAAGGGGCATAAAGAGTTGAGATTCAGCAAAATAAGGGGCAGTCTGAGAACAGAAATGAGTTTTTGACATTTTCTCGGACTGCCGTACCTTTAAAAATTCCGGAAAAAGTAATTTCCGGGCAGATTTAAGGTAAAGACGGAACATTATCTTTAAAGACGGGCTTAAAGAATTGAGATTCGACAAAATAAGGGGCAGTCTGAGAACAGAAATGAGTTTTTGATAATTACTCGGTTTGCCGTACTTATGAACGTACGGAAAAAATCATTTTCGGAAAAAATTTAATGTAAAGACGGAACATTAACCTTAAAGACGGGCTTAAAGAATTGAGATAAGTAAGTTTTTGATATTTTTTCCGACTTCCGTGCCTTTAAAACTCCGGAATAAGTACTTTCCGGAGAGCTTTAAGAAAAACCCGGAATGTCAATGTTTAAGGAAGGGTTTAAAAAGTTAAGATTCGACAGAATTCAGGCAATTTTAACAAAGAATTAGATTTATGGCATTAAAAAGGTCGCTCCTTTCCTTTTTGTCATTTCATGTTTAATTTTAATTACGTTTTAAGTGTTTAAAATTAATTACAAAAACCTAACGCATAAAAATGCAAAAATAAACTACAAAAAACGCATGTCGTCATTCCATCAGCCTTTAGCAACAATGACCATCATGAGCGCTATGATTGTGGGCATGACCGCGCGAGGAGATTTTATCGCCCTCATCATTCTCGTTGGCTCCCTCCTTGCGCTTCAACTTATCCTCATCAGCAAATTCACTCAAATCACGACGCATGGCATAGGCATCCTCACCATCTGCATAGTATTTGGGCTCCACTTCGATTATTTTGAACTTCAGGGAGTTGGTATACAGATTCAAGGCGGCACGATTGCTCTTCCTCACATGCAGCGACACATACTGGGCATTGAAACACTCCACCATGGCCTGCGAGGCCTGATTCATCAACTTCTGGGCCAGGCCGAGACGTCTATAGGAACGCTTAACCGCCAACGAGGTGATATGTCCATGTTTGCTCTCCTCACCCGGTTCGGGCTCCTCCATTTTGGCCAATACATAGCCCACAATGCCGCCCTTGTCATCCTCGGCCACATAGCTCAACTGGGGCCAGGTGAGGCCATGATAGAAATAGTATTTCATTTGATAATTCTCCGGCAGACACAACAGATTGCAATGCTGCATGGTCATCAAGTCTTCGGGTTTGGCGCAACGGATATTCATGTTTGCTGTGTGTGTGTGTGTGTGTGTGTGTTAATCTCTGCGTGCTTTGCGTGCGCGTTGCTGCTCCACCACCAAATGCTGATGATGTTGATGAGGTTCCTCTGGCTCCTCCTGACCCAACAGTTCACGCACCAAACGAAATTTCGATAAGAAAGCCTTCCAGATGAGAAACCAACCTGCAAAAAATATAAAAAAAAATTAAATTTCAACAAAATGCGTAATCATCCTTGCTGCCGCCTTTACCCAACAGAATAATGGCCGCTACAATGCTAACTGAGGCTAAAATGGTAAAAATGAATGCCAAACCCGTTTGCAGGGACATTCTAAGCAATCACAGCCTGGTTTAGTGAATATATAGAAATTAAGTCCATTAAATTTACAATTTTTTTTAATATAAATGTGTACAAAAATTTGTAGCTCAGCTGTAAGTCAGTCAGACACTTTCCAACACTGAAAACCAGGGCTTCTAGACTAAGTTTATAAAAAAAAATTTTTTATTTTATTTATATAAATTTTAAGCTTAGTTAAATTAAATTTTGTTGATTTAGTTGAAACTTTATAATTTAAACTTTAATTTTTTTAAGTGTAATTCAATTTCCTTTGCCACTGTAAAATTGACATGTGGGGTTAGAATTGCTTGTGTGTGTGTGTTTGTACACTAGGCTGGCCTTGCTTACTCAAACAATTAGTTAAATTTTAACTGTAAACCTTTTATTTCACTTCTTATTAATTATTTGTTTATTTCCCGCACCTGTTTATTTAAATTTTTAATATTTTTGTGCAGCAGCAAAATGAAGAGCACACTTTTATTTTTTTTTTTTGCACACCGGCTACAATTTCAGTGTTGATAAATACCTGCGGGCTGACTTGTGTGTGTGTATTGAGCTAGGGCAAACAGCTGTTTATATTTCTGGCTATGGGCAGCACTTTTTATGTATTTTTATTAAAAATTGGCAAAAATTGTTAAAAATGCAAGAATTTAATGCCAAACGTAAGGCTTTATTTGCTTGCCTAGATGATGCGAGCAAAGAATTGAAGGGCACCGCCCTGGATCAAAGTCAGGCCCAGCCATTTGCCCTAAGAGCCGTGGAAAGAGGAAATGAGCGCTCAGCTAATGAACTATCGCCAGGGCCCAGTCTCCTTAGCAGGCGACAACGAAACGGAGGATGTCAAACTCAAACGTATGCGAGGCAAGGAGAGCATATTCAAAAAACCCGAATTACCCATAGGACGCTGCCTGAAACCACGCAAGACACCCGACTATCAGGTACCCCATCAAACTGCCTGCAGCAAAACTTTATCTCTATTCTAAAACTTCCCTTACAGATCAATCCCCACAAATGGAAGAAATACTCGCTCTCCGATGTGGACATTTCCGATCAAACCAATTCGGCTGCCGCCCTGTCTTTTCTACGTCAAATGGAAGCACAACGCGACTCTAACGAAGAGGACGAAGCTGATGAAGCCCCTGGACACAAAATTGAATTTAAAAAGAGCAGCAAATTGCAACGTAATCTCAAAAAGCTGCAGGCGGAGGAGGTTAACGATGTGGAGCTGGATAAACCACAGCTGAGGGGCTCCAAATTGGTCATGCCCGAATATGTTATAGGCCAAAAGGCGCCAAAACCAAAGCGTAACCAGTTACAGGCCTCCAAAAATCGAGCTGCTGCCGGCAAATTGCAGCTTTCGCATTTAGAGGAATTGGAGGAACTGGATGAGTAGGAACTAATTAAGTAGATGTTAAAACCAGAGGATTAAGCACTTAGTATTAGAACTGTAGAAGATTTTACATGGTAAAAACTACAAACTATAATTAAAACATTAAAGGGATTAATCTCTAAAAGAATTTTGGTGGGGTTAAAGTTTATATTTCATCATAATTTATCGTTTCACCATACTCTGTATCCCGATCAAATGAATGATGGTCGCGTAACCGCTCCGGAAATTTGAAAAAACCTCATATCTCCCACAATTTTGAAGACAGACTGTTTGAACCTTTTAGACATATATTTGAATCATCATTAGCTATCGATCCACCATACACCATTTCCCGATCAGATGAAGGATAGTAGAGTTGCCACCCCGGCAATTTGAAAAAAATCTCATTTCTGCCACAATTTTGAAGATAGATTGTTCGAACCTTCTAGACATATATTTAAATCATCATTAGTTATCAGTCCTCCATACACCATTTTCAGATCAGATGAACCATAATCGAGTTACCGACCCGGCAATTTGAAAAAAACCCCATATCTTCCACAATTTTAGGGATAGATTATTCGAACCCTCTAGGCATATATTTTAAATCATCATTAGTTATCGATCCACCATACACCATTTTCCGATCAGATGAACGATAGTAGAGTTGCCACCCCGGCAATTTGAAAAAAACCTCATATCTCCCACAATTTTGAAGATAGATTGTTCGAACCTTCTAGACATATATTTAAATCATCATTAGTTATCAGTCCTCCATACACCATTTCCCGATCAAATAAACCATAATCGAGTTACCGACCCGGCAATTTGAAAAAATCTCATATCTTCCACAATTTTAGGGATAGATTATTCGAACCTTCTAGGCATATATTTAAATCATCATTACTTATCGATTCACCTTACATTGTTATCCGATCAGATGAAGGATAGTAGAGTTGCCACCCCGGCAATTTGAGAAAAACCTCATATCTCCCACAATTTTGAAGTTAGATTGTTCCAACCTTCTACACATATATTTAAATCATCATTAGTTATCGATCCACCATACATCATTTCCCGATCAGATGAACGACAGTAGAGTTACCACCCCGGTTATTTGATAAAACCACATACATTTATCATCATTACGATCACCAACAGTTACTAGGAAAGAGAGAAGCCGTTTACGTAGACTATATTTGTTTTCCTTGTTTTTGGACACGCTAGTGAAAATAGAGTTTAGATATAGCAGAGAGTTTTGCAATGCCCCTTGAAATGTTAGAAATGTCACATCGTGATCCCTTTTAATGTAAGGGAATCATAGAAGATTTTTTTCAACGTGTAGGAAATACAGACAGCTCAAGAGATTTACAGATCGGAACATTCACACTATGTGAATTAAAAAATAAATAGTTTTAATCAGGGAAAATAATACCGGAACCGTTAACCGAAATAAACCGTTTAAAACCAGGTACCGGTATCGAAACCGGAACCGATATTAAAATTTTTTTGAGAACCGAAAACCGTTATAATAGAAACCGAAAAAACCGGAACCATACCGAAACGCTAATACCGGTATTGTTTCGGTTTCTTATTATTTATTTTATTGATTTATGATTATTACAAATATATATTTCAACTGGTAAAATATCAATACATTTTAGAAATTCGCCCTTAAAGAATATTCAAAATATTTACTAAAAAAGATAAAAAAAAAAATTACTAAAATACTTTTTCTTTGGTAAAATTATTCCTCTAATTAAATGTAAAGGATTTCTAAGACTTAAAAAAATCCGCCCTTGATATAGAAATGTTAGAAAAATGATAATATAAATTTAAGAAATGAAGTTTCTGGATTTTTTTCAAATTTCGTTAAATGTTATGTTATGAAAAGCTAAGGCAGATTTTGTGTTTCAATCTGAATTTTGTGTTTTTTAGAGCTGATATGAGTTTTTTACCAGCGTATTTGAGCTATATTGGACCATAGTCTTATAGTATGGGTTCAAATCTATCCAAAACGCTAAAGATCTCTTTTTAACGGAGATACGGATTATTTCGAAACATTATTAAGAAATATTTGTCAGATTTATGAGAAATAGCCCATAGTCGAGTTTGTCTGGGCGACATAAGAATATAGAATTCCTTAACTCTAGTTTTTTTTTCCTGATTGTGGGGATACCACTGAAAACGTGGACTGGCGCGAAATTGTTCGTCCAAAAATAAAAAAAATAGGCCGGAAATCGGAATATTTAAAAAAAGTTTTTTATACACTTGAAAGTTTATTACGGAAGTTGTAACGCATAGAAATATTCATTTCCGACCCCATAAACTTATATTCTGACAGGACGACGAGCGGTCAGTTTACGCGATAGTCCCAGTTAAAGTAGAGTTTTTTACTCAATAATAGTCGGAACGGCCAGATCGGATGACTATACTAAGTCCATGGGAACGACTCAGAACTAGTCTAGTGAGAAAAATTTTGTTTTCCATCGTAGCGTCATAACTGGTATATGTTAGTTTTTGCTTTCATAAACAGGAAAAATTTATCAAAATCGGTGGACTGTTTATATAGCTCCCATAGAAGGTCGGTCAGAAAACTACTTCAGTGGGAAAAACTTTTATTTTCACGTAGCGTCACAATCTGATATATATAGTTTTATACGTCAAATTCTGAAGATTTTACAAAACGGATGACTGTACATATAGTATAGGACCGATCGGTGAAAAATGTGTTTACTAAGAAAATTTTTTATTATCAATTATTTAAAAATTTTAAATATCGATATCTATATATATTTTTTATTAACGTTGGAGTAAAATTTTTCAAGTGTTTAAAACTTGCACGTCGAAGTTACTCTTCTCGTTAAATAACATATTCTACACAGAAAAAAAGGATATTTTTGATGATCCATTGGATATTTTTCATCCATTTGGACTGGATATGTCCATATCCTTTTTATCATCCATTTGAGATTAAATAATGTTAAATGATCTTAGTTTTTCATCCAATGGAGCGAAAAATATCCAAAGGATGTGAAAATGGAGCTGAAAAATATCAAAAGGATGTGTAAATTGAAAAGGATATGCATTCAATATCAAAAGGATATGTCCATATCATTCAAATGGATTTTTTTTATTCTGAGGAAAATATTTTTTAGTTTTCTTACATCCATTAAATTTTTGGATATATTTAAAAAAAATTTTATATTAAACAAAAATTTTACCGGTACGTACTGGTATACCGAAATAAAAATCTAAATACTATATCGGAACCGAAATAAACTGAAAACCGATAAAGAACCTTTAACCGATATGCTCATTTCGGTACGTACCGAAACCGATATTCGTTTCGGGATTAATCCCTGGACTTATTTTTTTGGCAGAAATGTTAAAACATTTTCGATTTTAGTTAAATCCACAAAATTTCATATTTATTAAAGATAATCAGATTATTATAAAAAATTATTTTTATAAAAACTTTTTTTGCAAACTTTAATTAAAGAAATTTTTGGAAAAATTCAAAATGAACAAAATTAGTTAAATACTAAATCTTTTAATGATGAGTAAAGTCTCTAGGGTTATTAGGTTAATTAATTAATTATACACTTGAAAAGTGTATATTAATTTTGCCCAGAAGTTTGTAACACATAGAAATATTCATTTGACTCAAAACTATATATATTCTTGATCAGGACTACGAGCCGAGTTCATTTTCGATTGTCCGTCCGTCTGTCTGTTTCTACGCGAACTAGTCTCTCAGTTTTAAAGCTATCGAGCTAAATTTTGCACAGAGTCTTCTTTTTACTGCACGCAACTAATATGTCGGAACCGGCCGGATCGGATGACTATATCATATAGCTGCCATAGGAACGATCGGTCTAAGAACTAGAAAAAATTTTTTTTTTCCATCGTAGCGTCATAATCTTGGTATATTTAGTTTTATATGCTTCCATAATTCTGGAAAAATTATCAAAATCGGATCACTATAGCATATAGCTGCCATAGGAACGATCGGTCGAAAAACTACTTCTAGTGAGAAAAACTTTTTTGTTTTCCATCGTAGCGTCTCCAATCGTAGTATATATTTGTTTTATATGTTTCCACATAATTCTGAAAAAATTTATCAAAATCGGATGACTATAGCATATAGCTGCCATATAAACGTTGGTCAAAAAACTAGTTCAAAAAATAGTGTTAAAGGAAAACATTTTTTTTTTTCTTTCGTAGCGTCCCCAATCTTGGTATATATTAATTTTATATGCTTTCACATCATTTTGAAAAAATTTATCAAAATCGGATGACTATAGCATATAGCTGCCATAGGAACGATCGGTCGAAAAATGTGTTTTACTAAGAAAAGTTTTTTTTAATGGTATCAAATTTTTATTATCAATGATTTAAAAATTTTAAATATTTGATATCTATATCCTATATATATTTTACCGGTTAAATCAGTTGGAGTAAAGTTTTTCAAGTGTATTAAAACTTCGGCTCAGTCGAAGTTAGCTCTGCCTTCTCGTTAATTTTGAATAAGGAAGGCTATTCACATTATTAATTAAGCTTAAGACAATTAAGATTACGTTTTTATAAGATTTTGTCGTTTAAGTTAACTTTATACACTTGAGTCTATTTGATTGATCGATAAAATTGTTCATTTCTAGGGGCCAAAAAATAATTATTTTTTTAAAGATTTTGTTTGACATATTAACTAGAGCTGTAAAACTTCGACGTTTTATTACTTTTGCGTTTCTCATTGTTTCCATCATGAACACGATTTGGAATTCCATTCTGACATTTCTATTTTATTTAATGATTGGCTAAAGTAAGTACTCATTATTAAAAATAATGTAACATTTGATTTCTCGAAAAAGAATAATTTAATAAATTTTACAATTAAAATCGGAGAAATGAAGAAAAGTGATTTCAAAGGTCGAAAAATATTGTGGACTATTTCGGAAGTTACATCAAATGTGAATGTCAGTGGATTTTTAGCAACCTGATTATTAAAACAAATTTTTTTTTTTCGTAATATCATAACGATGTTTAGCTATCATGAAAACATGATGGGGAAACATCGATGTTTTACAGCTCTATTGTAAACCCGCATACAGAATAATGAAAAAAATTTATTTTTGAAAGGTTTAGTTTGATTTTCGATTTCAAAAGTATTTCGAAACACCTTTGAATCTAGTTCACGGAACGATAATGTACATTTGCACACACTCAACTTTTTGATTCCCTTTTTAAACATAGTCAAACCAAGTTTAAATTCAAAAACGAAACAATTTTCGTCGTTTTTGGGTAAAAAATAGATCAAGGTCAGATCTTTTTGCGATTAAAATAATTTTTTTAAGTTAAGTTTCATATTAAATACTTAAATTTAATTAACTTTCCCCTTTCCCTAGTTAAAAACAATTGACTTTAACTTTGTTAAAAATTATGTAAAATTTTGTTTACCCTGTGTCAGGGTAAACACAAATCGTTTATTTGTATAGAGGGTTGGGGATACAAAAATTGTATAATAATACATAATGAGTATTTCGATTGGACATGACCTCCCTTAAATTGAGGCACAATACACACACATACACATAAAAATCTAAAAAATACATAAATGCGACAATATCCAAGCTTAAGCTTAAATAATTTACAACACAAAAAAATATTGATTCAGTCGGGAATGCTGAGTTTGGTTAGCTATTCTATATAGCAACCGGGATTAAAATACAATTTCTTATTAAAACCAAGATTATCAAATGCGCCCGTTTGCAGGTAACCCGACTTGGTTCTCATGCTACCCACCACGGCATGCGTCTTCTTAAGAATATCCTCCACATGGGTATCGCAGGCATGTTCGGCCATCATGTCACAAAACTTTTGTATATACCAGCTGCCGGTGTCGGGATCACGATGCGATTGATAGCCCGGAGTGCTGGCATAACACACCAGCAAATCCGACAAAGTGGGCACATTATCATTCGCCTGGCCATAGCCATCCGTTTCCAAACGTTTCTTGGGTTGACCCTGATCCGAGCGTTTGCCACGACAAAAGGGAAATATAAGCACCTTGGGCTTGTGCACCAAATGTGGACTGGTATGGGCCTGGAAATGATTACGTATTTTATGCACATCCGCCACGGAGCCATCTTTGAACTCCACTTTATCCATTTCACCCACACGTTCACCATGGGTCATTAGAACCATGACAAAGCATTCCGTTTCCTGGGCATATTTAGAAGAGGTGACCTTATTGAGCATGTCAAAGAATTCCTCCTGGTTAAGATTATTGTAGGCAAAAATGGTAAAGCCCATTTCACGGAATATGTGTATGAGAGAGTCACCATCTTCCTCGGCACCATTGCGACGTAAAGTGGCATCCGGGAAGTCTATGATATTGACCATTAGTAAAACGCCACGATTGTGTTTGGACTGCATGGCATAGGTGCCCAAAACCTGATCCGTATGTATGTGTTCCGATTTGTTAACCACACGCGTTTGCTTCTCCACGGGCTCTATGTAGGGGGTAACAGCTCCCAAGGTGTCATTAAAAGGCTTTCGCTGTGGGAAAGAAAAGATTCTTTTTAATAAAGTTTAAATTGTGGGATGAAGTCAACCTACCTTGCTTATGGCTGGACCTTCTGGGGCAACTGGCATCAACTTATTGTCCACTATATCCGTAGAGTTGCGATTTTGATTCATGGTACGTATGGATATAAACTGTTCATCCACATCCTCCAATATTTGCACCGCCTGCTGGCTGCCCACATTCCTTAGAGCCTGTATTAGCAGGCCATAGGCTTTGGGTCCTCGTTTGGTTATCTTCAAGAAGAATCTTCTATGCTGTTGCAGCAATACATCCTCCTCATTCAAATTATGCCTTTCGCCATTCAAATCTTCAATGTTTCTACGCATTACGGGTGACAAGAGACCCGTACGCACACATTCTGTTACAAGGTGATTGTAGCTGGTGCATTTCACCAGCTGATCCGTATTTAATATAATATGTGAACGATGCTCTGGCCGCATGCCCAGCTCACGATCTTTATGCTCCATGCCTGGATATGGTAAGTTGCTGCTGCTGGTAATGGAGGCCGTTTTGGCAATGACAATGGAATGACTCACTTCCTACTTTTGTTGTTTTCTTTGTCTTGGCTTAGTTTGATCCTTATTTTTTCAAAAGCAAATTACCTAACATTTGTTTTAATTAGTAAAATATATTGCACTTTAAATTAAACTATTATTATTATTTAAATAAAATTTCTTTTGAAACAAAAGGAATAAATGCAGCAGGTTTTTGGCAGTGACTGGGCAGTGGGAACCGCGTCCGTTGACGTTCACTCTCTCCTTCGTTGTAATTCTAACAATGACTAGCGGGGGGTGTGCGTATTTTGCAACACTGGCCAAATTATGGGCCGCACTTAAGCAACAGCTGGTTAGAGAGTTAGAGATGAGCCAAAGAGAGGTGGCGGTGACTGAATTAAGAAATCTTCATAGAAAAACCAACATAATTAGCATAATTAATTGCTAAAAATAAGTTTTATTAAATACAGGGTGGTGCAAAAATAATCTTTCTTGAGCAACGGCTAGTAAGGGAGCTAGAGATAAGCCAAAAAGAGAGGTGACTGCGACTCACTGTGATTGAGTCGTGATAGGAGAAAATGAATATGTTTTTTTATGTTTTTCTAAAAAACTATAAGTTTTTGAATAAAAAGTCACTAAACATAAAACATGTGTTTTCATCATATCTTCCATTTTTGTATGAAACATTTTTTTATAAAGTTAATATCTTTTAAGATAAGTGCAAAAAACGTATACGTATACAGTAAGTCCGCATTTTACGATGAAGTTTCCTTCATGAAGTTCTTCACGAAGTTTTTGTTTGTGGGCAAGTGAAGAGGGGCAGCCGAATCTAAACGACAAAGCTTCATGACCTACCGTGGCATGAAGATTGTCGATAATTCTCCTTTGCTTTGTTCCGATTGAACTGAAAAATGCAGGGTTGATTTCCGGGTTATTTGCTGATCGATAAATCGAACTTTATGAAGCAAACTTCTTCATGTAAATGCTCATGAAGTTTTGAAGATGCTTCAAAAACATAATCGAAGAGAGCTTCATGAAGCAAACTTCATCGTGTAAACACGGACTAAGTTAAGATAGTGTTTTGATTCATTCATTCATTCATTTGATTCACTTTCTTCAACTGTATTTGCTCGAATAAGTGGTTTGATTTTGATTATTTATTGTTATACCTAGTAAAATGTTTAGAGTAAATATAAATAAATAATATATAGAAATTGGAACGAAAAAATGAAGTACCACATGATATAACAAAAAAAAAAAAATTGAAAAAAATGCATTCTAGGAAATATACATATAGAAAAAGGGTCAAAATAGCTATTTTTTGCATTTTAAGGTCAAATTTATATTTTACCCATAAGAGATTTGTAATTTCTGAGGCCAGAATCGTGTTCAGCGTGATAAAATAGTCCATAATCAATAATTAGTTTACCATTTTAGCTCCTCTTCTGAAAACAAATCATTTTTTTTTAATTTGTTAAAACGCTTCATTGACACTTTTAAAAACGGATGTTTTTGGTTTTTAATATTTTTAAATAGTAAAACTAAGTCGATTTTGTTACTTTTTTTTGGTATACTTGCTTTAAGAACCATAGAGAATCAGAATAAAATTTAAGACAATTTTAAACAATTGCAGAATCCACCTTTTTAATTAAAAAACTTTGAAAAATGTGAATTATAACAAAGTGAAAACACTTTCTTGGCTTACTGCATACGTAGGTTGCTTTATATATTTCTGGCCTAATAATGAAAACGCGAATATTTATGATCAAAAATGGTTTCATTGTTTTTCAAAGTATTCTCCAGCAAGATTTATACACTTTTGCATGCGCTCAAACCAATTGTCGAAGCACTTTTCCACTCCGATTGAGACACCTCCAAAAACATGGTTTTTGAACTCTTCAACAGCATCTTCTGGCGACGAAAATCGTTGACCACGCATTTTTCCCTTGATGTGCGGGAAATGAAAGAAGTCATTGGGCTGTACGGCGGATGACCGATCAATTCGACGTCAAAAGGCGTGGGCTGAGTTGATGTGAGAGCTCGCATTGTCATGGTGCACAATGATCTGTCTTCTCTTGTTCCTTTTTCTCGAATTTCTCCGAAGACTTCATGCAAACAAATTGTGGTGTACCACTCAGAATTGACCGTCCTACGTTGCTCAAGCGGAACAGTCGCCACATGACCAGTTTTCCGAAGAAACAGGCGACCATTTGCTTCGAAGTGCTTCTTCCACGAACGACTTTCGTTGGATTTGGCTCGTCTTCGAAGACCCACACGGTTGATCGTGTGTTTGGGGCTCATAAGCATAGATCCATGATTCGTCACCTGTGACGATCTTATAAACGTCTTTTGAAACACCGCGATTATATTTTTTTAAAAATTTCTTTGCACAATCCACGACTTTTTTGAGCGATTGTCAATGTGCGGGATCCAACGAGAACAAACCTTTTTTTTAAGAAATGCCCAAGGATGCCTCTATCTCACGGTATGTCACATGACGATCTTGCATTATCAGTTCACGCCGGCCAATGTTTTCTGGCACAACGACTGTTTTTTGGACGACCTTCGTCTTCGAGCGAGCGTCGCCCGCGATTGAATTCATTAAACCAATTTTTCACAGTGCTATAGGATGGTGCTTCATCGCCATACAAAGATTTAAGTTCATCGTTGCACTCTTGTCGTGATAATCCACGTCGAAAGTTGTGAAAAATGATTGCACGAAAATGTTCACGAGTTAATTCCATTTTTCTGCCGAGGTAAGTTTTTGATTAATCATTAATCGATATCAAACGTGGTCACACATATTAAAACCAACTTTTTAGGAAAAGGCCAATTGGTCCTAAAATGCTAGAAGTGACCTAGGCCAAAAAATTAAATAGCAACCCACGTAGCGCCAGCATTTTTGTTATTTTTTCCAATAATTTATAGTCTAAAATTAAATTTTCTGTTAATCGCGAACTTTTGGTCAATATGTAAAACAAATTTCGCAAGCGATTAGTTTAATATTTTTTTAAGAACTCTAATTTAGATTAATTTACTTAGTTTTGATGATTTTGCTGCTTTCATACCAAATGCAACAGGCATTATCAAAATCACTGAAATATGAAAGAAGTCCCACGTTACAAACAGTGACTTTCAAATATCACCCTGCTATCATCTCTAAAAAAGTAACTGAATGGGCAGCACTTACCTCAACAGCTGTTAACTAACAAAAGTAACAAAATAAAATGGAAAACGACAACGCTGTGGAGGTGGATAAACAAATAATTAAAACAGAGCCAGAGCCGTTGGATGATTCCGTAAAGAAAACCCCAAAGAAGAAAACCAAATCAAATTCAGGTGCCCTGACCAGACATATCAAACGGCGTGTGTTGGAACATTTAGAAAAAAATGGCTGCTCGCGACAGACCCTGGAAATGGCAGCAACAGGCACTCGTCGCAATAATGATATTCAAGCAATACTTCGTAAGAAATGGATTAAGTTGTAAGAGATATAGTCTAACTACTTATATTTTCAGAGTATATAATCAACAGCTGTGCCCAGGCAGAGGCCTCATTGACTGAGGAATGTGATTCCGTGAGCCTTAACAATATCAATGAGTGGCTTGAATTGATGAAGACAACACAATTGGCCGAATTATGCGAATTTGAGGCAGCAGCTGTTGTTAATGCCATAGTACGAAATGAGCCGCAGCCCAAGCCAGAGGAACTGAGTGGCATTAATTTGAGGTGAGGTCAGGACTATTGTGTACACCAAAGAATTTATAATACCTAGAAGCGACATCTCATACAAGCAAAGGGTCCTGCTGGTGGGAACCGCATTTTGAAACAAAACCCGCCAGCAATTGTCATTAACCACACGAGCCGACACAGAACGGTGACGGATCAAGGAGTTACGAAGCATCACACATTCTTAAAAAAAATCTGGAAGTTAATCCGCTTTTTGAGCTGTTCCCCGGCTTTATTAAAAATAAGACGAGATTACCGAATCTAGGTATTGGAAATTCTTTGGTATAACCAAATGACTTTAGATCTGAGATATAGACATACTAGACCAGGTTTATACCGTCGGAAGTGCTTCCTTTCTAGCCCATTCTGCTTTAAGTTCTTTAAGGTATCGTACTGATTTAGCGGTGTATACGTAATTGAAAGAGGTAGGATCAGGTGTTGAAGATGCTAAAATAGGATGAGACGAGTTTTATTTCAAAAAGCGGTGTTCTGCAGTGGCGATTTCCGCTTTATCGAAAAGTGGGCGGCCAAATAATCCCGGGTTGCGTACGGGTTTCTTGGTGACATAAAACACAGAAAAAAAAGCGGTGTTTACGTTATTGAAAGTAGTAGTATTTGGGGTTGAAGTTACTAAAATAAGTTAGAATGCGGTGTTGTAGATACTAAACAGTGGTCTAAGACGGAGATGAAGGTACTAAAAATGGCTAGTGGGCGGTTTTTATTCAAAAAAGCGGTGTTTACGTTGTTGAAAGTGGTAGTTTCTGGTGTTGAAGATACTAAAATAAGATGGTAGGCAGTTTTTCTTTCAAAAAGCGGTGTTTGGGTTGTAGAAAGTGGTGATAATTGGTGTCGAAGATACTTAAAAAATTTGGTAAGCGGTTCTGTAAACTAAAAAGTGATGTAAGACGGAGTTGAAGTTACTAAAAACGGCTAGTGGGCGGTTTTTATTTCAAAAAGCGGTGTTTACCTTGTTGAAAGTGGTATTATCTGGAGTTAAAGATACTAAAATAAAAAAGTAGGCTGTTTTTATTTCAAAAAGTGGTGTTTACTTTGTTGAAAGTGGTAGTTTCTGGTGTTGAAAATACTAAAATAGGATGGTAGGCGGTGTTGTAATATAAAAGTTTAAATAGATGAAGGCACTAAAAACGGCTAGTGGGCGGTTCTTATTTAAAAAAGCGGTGTTTCCGTTGTTGAAAGTGGTAGTTTCTGGTGTTGGTTTTAAAAAAGCGGTGTTTAGGTGGTTAAAAGATAGGGTTGGTAGTATCTGGTGTTGAAGATACTTAAATAAGATGGAAGATGGTTTTTATTTCAAAATATTTTTTTTGTTATAGAAAGTGGTCGAACTTGGTGTTGAAGATACTAAACAAAGTTGGTAGGCAGTTTTTCTTTCAAAAAGCGGTGTATACGTTATGAAAGTGGTAGGATCGGGTGTTGATGATGCTAAAATAAGATGAGAGACTGGTTTTTATTTCAAAAAGCGGTGTTTTCGTTATAAAAAGTGGTAAAATCTGGCGTTAAAGATACTAAAATAAGAGAAGAGACGGTTTTTATTTCAAAAAGCGGTGTTTTCGTTATAGAAAGCGGTGGGATCTGGTGTTGAAGATTCTCATATATGATGGTAGGCGGTGTTGAACATACTTAAAAGTGATGTAAGACGGAGATGAAGGTACTAAAAACGGCTAGTGGGTGGTTTTTATTTCAAAAAGCGGTGATTCCGTTTTTGAAAGTGGTAGTATCTGGTGTTAAAGATACTAAAATAAGATGGTAGACAGTTTTTATTACAAAAGCGGTGTTTAAGCTGATGAAAGTGGTAATATCTGATGTTGTTACGGTATTGAAAGTGTTAGTATCTGGTGGTAAAGGTTTTAAAATAAGATGGTAGGCGGTTTTTTCTTTTAGCGGTGCATACGTTATTGAAAGTGGTAGGATCTGGTGTTAAATATACTTAAATAAGATGAGAGATGGTTTTTATTTCAAAAACCGGTGTTTATGTTATGAAGTATTTGGTGTTAAAGGTGCTAAAATAAGATGGTAGGCGGTTTTTTCTTTCAAAAAGCGGTGTATATGTTATAAAAAGTGGTAGGTTCTGGTGTTAAAGATACTAAAATAAAATGAGACACGGTTTTTATTGCAAAAAGCGGTGTATACGTTATAGAAAGTGGTGTAATCTGGTGTTGAAGATACTGAACTAAGATGGTAGGCGGTGTTGAAAGTCACAAAAAGGGTAGTAGTGGGTTTTGCAATTAAAAAATGCCAGTAAATGGTGTTGAAGATAAAGAAAGCGGCACTAGGCGCTGTATACAAGGCTTTCGATATTAAAAGCGGTAAAAGCCGGTGTTGAATGTACTAACCAAGTGGTAATATGCGAGTAGCAGGCGGATTTTACATTGAAAGGCGCTAGTAGGCGGTGTTTGAAGGTACTTAAATGGAATGGTAAGCAGGTCTTAGGCTGTTTTGAAATTAAAAGATGCTGATAGGCGTTGCGGAAGGTATTAAAATGTTATGGAAAGCAGTGTTAAAGCTACTAAAAACCCATTGTAACCAGTTTTCATATGAAAAATTGCTGATAAATTGTGTTAACGGTGTTGAAAGCGGTGGCAGGCAATGTAGAAGGCGTTTTAGGGGGGCTAAGGAAGGTTAAAAGGTAAAACACCGCTTTTATTAGACTCCAATTCTGTTGAGTACATTAAAATAAAAGGTTTCTGCTTTGAAATGGTCTTATTTTTATCACTGAGCTTATCTAAAACACAATTTTATCACCTAGCTTTAAAGGAGGTGTTTAAGACATTAAAAAGCGGTGTTTAAGATATTAAAAAGCGGTGTTTAAGACATTAAAAAGCGGTGTTTAAGATATTAAAAAGCGGTGTTTAAGATATTAAAAGCGGTGTTAAAGATATTAAAAAGGTGTTTAAGACACAAAAAGCAGTGTTTAAGACATTAAAAAGCGGTGTTTAAGACATTAAAAAGCGGTGTTTAAGATGTTAAAAAGCGGTGTTTAAGATATTAAAAAGCGGTGTTTAAGACATTAAAAAAGCGGTGTTTAAGATATTAAAAAGCGGTGTTTAAGACATTCAAAAGCGGTGTTTAAGATATTAAAAAGCGGTGTTTAAGATATTAAAAAGCGGTGTTTAAGACATTCAAAAGCGGTGTTTAAGATATTAAAAAGCGGTGTTTAAGACATTAAAAAGCGGTGTTTAAGATATTAAAAAGCGGTGTTTAAGATTAAAAAGCGGTGTTTAAGACATTAAAAAGCGGTGTTTAAGACATTAAAAAGCGGTGTTTAAGACATTAAAAAGCGCATTTCAGCTGAAAAGACCCAAGTACAAACTGCGCATACCAATTGGGTGCTAAGGGTTTACCATTCCTGGTCTCAAACGATGGTCGTACCAGAGACATACTAAGCTAACAAGATGCGTAACGACCTTAGAACTGAACTGTAGGGAAATTATTGCAATGTGGACCCACGATTTTATATATATAAATATAAATTAAATAAAATATATTTATAAATTTCTTCTCTTTCTTGACTTACTCATATTTCCATTTCCTTTTGCAGTGATGTCTACAAATTTCTGGATAATGCATTGACAGGCCAACCGCAAAAGAAGTTAAATGAAGCCAGTCAAACATTTCTTTCGCGGGAAATTGAGGTATGTAAAACTTACCAAATCAGTGGAAAATTTAGCTTACCTTCATACCCATTTCAGCTGCTTATAGCCGAGGCCAATACGGATCATTCGGATGATGTGGCCAGAGGCATGGGACAGCATTTGTATAACTATCAGAATTACAATTATGCCGAGCAGCCGCTGAAATGTAGTTTAGATCCCTTTTTTCTGGATGCATAAATAAAGGATGTTTTTTTTTTGTCATTTCCACACATTTATTAAACATTTAATGAAGTTAAATTTACGTACACAATTCCGCGCTCTCCCTCGCTCTCTCTCAAATCCTACTCGGTACGTTTTTTCAATATTTTGTTAATTTGTTCGATAATTACATACATAATTTAGTTTGTGTTTGTTTGTTTTTTTTTGTAGCACATTTAAAAACTAGTAATTCACACAATTACTTGAAGTATATGAGAGAAAAAAATAAATATATATTTATAGTATTCCTTTGCAATTTGTTTTTGTTTTTTTTTATTATTGTGCATGATTGTTATCCAGATAGAGGGGGGCGGGGGCTTTGGTTTGTCTTAAAACAGCTCAAGAGATCACAAGAGATAGAAATTTTTGGGTTGTCACACATACACACACAATTGGGTTTACATACATGTATATATATATATATATATATAAAATACCCTTTTTACCTAAATAAAATTAATTTAATTAATCATAATTAATACATAATATAATTCTTAAATGTTCAGTCCAGTTTGAGCTTTTGGTTTTCCCCTTTTTTTTTTGTTTTTAATTAAAAATTATTTTTAAGCTTATTTATTATACAGAAATTAATCAACTGAAATTAACATAAAATGCGTCAGTAGAATTTTGATTGTCCCGTTTTCCGTTCGTCTAATAGATTTAGTTAGTTTTAGAGTTTTTTTTTTTTGTATAAGTTTTCATATATAAATTCATATTTAGAGTTTTTCTTTTTCTAAAAACTACCACAACAACAATGATAATTGTTTAAATTGCTGTTAATGCAAATATTTATTTGTTTTGTTTTTTGTTTTTCCAAAGAGTTTCACATTGATTGATATTTTGTTATATATTTAACGATTTCTCCGCTTAATCAACTAGACAAATTGACTATATAAATTTTGTGAGAATTTTGTTTGGCTGGTTGAGTACCTTAAACTAGTTGGAATGGAGTTGAGTTGAGTTTGAGTTTGAGTGAGTGTAGTTCACCTTAGTAGTAGTTTTCTAAACTGTTTGTTTTCGAGTTTCGGGTGCTATAGTGGAATTGATAAGATATTCAAAGCTCAGGGTCAATTTTCATAGTTTCCTTTTCTATAAAAACAACATATTTTTTTATTTATATGCATTTTGATTGCTTTCCTTTGTGGCTATATATATAAAGCTTGTTTGCTGTTCCTTCTGGCTAGGTACGTACGCACTAGGTACACGATTCCGATTCCTTTGATTTAGGTAAGTTTGCGTATGCAGTTATATTAATATCAAATGTCGCCTTCCGCAAAAAATTTTGTTATATATATTTTTTTTGGATTTTTTAACTGTTGGTTTTAAGGTTCTGTTTATTTTCAAAGAATGGTCACATAATAATTTTTTTTATACCTAAAACACCTTAAAAATCAAAGTAGAGATGGTTTAAGTTTTGGGCGCATGGTTACCTGCATTCAAAACGGTTTACAATCGGAAGAACCCCAGTTTGGGTCAGAATTTGTTTTTGAGATGGGTGCCGCTTTTTTTTTTTGTAGATGTGTGGCAACCCTCTGGCAACGCGCCAGTTAACGACTAATCATACATTTTTCTCATATCAATTAATGGTCACATTGACTCTAGAACTTTCTTCTAGCTACACAAACCACGCGATCAGCGCGCCATATTTCTTCATCGTCATAAAAAAGCTGTGTTTTATTTAATAACGCACAGTTCAACACATGGGAGATTGATCATCCACACCTCCCATAGATGTTTCAGTTTTAAATTAAATATTCTGGTGATGTTTTGAAAATCTTCAGAGATTTTTGTATAAACGATTGCACTTTGAACTAAAACTGTTTCACTTTATAAAAAAAGTGTCACAAATATGCCCGGTTATTCGTACGGTTTTCCTACCATTTATTCTAGTAACCGTACTATATCTTGTCATTTCACATATATAAAATCATTCCAATTTGTTTCGAAGTGCAGTCGTTTATATAAAAGTCTCTAGAGATTCTCAGGACACACCTTTTTTAAAGAGTGGACTATTCAATAGCTTATTTCTTTCTTTTATTTATTGTTCCAGAAAAGATGTTGTTAAAATGGGTGCCGCGATTTCTAAGTGTTGAAGTTTGAAGTTTTTTCCCGTACAAAAAATATTAGTGAGTCGGGTGTCGTGATTTTTAAAATGCAGTTCATTTCAATGTCTTGTTTGGCGTTTTTCCGTTTCCATAAAAGATATAATTAAGATGGGTGCCGCAATTTTTAAAAGTGCCGACGATTCAATGAATTGTTTGGAGTTTTTTCGCTTAATCAAAAACATATTGTTAAGAAAAGGCCTCAATTCTTACAAATATGGTCGGTTTATTGGCTAGTTTGCAGATTTTCCGAAAATTTTGTTGGAGATGGGTGCCGCAATTTTTAAAAGTTGGATCACTATAATGCCTTGTTTGCGTTTTTTTCCATTCCATAATATAAAATCGTAGGTTGAACAAAAAATTTCAATTTCGTTTTTTTCGAATAAAATTTCTCGGAATAGGAAGCATTGATTTTTAAAAGAGAGTCGAATAAAATAATTTTTTTTGAAAATTATTCGGTATCCGTATTTTAAAAATAAAAACATGCCAACTCTGGTTGAGTGCCGCGATTTTTAAAAGTTAGATCGTTTCAGACTTGGATTCTCTTTTTTTTCGTTTCAAAAAAAAACTGGTGTGTTTGATGCTGTAATTTTAAAAAGTCGGGTCGAGTTCAATGGCTTGTTTGGTGATTTTCCGGAGATTTCGTTAAGATGGGTGCCGCGATTTTTAAAAGATTAGGTCAATTCAATATCTTGTTCCGTCCAAAAAAATGTATTGGTAAGATGGGTGTCGAGATTATTAAAAGTTAGCTAATTTCAATGTCTTATTTGGAGTTTTACCCATTCTTAAAAAGATATTGGTAAGATGGGTGCTGCGATTTTTAAAAAAATTTGTTGGGTTTATTGTTTTTTATACACTTGCAAAGTGTATATTAATTTTGCCCAGAAGTTTGTAACGCATAAAATTACCGACCCCATAAACTATATATTTCTTGATCAGGACGAGGTGAGTTCAATTCCCTTGTCCGTCCGTCCGTCTGTTTCCGTCTGTTTCTACGCAAACTAGTCCCTCAGTTTTAAAGCTTTTGAGCTGAAACTTTGCACAAATTTTTTTTTACTGCACGCAACTAATATGTCGAAACCGGCCGGATCGGATGACTATATCTTATAGCTGCCATAGGAACGATCGGTCGGAAAATAAGTCTTAGTGAAAAAAACTTTTTTATTTTCCATCGTAGCGTCACCAATCTTGGAGTATATTAGTTTTATATGCTTCCACGTAATTCTGGAAAAATGTATCAAAATCGAATGACTATATCATATAGCTGCCATAGGAACGTTCGGTCCAAAAACTAGTTCTAGTGAGATAAACTTTCAAAAACGGTAGGGGTATTTAAAACATCGGCATAGCCTTCGTTAGCCTTCTATTTCTAAAGTATGATAAGACTTAAAACGTAAGAGTACCTACCGAGAAAAAACATTAATAAGGGATTATACATAGGTTGCTATATATATTTCTGGCCTAATAATGAAAACGCGAATATTTGTGATCAAAAATGGTTTTATCGTTTTTCAAAGTATTCTCCAGCAAAATTTATACACTTTTGCATGCGCTCAAGCCAATTGTCGAAGCACTTCATTGTCATGGTGCACAATGATCTGTCTTGTCTTGTTCGTTTTTCGAATTTCTCCGAAGATTTCAGGCAAACAAATTGTGGTGTACCACTCAGAATTGACCGTCCTACGTTGCTCAAGCCGACATGACCAGTTTTACCGAAGAAACGGGCGACCATTTGCTTCGAAGTGCTTCTTCCATGAACGACTTTCGTTGGATTTGGCTCGTCTTCGAAGACCCACACGGTCGATTGCTGTTTTGTTTCGGGCTCATAAGCATAGATCCATGATTCGTCACCTGTGACGATCTTATAAACGTCTTTTGAAACACCGCGATTATATTTTTTCACAATTTTTTTGCACCAATCCACACGAGCCTTTTTTTGAGCGATTGTCAAATTGTGCGGGATCCAACGAGAACAAATCTTGTTTACGCCCAGGTGTTCATGCAATGTCGAATGTATGCTGGTGGAAGAAATGCCCAAGGATGTCTCTATCTCACGGTATGTCACATGACGATCTTGCATTATCAGTTCACGCACGGCATCAATGTATTCTGTCACAACGAGTGTTTTTGCACGACCTTCACAGATTATTGCAAAATTCATACTTTATAAATTTGTACCTTTGCTTCAATCCATCTAATGTTTTTAACTTTCGATATGGCTTAAGCGTAAGAGTACCTACCGAAAAAAAACTGAGAACTGTATGAATATTCTACCTCATAAACATATTCATTCAAAATTTTTTGAATTGATGTTTGAGTTCAGCATTCCAAAAATAGGTCAAACGAAAATAATGTCTTCAAAAGGTAAATTTGTATTTTTTCGTATTTTTGTAAAATAGTGTTATTGTTTCCTATTTCTGCTTTATATACCAGATACCAATCAGTTTTCTTCTCAAATTTTTTAATAGAAAATAGTTAGAATATGGTAGAATAAAGTTCATGGGGTTAAGTCTGCTGAAGATATAACCGGGTGGTGCTTGAAACAGCTGTACAGATAACCAAGATATTTTGAGGTTTTGTGTGTGCCTTGTTTTTAAGTTATGATTAAACATAACTTATAGAGATTGTTAAAACAGTCACAATGATTAGAAAAAAGTCCAAAAGTTAAAAGAAAAAAAAAATGTTGTTTCTTACGAGTACGGAAAAGTTTGATTCTTTTGGGAAGGCGCATTTTATCCACGGTTTTTCCGAGGTACTCCCTTTGCTGTATTTTGTGATTTGCACATTTTAAATGATTTAGCTTTGGGGTATGTTTGTATGTAGGTATGCAGGTGCGTGTATAAGTATTTTAGGTATGCGGTTTAAATAAGTCGAAAAATATTTTTGTGTATACGCTATTTATGGTTATATGGTATCATATGTATAAGTATATGTAATTATGTGTGTATTGTATGTGGGAATAAGATTTGTTTTTTTGGTGTTGGCTAAATATTATGATTGCATTTTGCATAGTGTTTTTTTTTTTTTTTTTAGCTGGACTTTGGATTGTGGATTTTGCTGTGTGTGTGTTTTTATGTGTTTGACACTTTTTGCTTCACTTTTGCATAAAATACATATTTAATATTTTTGGTCACATCAAGTTGGCTAATAACATTTAGAGATTTGACAATGTTTTTGTTGTTGTTGTATATAATATATAAGTTGATTGATTAACTGGTGTTTTCAATAATGGACCGAGATTTCATTGAAAAATATATATATATATATATATATGAATATATAAATATTTGTTTCGTTTAAAAAAACTTTGTGTTTTTGTATCATTTTAGTTACGTCCGGAGAATAGTTGATACTGTAATAGAGTTGTTGCAAAATAATTATTTTGTATTTTTTTTTGGTTAGCTACGTTAGGAACTAGTTCTCGAGTTGCTCACACCGATCATAGGACGGCTATACGAGTACAAGAAAAAAAAAAAAAAAAAGAGGAACATACAAGGAGCACAACGAGATTGTGAGAAAGTGAGAAATATTTGGGGGGCGGGAGGGAGAGGGGGGACATGGTCATGCACTTTACGACACGATTCTTTGGGGGAAGCTGCTTCAACTAAACGTTCTGGATCTGGGTTACAAGTACAACTACACATCTATATATAAATATATATTCTTTGGCTGTGTATGTGTGTGTGTGTGTGTGTCTACAAAACTACTACTAAGGTACAATTTGTAGGGGAAGGGGGGGAAATGTTGTATTGAAACTTACTTAATGTTTATCCATACAAATTTTATAATATTTTGTAATTTCGATTTTCGAACTTTTGAACTCTTAAGGCACATTTTGAAGGTTTTTCTTTGTATTTATTTTTAAAATACAAACTTACAGGTAGTTGGTGTAAAAGGTGTGTAGAGCAAAAGCCAGGCAAAACATAAGACAAGCAAAAAAAAAAAACAACACTCAACATTAAGGTGGATGAGTTGGGTTAGTTAAATGGGAATTATAACATAGACAACACATAGGTAGAAGCGCCAAGAAGCAGCCCAAGCATTAAGTTTATATGTATATATAATATATATCAATTACAATAAATTCGCAATGACTTAAATATATAGTTGAGTAGAAATACAAATGCATTTCGTTAAGCTATTTAAGATAGTTGGTAAGCCTTCAGTGTCAGTCATTCAAATACGAAATCAATTATGGAGTCTATAATGTATGTATATACAGCTGCTGCTCTCCATATATAATATATATATAATATATTTTTTTGATATTCAGTTAGCTCTCTGCTGCCTTGTAGTTGTTGTATTTCCATATACTCTTTTGTTTTTTTTTTTATTATTGTGCAATCAGATGGGCAGAAAGTAAAATGGCAATTCAAATAGTAAGTACAAACACCAGATACATACATATACATAAATGTAGCATATAAATATTTAAACGATTATATATATATATTTAAATTACTTTGGAACAAATCACAATAGAAATATATAGCGACAGTGTGAGAGAAATGAAGATGCAGCTATGAACTAGGCACAGTAAAAGCTTGTTTCCACAATGATAACTCCGACAAAAAAAATAAACAATGAAATTAACATTAAGGCAGATGAAACTTATGAACATGCATTCAATTTGTTGTTTTTAAATACTCCATTAAAAAATATTCTTGAAATTCATTTTCCTATCCAATCGCTTATAAATTTAAAAGATAAACCCTGACCTGAATTTACAAATAATTATAAAATGAAACATTTGAAACAATGATGCAAACTTGTAAAGTATTCAAAAGGGTTCGGTTTCGAGTCCGCCGTTAAGTATAAGGTTTGTTTGGCTGACCAGTTTTTAAACGAATTGAATCCTAGGTTTGGGTTCGAACATTGGTTTATAACTTATTGGTTGGTTCAAACTTTTTATGACGCATTTTTTTTTTACTGAAAATAAAAAAATTCGTGAAAATTCGGAATTTATCTCGGGAATCCCGTCCTTTGCCCATCTCTAGGGACTAAGGCGGCTTTTTGTAAAATTTCACAACCAAGGGGGGAAAAATTTAAAAATTTTTCTTTAATCCGATTGTCTTTATACTCGATTTGTAAGCGAAATAATTAGTCACATATTTTTCCCGATTTCGGAAGGAAAATTTCTCGAAAATTTTTGTATGCAAAAAATGTGTTATCTGATTCAACATGAATTCGAATTGAAAAAATTGTAATATGTGTTTTTTTGATTTTGGAAAATCAACCCCCAAGGACGGAAAACCATAATTTTTGAGCCAATCTAAATGAAATTCGGTATGTTAGTTCTAAGTGCCATATAAATAGGAAAATAATTTTCAATTTCGGAAAATGCTGGAGCGGTTCAAGGTCAATTGATAGCTCACCCGATAGCTCTACAGACCAAATAAATGGGAACATAATTCTCCCATTTGGGACAGAGAAAAGTTAACAAGAAAGATAATTTGAGAAGCCGCGTACCGTTTCACTCAAAATAAGTCAGCTGTTCGCTTTTAGTTTCATTCTCTGAGCAGTCTTTTCCTATAGGAACAAATATTTTGAGTAAAATATTTACTTGATAATTGGAGGTTAACAGCAGTTTCTACATTATCCCTTAACATCACTCAAAGCTGAGCGGCGTTTGAGAGTGGCTCTCTATGTTATATTCTCTCTGTTTGCGATCCACCCCTAGCTGATCTGTATTAAATTCGTTTTGTTAGCTCTATGTGCCAAATATAACGAAAATTTTTTGTACAATTTGGGAAAATCCACCGCCAAGATCGGAAAAGGAAGACTGACCCAGTTCTGATCCAAATTATTTTCTTATGTTGGTAAATGCACTCCCAGGGTTGGTTAAGATAAGATACAAATTTCTTTTGGCACTATATTTCATAAGAATAAAACACTTTTAATCAGCTTGGAGTGCTGAATGCTTATGAACAGCAATCTAATTTATATAAAGTATTGTGACGAAAAGAATTTTAGACTTTTTTTTTATTTTCTATAGCGAACTGATACATAATTTTCAGTTTGCGTTTTTACTAATTAATAAAATTGATAAAAAAAACTTTTATGTTCTTGAAGAAATCTTCAAATCATTTTTTGAATCGCATCTTTTCCGAAATAGAGGATGTCCGGTTAGGGCTTAGCTACGGGAAAAATATTTTTTTTAAAGATTTGATTTATGGTCCGGTTTAAGAGACTGAAAAAAAAAATGGACCTCACCGGTTATAAGAGGTTCGGTTCCGAAAGAAATACCGAATTGAATACCGAAAAAAAAATTAATTGTAGAACAAATTTCTAGTAACAATACTTTTATTTTCCCCAACTAATTTTAAAAAGAGGCTGGAGTCTACTTTGGATTTGATTCTACTGTTAAAAAGTAAAATATCGTTGTTTTTACACGAGAATTCCATAGGTGTTTGATGTCCCAGAATACGGTCACACCCTTTCCATTTGACTTTAAAAAGACGTTATTTAGCCACACCAAAACAAAACAAATTCATTGCTTTTATATTTAAATTTGTTTAAGCTTAAGCCGAACCAAGTTTAGAACCCTTAACCATGAAACCTTTAACCTTAAATTTCCAAACCTTAACCCATAAGTATTTAGTCCGCAAAAATTATGTAGGTTTTTAGCGCTCATCTATAGGGTGGCTAATGAATGCTGCTTCCATAAATTAAGTAATAGCTTTTGTTATGTTTGGTTATCGGTTACTTTCTTTGTTTTTTTTTTAGTATATGACTGATTGATTTTTCAATTTAAAAAGTTTGACATGAAAATACTTCACTAAACGGAATAGCTTCCAGCTCTTTAAATAATTCATATGAATTTAAAAAAGTTAATTAATGCTAGTTATGCATATTGACATATAACATGTCTGGTCTAACTTCTGTCTGACTGATTTTATGTTCTTAATCAACGCACAGCCTAAACGTCTCCGAGTTGGATAGCTAGAAAATGAACAGTAGTTTTCGATTTTGTGGAAAGTGAGCTCTAATATTTGATTTTGAAAGCTTCCGTCCCCAAGGTATCGAAAATGCCCGTCAAAGTTTTTAATGGAACATTTGTTTTTATTTTTCATTTAATCCTTTCGAAATTCGGTTCATAACCAATTGTTTAAAAATAAGTTAGAGCTATCTTTTAAAAAAGTTCTAATTACGTTTGCCCACTTAACAATTATAAGAAATCTAAACAAGTCAGAAAGTATCCCAGATTTGATAAATTTAAGAACGAAAGGATTGGCTTGATTCGGAACTTCTGGGGCTTGATTTTCAAGTAGGATCCAAACTTGAAAGGAATTCTGGGGTTATTTTTAAGTCTTTCGTACTTGAAACTTCATATGGAGGTCGGGATCAAATCAATTTTTTAAGCTTCCCATTTTATTTTCTGTGTAGGTTAAATTTAATAAATACTTTGAAAAATCCAAAGCTCAAACTTAATTTTTGAACCGATCAATTCAATATTCTGTTTGTAAGGGTGAAGGTATGAGAAACTCATTCGCTAGGTCAGAAATGTAATATTTCACTAGTTTCGTAAAATCCATCAAAATATCTGAAAATTAAGAATCGAATTCGGTTCGTGAGTTTTATTGGCAAGAAAAATATATTAATATTATGATTGCCCTCTAGTTGTACCTAAAATTATTCTGTAAATTTAAGTCAATAAATATTTTGAAGAAAAGAAGTGAAACTAAATTGTTAAACTGATTTATTTGAAATTCTGTTTATAAGAGTTACAAATTATGGCGATTCTGAAAAGCCCAATCACAAGGTAATTCTTAAACAGTTTCGGAAAATCCACCCCAAAATCGGAAAATAAAAGGTTTTTTTGCCTAGCAGGCTCGAAATCGGTTTATAAGTTTCAATAGCAAATTAAATCAAATGTTTTAAGGACAAACCTTACTTCTCAGCTAACTAAAATTAAAGAATATGCCATACCTAGGAGGAAAAAAGGTTTAACTTGGTGATTCCATCCTTAAAATCTGTTCTTAACTCTTTCAGAAAACAAATTATTTAATTTTTTAAATATTTACAATGATGACTCTGCCTAGGGGAACACGAAAACAAGCAAAAACCATGCAAACTGCAAGCAGAATTCAAATTAAACTGGCCAACATTTCCAAAGAACCAATTCATAACTATCTAATTCAAATGTAAACTTGCGATTCTTTGAAATGTTTTTTTTAGTTGTGTTGTACATTGATCCAATAATAATTGCAAAGTGCCAAAGTGCTTAAGCTAACTTAGTTAAGTATATTTCCCTAACCAAATTTCTAAATTTTACGACATACGACAATGATAACGATCGACATGAATATAAAACTAACATCACGTGTTCACATTAACTACCATAAAAAGTACGCAAGGATATATGACTAAATGAACTGAATAGGACAATTGAAGGTTCTTCTTGGTTTTTTGATAATATATATTTTTTTTTTGTCGCTCAAACGATTGGATTTTACGTTGCAACAACCAATAAGGATAAATTGAATAATCATAACTATTAATAATAATCATAAGTAAGTAGGTATCGAGTATGCGCTAGTATTGGTTTTTTTTTTGTTTAGATATGTTTAACATTTATGGTACATACGAGTAGATTGAATAAATTCTCAAAACAATTTGTTGGTTTTTTTTTTTTTTTTTTGTTGTAGGATATTAGTCAATTCGTTTTGGTTAGCATCAACTTTTAGTTTACGTTTACGTATGGCTAGGCTATATATATATATATAGAGAGATATACATTCATATATAAATATCGTTAGACTAGATATAAGTGCGTGTACTTCATTTTACCCTCTGCCCCTGGCTTGCATTTAAAATAGACTACATTTGAGCTCAATACCTTGGCGGGTTCAAATTCAGATTGAGGCTGCGCAGCTGCGCTCTGTAGCGCACATTGTGATAGTTGCTGCCGCCGCCGCCGCCGCCACTGCCAGCTGCACGGTAATCGGCGACCGAGGCTGGCGTGTCGCCGATTTCGTTCAGATTATATTATTGACTGAATGTGATATTGAGTGACGGACACTTTCGGACGTTGTTGTGCTGGTTGCGTGTGCCATTGACGCGCAATAGCGGCACCGGACTAACCGTGCCGGATACGGAAGTTAATTGTCTTACCATGCCGGATCCCAGCTGCTGCAGCAGGCCCGAACCAGAGCCGAGTGGACCAGATGAGAGGACAGTTGAGGTGCGACGTGAGCGTATCGATTGCATGCTGGATGATAGCAAGAAGGGTACGCTGCTTGATGTGTTCGGCATGGAGCCACCCTGTTTTTGGGAGTACAATAAAGGAGATTTCTTTGGAAGATTAGTTAAGGCTTGTTGTTGTAATGGCTGATTTTTAGGTGCTGGGTGCTATGTACAAAGTGGTCGTACGTGTGTGAGTGTGTACAGTCTGTGTGTGTGTGTGTTTCAAGCTGATGGTGCAACAAACAAACCAACCAAACCAAATTCAAACCAAACAGCCAGGAAATTTTTACATTTTCTGCTCAAACATTAAAACACATAAACCAAACACTGAACAGAGTTTCCCAAAACTAAAAAAAAAGTTAATGCGAAAATGTTTATGTACATTGGAACAAAAATGATGAAATTCAACTTGGTTTATTTTGGCATGTAAATGAGGGCATAGAAGGGCAGGGGAGGCCCCTTATTCAAATTAAAATTAAAGTAATTAAACATTTGTCAACAGTAATCCTCAAGGAAAATGTATACAAAATTGAGTTGTGGAAAATGTTTTTAGGTCAAGAGTAGTTTTTATTATAAACTATTTCGAGCTATCAATATTTCAATATTTTGTTAAATTTCATAATACATATTTGACCATGTCTTAAAATCATTTTTTGATCCGGCGCTGGATCGCCATCCTTAAAAAAACATTAAATTGATTCTTTAATATTTTTAAATTTATTTCTCTTCTAGAGCTTGCAAATAAAATTTCACAAACATCGACTCAAATTCAAAAGTTTAATCAAAAAATCAACCATTTCCCCCATTTTCCAAATTTTGGGTTGGTTTTTAAAATTAAAAAAATATATTTCCATACTTTTGCTCCATACAACACTTTCAAACCAAATTTCATTCAGATCGGCTTGAAAAAAAAAGTTTGGCCCGTCCGTTTTCCGACCTTGAGGATGAATTTCCCGAAATGACAACATTTTTCCATTATTTACAACAAAATCAACACAAATTATCATATAAATTTTCCGGACATTTTCCCACCCTGGGGACGGATTTTCCAGCATCGGAAAATCACAAACCGAGTCTAAAGTCAATCGAATGAAAAATAATAATTTCCATTAAAAGCTGTCCGGCCATTTTTCTAGTTGTCGGATATTCCAAAATCCAGAAATCTCGTGTCTAATTATTTTGCATTTTTTTTTCGTTACAAACCGAGTTTAAAGTCTATCGGACAAAAAATTGATTTGTTTTCATATTGAATTTTCCGCTAATTTTCCTTATGGGCAGATTTTTCGAAATCGCAAAAGTAATATGTGATAATCCATAATGTGATCTTAAACCGAGTTTAAGGTCAATCAGATAAATATAATTTATTCCAGGTCAAATTTTCCGGCCATTTTTTTCGTTGTCGGATTTTCCAACATCTAAAAATCTCGTGTCTAATTATTTTGAATTTTTTCTTCGTTACAAACCGATTTTGAAGTCAATCGGATAAAACATTGTTATATCCAAAAGAATTTTCCGCCCCATTTTTTTTAGCGGATTTTTCGAAATCAGGAAAACACGTGTCCCATTATTTCGCTTGATTTACTTACAAACCGACAATTAATTAGTTGTGTAGTTGCTAACTTACATGCTCTTTCTTGTTCAGTTGTCCACTCTTTGAGAAGTAGTAAAACTCAGACCAGAATCGGAATCGGAATTTTAAATTTAAGAACCGATATCCGATATAGAAAAAATTAAATTTTTTTACATTGAAATTAAAAAATTTCTAAATTTTTTTCAAGTAGTGATAAAAAAAACATTTGGCGTCTACAAGCTCGCCTTTCCGATTATATGAGGGACAAAAAAATCTTAGCAATCGTAGATATTTTGAAGTTAGCTAAGGGCTGAGCCCCCAGAGCTCTCCCACTAGCTTCGTGCCTAAATGATTACCATATTTGTATTTACTTTCTGTTAAATAAAGTTTGAATACAATCATACATTCTTATACAAACGTACATACTATATGTGTATCCACTCTGTCAAGTCTTGGGTTACAGTACATACTATAAATGGGCGCGGACCGGAATTTTCGCGGGAATCCCGAATTTTTACGAATTTTAAAAACTTAAAAGATTTATTTTCATTCAGGAAATTTTTTAATATAGTCCTCTAGTGACTTCCTTAAGATTTTAAAATATTTCTGAACTGCCTGAGGAAGCATTTCAATTAGGGTCCCTGCGGAACTCCCGTCCCGCGAAGATCTCTAAAGTTACACGTATACCCTAGGCATGATTACAATCTAGTAGGCACTTCCTTTAAAAGTGATAGCTTGATTTGATTTCAAAACAGTACAACATGAAGGCTTACTAGATTAACATTCTTGGTCGAACAATTGACTCCCTAAATCAGTTTACGGAACGACTTCGGAGCTGATTTCGTTAAATCTTTAAGTATGACCTTAATTTCCAAACTTTTTCTGGGCACACTGCACAGTTTGTATGGAGCAGCTGTGAACAGCTCTTCGCCGAAATCCAAATCGAAAGCAATTCACTTTTAGGAATCCCTCTAATAATTATAAGGGAGCGCAAACGGAAGTGCCTATTTTCATACGCGCTACAATCACGCAAAACCAGGGCCACACTGTCAATACTTACATTGTCGATAGAAATTAATGAACGTGATCGAAAATTAAAAGCGACCATGTCGATTTGTTATAAAGGGTCGCAACCTTGAATCACCGAACCAACGCCTATTACGAAAAACGGAGCTACGTATTCCGTCACTTTCTGTTTCTACTGGTATACCGAAATAAAACCGAATGCCAAAATAAACTAGTACCTAAACAGAATATTTACTGAAACATTAGTTTCGGTACGTCCAATTATAATTCGGTTTGATACCCTGATGACTATCTATAAGGTTTTCAAGACTTTGACTTAGCGAGAAAAATCATAGGCTTATCGTTTTTGAAACCTTAAACATTTTGAATGAGGTTCGGTTCGAAAATTCGGACTAGGGATGCCGGAAATAGTATCGATTTATCGAAAATCGATATTTTTGTCTAAAAAACGATATATCAATATCGAATATTTTACTAACGCGATATATTGTATACGTTATTTCACCAGGAAGCTGGGTGCCAACGGAGCGAGTGACTTCGACTATAAAAAGTGTGGTTTGTTTACTTTTCAACTTCAGCGTCTTTTTCACTATGAATTTTTGAATTAGTTTCCTCAACATCTTATGCTATAAATAAAACGAAATACATATCTTTGTCTTATAAAAAAAATTCTATCCATATTTTTTTTTGGTTTGGGAGCTCTGATCTGTAGATTGTGATCGCAGACAGATTTAAGTTTCTAACACGCTTTAAATGACACCTCAATTACCCTAATGACCTGTTTATTCTTAAAAAACTTTATGTTAAAAATATCGAAAATATCGATTATTTTTGTCAACAAAATATCAATATCAAATTGATACTTTTTCAATATGGAAAAATATCGATATAGAAATTTTTCAAATATCCGAAATCCCTAGTTCGGACCCGTGAGTCATCTTTAGGGCGGTTCGCGTTAAATAGTGATTGTTTAAAAAGTATATAACAAAAGTTTAGGTGTAAGAATAGATCAATACTGTTTGTTACAATGCTATAGCGAATATTCGATTGCAGAGTTTTCTATCGGTATTCTTAATAAATTTTCCAATCACGATTCACAAATAGTATATGGAAATTTGTAGTGTGACCAACTATTTCAGAAAATTCTGATCAAAGTCTGAAATATAATTGAACTTTTGTGTAAAAATTGGTACCATATTACCACTACGTATTTGTCGTTGATTCTGGGTCAAATAAGTATTAAGGCATTTTTTAAAAAGTCCTAAAATATTGATAGCCCGAAATAAGTTGCAGCTGAATTTGGATTCATTTGAATTTTAAAACTACAATTAACCTAAAACCAGATTTTGAATACATTTTCAAGTCATTCAATAATTCTTAAGGACCACTGTGAGTGTGCGTGTGTGTGTGTGTGTGTGTCCTGAGTTGAGAGTTTTTTAAATAGAGAAATAAAATGGAAAATTGGAAATTATGAAACGTGTACTCACGATCATGCTCCGTGCAAGCTGCGAATTTTATTTGTATTTTTTTTTTATGTTTGTTTTTTGTTCAATTTTTTTCCGAACATGAAATGAAAAATGAAAGTACACAGACATGAAATAAACACGGCACTTATGCATGTTCCTTTGTGTGTGAGTGTGTGTGTGTGTGTGATTGTTGTTTCGGAAAGTTATAGAAAAGCACAAATATGGGTCTTGGCTTTTGTGTGCCAACGCAATAAAAAACAAAAACAAACACTTAACGTTCCAGTTTTTTGGGAGTGTGTGTTTAGGTGTGGCGTGTGTGTTGTTTTCTTAACAACGCAACAGGAATCAGATTGAATTGAAAACACAAAATCAAATTAACACTGAGCACGATCAGGACATTTAATGAATAAAATAGGCAAGTAAGCACGAGTAGATGTATATAGCATATATATATATTGTTGTTGTTGTTTTGGACTGCAATCGTGTAATGGGTTACTTTTGGGCCATTCATGTAGGCCATAACCATTTAGGGTTAATGGCTTATTGGTGGGTTTTGATCTGCTTAATGGACACACAATGTAATTTGGTTAAAGGGCATGTGAAAAATGGGTTACTTTGGTATTCAGCTAAATAATGGAAACACTCTGGTCCAACTAACGGCAAACTACAATTTTGTGGGAAAACTTGCTACCTATGTTTTCTAAGAAAAGTTAAAAAAATTTTTTTTTTTTTTTCCGATATGGATATGGATATATATTACAATCGATTTATATTTAATTTGTTTACTTTTAAAAACTTAATTTGGGTATTTTTAAAGATCATTTATTCAAATTGCACACTTGTATCTTTGATAGAAAATTTTTTTGCGAAATTCACGAGGTTGTCAAAACTAACTAAATGACGAAACTTGCTTAAATTTTGATAGTAGTCCCTTAGGAGTTGGTTGTGGAAGGAAAATATCTTAAAAATATATTATTTAGCTTTATTTCCTGACCGTAATGAATTATTTCGAGAATCTAATGAATTATTAACAAAAACTAATTCAACTCACACTTTAAGGTTTCAACCAGGGACCGAAAATAACAGTTATGGAAGTGAAAAAAATTACTACGAAATATGGATCCCCTGATAAAATGGAGTACATGAATCTTCATAATTTTGAATGGCGAGTCCTTAAATGGGATAAATTTTTATTTGCAATTTTTATCACAAAAAAATTTTGAAATTGTTATATTATAATTTTTAAATAAAAATTTTGTTTTAACAGTTAAATGGTAATTTGTATATAAAAATTTTTGAATAACAGTTAAATCTAATTTTTATTATAAAAATTTAAATTAATTTCTATTTTGTAATTTTTATAACAAAAATTTATTTTTAATTGTTATGAAAATTTTTTTATAATAAAAATTTTATAAAAAATTACTAATCTAGTAGGTTTAAGTAAATCTTGTATCCTTCTATCAAAGATATTCTATAATTTAAAACGGCTACTAGATAAGTAATTTTTATAAAAATTTTATAATAAAAATTTTTCATAACAATTAAAAAGTAATCTTTATTATAAAAATTACAAAATAAAAATTAATTTAAATTTTTATAATAAAAATTATTTTTTAACTGTTATTAAAAAATTGTTATATAAAAATTAACATTTAACTGTTAAAACAAAATTTTTATTTTAAAATCATAGAATAACGATTATTTTTAAATTTTTATGTAAAAATTAGAAAATAATTGTTATTTCAAAATTTTTATCCAAAAAGTTATTATTAAAAGTTACGGTCCCTGGTTTCAACATTTTAAGATTTTCAAGTGATTTAGCAGCTGAGTTATTTAAGGACAGTTTTCTCTCTCCGTAAGGCATATTTATACTCAACTTACTTACACCTCCGTAATTTATATATAACATATCGCCTCAACAACATTTTCCAGTGCCAAAATTTAAGTACATGACACATTTTTAACACCTAAAAATAAATCATTACATTGCATAATATGTAGAGGAACACAAAAAAAACCAACAAAAAAGTGTAAACACCAAAAAAAAAAAAACATCAACAACAGAATCAACGTTATAAAACGTTATACATAATGTAGAATGTACACCGTACTGCATACATATTAGCATAAGCTGCCACTCTTGACATGGCCCCACAGTTTCAGGGCAGGCGGTGACTAAACTCCTGAAAACAACAACAAAATGGAACTGTACAAAATGTAAATCAAGAAACTTGAAAATTAGTTAAGACAGACAGAGACAGAGAGAGACACAGTTAGCAAAACAGCTGCAAAATGCATGGAGGCGGCAACAAACTGAATAAACCAAACACAACTGTGAATAACATTCGGAATTTTTATATTTATTTATTTTTTTATTTTCCATTCAAACATATATAGAGAGAGAGAGATTTTTAGACAGCAGCAGTTTGCGGTTGCAGATTCAAATTCAAAACATATCGAAAGAGACCAGCGGGACATGGAACCGTAGCATACTTTTCAGGGCAATGTGGGTGCGTGTGTGTGTGTGTGTGTAAGTGTAAGAAAGAGAGAGACAGAGACAGCAATTTGAATTCAGAGGGTGCAACGACGACAACAAGAACATTAACAACCACAGTTAACCACATTGACAAGACAGGTTCAATTTTAAGGCTAGGCTTCATGGCCGCCCAAACTCGCACAAGAAACTGGGTTAAAAATACTGAAATGCTGAGCCCTAATCATGTTTTGTATATTGTGCTATACCCTTGCAGAGGCTTCATCGTTGAATCTATATTTAGGTATTAATGTTGAATGGCAACGATAGACTGAGGACCGACAATGCGCACAATCGACCAAAAGCTGTTGCTATTTTCAGTATGATAAGCACTTTTTTTGTGCTAAATAAACTATTTTAAGATTGAAATTGACATTTAAAATTTATCATCTGCTGCTTGATTTGTGTTTGTTTTAATATTTTCTTGATAGCCAGATAAACTTACATTTTACTCTGTTATATGTTAGAGACAGAAAAATTGGCTGTTTACTTTAAACAAGTCGGACTTCCCGGTTCGAAACAGTTCACTTTAATATCGGGTTTCAGCTTTGCTTTAAAAACTAAGCTTCAATTTTGGGTTTTCGATTCTGAAGTACAATAATGTGTGTGGGCTTGGATATATGATGTTATATATGGGTCAACCCATGTGAGATCACCTACGCCATTTTCTTTTTTTGTGTTTAAACAAAAATTCATAGTATATTCCTATTTTTTAAGATCCCTACCACTAACACATCGCGAGAACAACGAAAAAGAACATAAGACTTTGAAAAATTATTTCCGTCGCTACGGTGCATCCAATTTAAGCGAATCAAATTGTGAATTTACTATTATCATGTCTTCTATCAGAGAAAAAATAAAATGTTCAAAAAAATAATTCTTAAGTAGGGTTATGGCGACCTTAAATGGATTTTCGTTTTTATTTTCAAAGAGAGTCAGCCGATACTTTCATGATAAATATTTTGTATCTCATTAAGTATATCCGTAGACATATTTTAGAAAAAAACTTACGATGAGACAATCTATGAATGCGCAATGAAAAATATTTTTCTAAAATAAAATTTTGGTTAAGTGAATATAATTAATTGAAAACTTAGACATTCTAAGCAATAAATGTCAATATTAAAATGTTCTTTAAAATTACAGCTTCGATTTTAAATAATTAAAATGTTAAATGTAATATACGAAAAATATTTTTCCTCGAGCATTAATTGATTGTCCCATCGCGAAGGGTGCTTCTTTTTCCATGTTTTGTTTTATTTCTGATTATTTTCGACCTTTTCCTACAATATTTAATATCAGTCGGAATAAAAATATTTATAGTTATATGGTTTTTAGCCTGTAGGAAAAAGGTTTTCATGTTGCAATATTTTTTATCCGAAAGCCAATAAAATTTACTTAAGTGTAGTATATCTACTCAAACAATTGGCTTCACTTCGTCTAAGAGAATTTTTTTTTAAAATAGTCAATTTTACTGTTCGACTAGTCGAACAGCGACGTTAAATGGGTTAATTGAGTGTCCCATAGTGAAGTTTTTTTTTTAGAATATTTAAAGGGATATCCTTTACCAGAAACCAAATATTTCATAAAAATCTCGTTTTAACCGCTTTGAAAAAAAAAAACACAAAAAAACCATTAAATTTCGCTAAAATCCTACTTAAGAATAGACTTTTTTAAACCTTTTATTTTTTCTCGGATAGAAGACATGAAAATAGTAGAATAACATTCTGGGGCGCTTAAATTGGATGGGCCTTTACGATTTTATAATTTTTTTTAAAGTTCAATGTTCTTTTCGCTAATAGGATTATATTCTCGTTATGTAGAAATTTGAAATGCGGATAGTGATTTATTTTAATAAACACCAAATTTTGAAAGACCACGAATAATAAATATTTTTTGTTGTAAGCTTTATTTAGTTTGGGGATCGAATTTAAAACCACAAACTTAAAACGAATGGATTGGCTTCGCATCGCAGTGCACCATCGCACACGCATGTGGTCACACGCGTAATAGACTATTTATACCAGGGCTGCAAACCCAAATCATTTTTTCGGAGGACTGGTTTGCGGGTTCGAACCAAAATTTACCAATGATTAAGGTTCAGAAATTAAAGGTTTGCGGGTTCGAACCAAAATTTACCAATGATTAAGGTTCAGAAATAAAAGGTTCTAGGTTTTTGTGATAAGGTTTTGGTTCGAACCTTGGTTCGTTCGAAGTTTTTCCAAATGTGTTAAGAAGAGTAATTAAATTGTGTAAAAATATACAAAAAATGACAGATTTTCGGAACTTTTGTTTACTCGAACATACGAGTTCAATTAATTTCAATAATATTTTATAAGTATTATGTCTTCGAGCAATTTTTGGTCTATACTACTTCTCTAATCTATGGCTTTTAAAAACTTTTGAATTGGTTCATACTTGTTCGAAACCGGAAAAATATCCAGCCCAGACACAAAATTTCAAGTTCACAGCTTAGTTAATTTCTGATATATAGTTCGGAACCACTTTTTTAAAAAGGTTATATATGCAGCGAAACCGATTTTGAAAAGGGTATATATCTATATTGTTATATTGCCAATAAACAGCCAATATTCAAGTTCATAGCTTAAATCATTGCTCTGAACCACTTTTTTTAAACTGAATCAATCTGGTTTGGAATTGGCCTCGATTCGGGAAATATCTAACTCCTTATAACGAAACTTGAAGTTTTTGGCTTAAATAATTTCTGAGAAATGGCCTTGAGGCACTTTTGAATCGGTCCATTCTGGATCGGAACCGGTATTCTTTCTGAAAGATGAATGATAAATATGTTTTTTTTGTTAACTTTATCTTGTCTGTGGATCGAACTCGAGAACCTCAATCTTAACACGAATGCAATGGCGTCGCAACGCAGTGCACCATCGCACTCGCGTGTAGACTCACGACTAAAAGATAATTTATGCATATATTTCGTTACGTTAATTGAATGTTTTCGATGTGTAACACTATTTGTCTCTTTCCTTTCGTCTTTTCAAGTTTGGGAAATCCAATAAATATCTTTTAACCTTTTCTAATATCACTTTATTAATTTTTATATAAACTTGACATTATTTTTTTAAATTATTTTTATTTTATGTCAAATTAAACAGTCCAAAATCAAATTGATATTGATATTTTGTTTGCATTTAAAAAAATGATTGATCAAAATTTGTTATTTATCGTAACGATTACTTTTGAGCCAGCAAGGGTATAGCCAAAACTTCGATAGACCGAAGATAATGTTTTTTCTCTGTCTGAATAGCAAAAGTGCTTTGTTTTTTAGACTTACAACATAGACCGAGGTGGAGGGCACCGATAGACTCGATCCAGAGCTACCGCGGGCACCGTACTATATATTATATAAGATTTTTGTTGTACAAAGGAGAGAAATGTGTGTCAAAGAGGGAGAGAGAGAGAGAGAGAGATATGGAGAAAGAGAGTGCGTGAGATCAATCAATTGATTAATCCAACCCCGACGAAGGCAACATTTGGTATGTGTATTATTTCGTGTCGTGTGTTTTTTATTCATTTATTTTTTTTTGAGGGGGAAGGCGGGCAGTAAAGATAAGAGATAATAGAGCGTGTATTAGACTTCATTGCGGGGAAATGAGCTAATTATATAATCCATAAAAAAACAAAAAAATAACCAAAGGAATAAATCAATTAGAACGGCATGTTTCTTGTTGTTTGTTGTTGCTGTTGTTGTTGTTATTGTACGCTAGAAGCAGCTGGTGGATGAGAACTGTAAACTGTAAATACGCTAAACGCTACGCTAGGCGATATAGCTAAATGAATTATTTAAGTCTATATGGCACATGAGCTGTAAAAAAAAGAAACGGAAAATAAAAAAAGGGGCGCGCGCTCAAATTAAATTTCAATAAAATATGAAAGCCTTTTGTAACTGTCAAAAGTCAGAGAAAAGCGAAAACCAAACAAACAAACAAACAGAAAAATGGCAACCACAACAAACAATGGTGGCTGCAAAATAAATATCTGTATATATATACACTATATATACCAAATGGCAGCGCAGTCCCAGCCTCAGACACAAAACAACTTACAGTTGGCGGTGACAAATTGATGGTGGATCCCCGCCGCTCCTGCGGCCCAATGCTCGAATGACGGCGCGTGGGCAAACCACTGCCCGGTGTACCGCCCGGCGACGAGGCGCAAGACGGGGCAATGCGTATTTTTGGTGTCATCAGCGTGTTGTCCGAGAGTCGTCGATTGGGAAATACATTGCCTACACGCAGGAAATTGCTATCCGGCGACGAGGGTGAACAGCCAAACCACCAGCCACCCAGCATGCCCGAGCCTGAAAATGAATAGAAACAAAGATAGAAACTTAATATAGATGATGCATGTTAATTTAGCTAATTGGTATACGAAATAGTGTTGGAAAACAGTTTTCGAAAACAAAGTGTTGGAAAAAAGTGTTGGAAAACTGTGTTGAAAGAGAATGTGGGAAATCAGTGTTTCAAAACATTGTTTAAAAACAGAGTTGAAAACAATGTTGAGAAACACTATTAAAAAATAGTGTTGGAAAACAATGTCGAAAAACAGAGTTGAAAAACAAAGTTGATAAGCAGAGTTGGAAAACAATGTTTATAAACAGAGTTGGATACAATGTTGATAAACAGTGTTGGAAATTAGTGTTCGAAAACAGCATTGGAAAACAAAGTTTAAAAGCAGCGTTGGAAAATAGTGTTGGAAAAGAATGTTAAAAAGGATTTTGGAAATCACTGTTGGAAAAAATTGTTGAAAAACAGAGTGTTGGAAAACAATGTTCAAAAACTAGTGTTGGAAAAAAATTTCAAAAACAGTGTTGGAAAACAATGTTCAAAACAGTGTTGGAAACAAGGTTGGTAAACAATGTTGAAAACATTGTTGCAAAATAGTGTTAGAAAACAATGTTGATAAATAGTGTTGGAAAACAATGTTGATAAATTGTGTTGGAAATCAATGTTGATAAACAGAGTTGGAAACCGATGTTGATAAACAGTGTTGGAAAACAATGTTAAAAACACTGTCGAAAAAAGTGTTGCGAAATAGTGTTGGAAAACATAGTTGATAAATAGTGTTGGAAAACAATGTAGATAAAAAGTGTTGGAAAACAATGTTGATAAACAGAGTTTTAAAACAATGTTATAATAAACAGTTTTGGAATATTGTGTTGGAAAACTTCCCAAAGGCCAAAGGTCAAGTAGTCTTAAACATACAACTACCAAGTTTAATTAAAATGTCACAGTTGGCCAGGCGATTGATTGGAGTGTTTGCTGTGTTCTTGTTAGCGTTACGCGTTATGCGTTATTTTGGAACTGAATTTTACCCCTACCAAAAAATCTTTCGTACCGAAATTAAAGATCATCAATCAAAAAACGCCAATATTACTGGATTTAAAAAAAATCCCTTGTCAGCTGCCGGGGTCGAACCAACGACCACCACATTAAAAGTTATACATTCTGCGCTCTCTGCAAGGAATCAAACCGATAAGTATTTCGGTTCTGGTTCTATGTGTGTAATAATTTTATTTTGAATTTCGGTATTTCCGATTCCATTTTACTGAAAAAGATAATACTCAGAGCCGAAACTGTACCGTTACAGTGTTATTTTTTTTTCGTACATCTGTATATGTGTTTTTCAAAAACGGTTCTCGAAAAATTGGAAATATTGGTTCAGGTTCTATTTCTCCGATTTTCCGGTATACGGTTCCGATTTCATAATACTGAAAAATATAATTCTCTGAGCCGGTACAATGTTTCGTTTCCTATCATATACAGACATATCGGTTCTTTAATATCGGTTCTCAAAAAATTGGAAATATTGGTTCAGGTTACGGTTCTGTTTCTCAGTTTTTTCGGTATACGGTTCCGATTTCATTATACTGAAAAATATAATTCACAGAGCCGGTACAATGTTTCGCTTCTTCATGTACATATCGGTTCTCAAAAAATTTAAAATATCGGTTAAGGTTCCATATTACTAAAAAAAATTTCTCAGAGCCGGTACAATGTTTCGTTTCTTTTAGAAAATATCGGTTCTTCAATACCGGTTCAATTCTTAAAAATTCGAAATATCGGTGTAGGTTCTTGGTTCTCAGTTAAATTCTTTTTTTTTGTTATTTTGGTTCCGAATCCATTTTCTAAAAAATATAATACTCAAAAAATTGTTATTGGTACAATGTTTCGTTTCTTTTCTCGTTCGGTTCTATATCTGGTTTTCAAAAAATTCGAAATATTGGTTCTCGTTTCCGGTTCTGGTTCTCAGTTTTTATCGGTTTTTCCCATATTCGGTTTTTTCGATATTCGGTTCCGATTCCATTTTATTGAAAAAGATTATACTCAGAGCCAGTACAATATTTCGTTTCTTTTCTTGTACAAATATATCGGTTCTTTAATACCGGTTTTTAAAAAATTCAAAATACGCGGTTCAGGTTTCGGTTTCTTGTTCTAAATTTTAAAATATTTTTTTCGATATTCGTTTCCGATTCCATTTTACTGAAAGAGATAATACCCAGAACCGGTACAATGTTTCCGTTTTTTCTCGTACAGATATTTCGGTTCTTCAATACAAATTCTCAAAAAATTACAAATATCTGTTTAGGTTCCGGTTCTGGTTTTCAGTTTAAATCGGTTTTTTTTCGGTATGCGGTTCTGATTCCATTTTACTGAAAGGCACGGTACAATGCTTCGCTTCTTTTCTCTTACAAATATATCGGTTCTTCAATACCGGTTCTCAAAAAATTTCAAATATTGGTTCAGGTTCTAATTCTGTTTTTTTTTTTTTTGGAATACGGTTCCGGCTTGGGTTCTGGTTTGATTCCCTGGCTGTAACCCACGGAGTTCGAGTTAATTTGAACAAAATATTGGAATGACTCTTGGCTCATCGAATTGAGGTATATTAATATCTAAACTATCACCAGGTTAAATTTTAGTTTTATTACCAAAGTCAAAGTCATTTTGTATAAGCTGCGATATCTAGTTTATGCAGTATCTTTGATAGCGTACCCATGCACAAGCTAATTAAGTCTAATAAAGTTGGTGCGGGTCGAGGTTCCCTTTCAAAAATTTAACCCGCACCCAAAACGTGCCTATCGGTATGTTTGTTTCGTCCGGCCGTTCTGTCACTGTCAAGGACAGTCGCACATTTTGCGGTTGCGGCTGCGGCGACTGCACATGACTTAATGGCAAACAGGCCTTGGCATAACAACAACAACAACAACCTGTCCGCTTCGCTCACATGGCTAACCAGCTGAGGCGCATTTTGTGGCAATTTGTGTCGAAAGTTATTAACTGGCATTTGGATACAGTGGACACTGTGGAATTGGTTAAGGGATAACTATTGGTAAGTCAATTATTCAATGGGAGCTTTTACACAGAAAAGCCAATAATATGCACTTAATGGAAGTTGTTTTATAATTGGTTTTTTTTCCGGTAATGAAATAAGTGTAAGTCAATATTGTAGGTTTTCGCTGAAATCAACAATCAAGGGTTACCGGAAATTTCTACAGATTTTCGTTGGAATGTTTGCATTACAAATTAACATTACTTGGAATGGAAAATCATATAAATTTAATTAAGTTATCTCAACTTGTAAGGCCATTATCACACTGCATTAATGAGTCTAATGATTAGCCTTTAATTTCGGCATTCAGACTGCGCAATTATTTGATTTTTATAATATAGAATAACTGGTTCTAAAAATTTAACACAGAAATTTTCCAAGTCTTTATGACATTCGCTACTTTTAGGCTTGCATTTTAGTACGGAAATTATGTTTACAAATTTTTGAATTTAATTTTAATTTTTAATGGGGGCGGAAAAGGCTTTAAAATTTTGAAAAAAAAATAAATTAAGTATACGACTCGTTAACCTAATTAAAATTTTCACAACGAAATGTTTAGTATTTACATTTCAATTGTTAAAATTCAATTGTTATTAAAAATAAAGGAAAATAAGGAAACAATATTTTGATTGGCCTATTGAGTTCAAAGGGCGTAGCCGAATTCCCGTGGGCAGCGGCCCTTGACCGATTCAAAGTAAAAATGTGGAAGGAGGTTAAAACGCTAAAAGCTGTACATTGCAATATAATTATGCAGGCGAATCATGTTGAAAAAATATACATTTTGGTAAATCTATAAATCGATCTTATAATTTAAAAAAACTGCGAAATTTTTAATCATATTTATACACTTGAAAAGTGTATATTAATTTTGCCCAGAAGTTTGTAACGCCTAGAAATATTCATTTCCGACCCCATAAACTATATATATTCTTGATCAGGACAACAAGCCGAGTTCATTTCCGCTTGTCCGTCCGTCCGTCTGTCTGTCTGTCCGTCTGTCTGTCCGTCTGTCCGTATGAACGAAGAGATCTCAGAGATGGTAAGAGATAGAGCTTTGAAGTGTATGGAACATAAGCTTCTTATACTTGCAGGCAGATCAAGTTTAGCTTTAATTTTTGCCACGCCCCCTGCCGCCCCCGCAATTTGAAAAAAACCTCATATCTTCCCCAATTTTGGAGATAGGTTGATCAAACCTTCTAGACATATATTCTACTCATCAAAACTTATCGAGCCCCCATACATCATTTTCCGATCAGATGAACGATAGTAGAGTTGCCACCCCCGCAATTTGGAAAAACACCTCAAATATCCCGCAATTTCGGAGTTAGGTTGTTCGAAACTTTCAGACATATATTCTACTCATTATTACTTATCGAGCCCTTATACATTGTTTTCCGATCAGATGAACGATGGTAGAGTTGCCACCCCCACAATTTAAAAAAAATTGAATATTGAAGATTGGTTGAACCTTTTAGGCATATATTTTAATCGTCATTACTTATCGATCCACCATACACCGTTTCCATATCAGATGAACTATATTCGAATTATAAGCAAATCAAATAATTAGGCTGGGCAGCACTGCCCGTAATCGTGATGGGCAGCACTTGCCCGTTTGTGTTACCCCACACTTTAAAGTTATTAGTTATATACAAACAGGTACAGAGTATATTACAGTCGGTCTTGACCGACTTTCTTACTTGTTTTCTTATAGATTAAGTACTAAATATTAAAAAATGTTCCATGTATGCTCTCATTTATACAATTTTCGTAGGAATCCAAAACATTAATGACATTATTTCCTTTTTTACAATCCTTCTTTACAAATTTTTTTCGTTCGTAAAATTACTTTTTATTGTGAACCGAACCTTATTTTTGGAAATAAAGGTCCGGTTCGGGTTCAGGTTCAGGTTGGAGCGGTCAAAAATGTATGAGGTTCGGTTCGAGGAACCCAAGAAACCGAACCGAACCGGTTTTTAGGTGTTTGGTTCCGGACCGGTTTGCAGCCCTGAAATAAACCGCATTTTATACAGATCGGCTCAAAAATATTAACTGGCCTTAGTTCCCTTTTGCTTAAGAGGGGAATTTTCCGGAATTATTTATTATGTCCAATTATTTTTCATAAATTAACCGATGAATTTCTTTTTTTTTTTTGATTGAGTTCCAATTTTGCCACTTTTTTGAAACTACTGTCAAGGTTTTAGCTTTCCAGCTACTACAGTTTAGGCTGTGCGTAGATTGACAATGAATCAGTCGGTCAAAAATTATTTTATATATATTTAGTCCGTGTTTACACGATGAAGTGTGCTTCATGAAGCTCTCTTCGATTCCGAAAAACGATTCGATTCTTAAAAACTTCATCCTCATTTACATGAAGAAGTTTGCTTCATGAAGTTCGATTTCAATTCGCCTAAGAGTTATCGATAAGCGAATAACCCACAAATCAACCCTGCATCAGTTCAATCGGAACAAAGCAAAGAAGAATTATCGAAAAGCTTCACGCCACGGTAGGTCATGAAGCTTTGCCAGCTTCGGCTGCCCCTCTTCACCTCTTCCCCACAAACAACAGATTAAGAACTTCATGAAGGCATCTTCATCGTGTAAATCCCGACTTACAGATTTCTGATTTTCTCAAACCAAGTATGGAAGGATTGAATTGAGTCCGAATCTGCCAATTTTTAGGTAAGATCAGAACTTGATATGAGACTTTTCGAATTGATACAAGAATTTTGGGATTGCTTCAAGTCTTTCGTACTTAAAACTTTAATTCGAAGGTCGGCATCAAATCAAATTTTTTAAACTTAGATTTAGCTCCCCGCATAAGTAAATCTTTTCTAAAATTTTTTTAAGTCGTATGCAAAATTGAAAAGAAATATGTTTTTACAAATTAAAACTGATTCCACTAAAAAAACCCAAGCCACAGCATCATATATGAAATGTTTGAAGCGAACCGTTTAACGTTTTTTCTAAGAAACTGCCTTAAATTCGTCATGAATTAAAAGCAAACAATTTTTCCAAGTTTTATATTGCAGTTTTTGTGTGGTATTTTTTGTGCTTCACACAGTACATTTGGGTTCATGTTTCATCATCATCGGCTGTTGTTTGTGTTTACCTGGAAACCACAATTCACAGCAAGCGACACCATCACGCCCACATGTCCACATTCTGGTCCTTTGTCTGCACTCAAGTGTGCGAGTGCAGCAGAATTTCAATTTCGCCATATGCAGCAGCAGCAGCAGCAGCAGCTGGGCCACACACGCACATAAAGTTGACATAGCGACAGAGCGTGAAAGGCAACGCTGGGCTCCTTTGAGCCTTACATTTGTGGCAAATTAAAAGTTTCTGTTTTTTTTTTTTATCGCACAAGCGATTAAGGCCATCATCATAATAAATCATCATTAAGGGGCGAAAGTTCATTAAGCGCTGCTGCAACCGCTGCCCGTTGCCATGGCGATTAATTCAAGCTTCAGGCTCTGCTTTTGATTTTCATTTAAAATTTTAATAACACAATTAAATGCGACGGTCTGATTAGCGACTGTTGTCACGTTCAATGAATATCAAATTATAATCAAAACGAACATTTCCAATTACACAAGACCACCGCCGGCCACTCCAGCCTCAACCACCCCCCCCACCCAATCGGTAATTCATTTTGAAACTTGGCCACATGTATTAGAGGGCGCCACCCCATCCCACACTTACCGCCCGAGTTCTTGCGTGCCATGTCCTCGGCACTGGATGTTTTGCGTTGATCTATGCGCAAATTGGGTATATTGAATGGCGGCGCATTCATGTTGTCCGTAGAGAATTGATGGCGGAGCGTGCGATGTCGTTCTGGTGAGGCCATTGACAGGTTGTCCAGTTTCAATTTGTTGCGTTGCTGTCGATCGATGGCCTCCAGCATTTGCTGTAGTACCTGCAATAGCCAAGTATTATTTTCTAGTTTTAGTTGATAAATAACTTGGCTTAGTTTTGGGCTACTGGATCAAATGGTTTCCGTTCTATTGATCGCAATAACGATCAATGACTTTGACATTTATGCCAAATATGTAAGTTGGGACTAGAGATGGGGGGGGACGGGATTTCCTATTTTTACGAATTTCCCGGGTATCGGAAAAAAATAATAATCAAATTTTTTGTGTGGGATTTCTCAAAATTTTTTGATAATTTGGAGTAAAAAGATGTAATTATTATTATAAAAATACGCTGAAAACTTAAAGTATTTAAAAAAAAAAGACTTTTAACCAGACCAAACCCAGCCTGGTAATAAAACTTTAGCAACCTTGAAGGTATCGATAAATAATTATGTATTGTTTAAAAAATATCAAATTACTTTTACAAAGGTAGGAAAGGTCCCTCTTAATTCTCAGGAAAAAAGAATGGACGAAATGTTGACACTTCTAACATTTTTTTAATTTTAAAGATATGTTGCAACATTTATTTGGTGGAAATAGGCTTATAAGTTTGGACTGACATAGTTTATCGGTACGGACGAGTCTTAAGAATTTAAAGACAATGGGCACGCTTGAACAATGGAATAACGCTTGAAAGAAAGTAAAAAATGAGAACTTAGAGCTTATAAAAAGACAGGCTTGATAATCGTAGCGATTGCTTCAGCAATTGGCAGATAAATGTTGTGCGGAATTTTTAAAAAAAAGTGAAGAGTACGAGGAATACACAAACTTTGAAAGCAAACCGAAGGTAAGCGAGTGAGACAAGCGACATGTGTAAACATCTAGCAATCAAATTATTCAATCTTGCGGCATAGATGTTTTTAGGCAAACAATTTATCGAACACTTTCTCAATCAGGAGTGATCGAAGACAGCGTATGAATATTTCAGACTTTCTAATTCAATTTGGGTGGTTTTAACCACTACTGAAGTGATTGACGCAAAGAATACACGATATTCTCAAAAATAATTTTAGTATTTGGGAGTTTAATTGTTTGGGACGGATTTTCTTTTGAAGGCACACTAAAGCTGGCATTCGCAATTTTATTATAATATTAATACAAAATTATTTAATTTCCGCTTTTCAAGTAGAACGCAGGAAAAAAAAAAAGATGTTCCAACATGATAATGCCTCAATTTAATCGAGCAAGGAGAATCGAGCTCAGGGGAAACTTCTTCCCGTGATATGAAACCAATTAAAAATATATAGGGACTGCTAGTGCAATGCATTCATGCCAACAACAACCAAAAATTCAAGCGATTAAGAGCTTAAAACGGCAGTTATAAGGGCTTGGGTTTTCCCTTCACGAAGCTAAGTTAATGTCATTGATTAACAGTGTGCCCCGACGATTTTGGACCTAATTTTATACAAAGAAGGGCCTACTCATTATTAATATTGCAATAGCATCTTCACTTAGAAAAATGGCGTTCTAAAAGTCATCAAAAATTTCTTACTTGTATACCCGATCCGTTCTAATTTTTTCCGTTCTTAAAATAAGCCCACGGTTTCAAAAGTATGCCATCCGTTCTTAGTCAAAAATGATTTGAGCAAATTCTTTCTTAAAATTTTTCTCAAAAAAAAGACTGACTTTATTAAACACTGAGCAAAACCCGGAACGGTGGTGGAACTGATTAAGAAAGTAAATAAAAAAATCAAAATTTTCAACATTACCCTACTTGCTTATTGCGACATTTGATTTAGTTGAGAAGTGTATTAATGAAAGAGTGGGAAGTGGGAGTGGGAAAAGGCGGGTTGCGGAGGAGGTCAGCGAAACATTCTTTTTTGGATCTAAAATCAAGACCGGCGGTCTCAAAATAAGCGTTCTTAATTGAAGCACGCCGTTCTCGGTATATGAAAAACGGACTTACTCTACTATTGAGAACGTCTCTTTTCGGAGAGTTATTAATTTTGTATTAATTTTGTTTTGAAACACCCCCAAAAAATCAAAAAACTAATAAAGTTGTTGTTGTAAGTCTTAAGTTGTAGTTTTTAATTTCTGGATATTTTTGTATTCTGGTAATGCTAACAAAAAAAAAAAAGGAACTAAATTCAAGTTTAGAATAGTTGATTTGATCTCGACCTTCGGATTGATGTCTTAACTAAGAAAGACTTGGAACAATCCCAGAATTCTTGTGTCAATCCGAAAAGGCTCATTTGAAGTACGGATTCTTCTTGAAAACCAAGTCCAAGAATTTCGGGATTGGTAAATTCGTACTTAAGTGAATCCTTTCAAACTTGGTTAGGGAAAATCTGGGATCAATCAAATTCTGACATCACTTGGGATGGAAATTCTTCCGGATATCCCGGATTTATTTTTTCTGTGTACGGGTCTGCAAACCAAATCGTTCCCATGAATTGGTAATATTTTTTCACTAATTTTGAATACATTTTACAACACGCTTTCGACACTGACACACAAACTAACAAATAACATAATAAATTGTAAATAAACAAACTAGCTATCTAGAGGATGAGAAACGTGCCTTAAAACAGTATAACTTATGACTCGAATGACTGTTAAAGTGATCTTATTTTTCGGGACCACATCTTGTTAGAAATATAATTTATCAACACAATACTTGACGTGAATCCCCTAATTGGAAATTACTTTTATAAAAATTTTTGTAGCATTCAATTTCTCCCGATACTGCATTTCATTTCGGATATCTTGTTGCAATATTTTACAACAATTTAGCAGAATAAAGACGATAAAGACGATTTAGTTGTTGATATAGCGACCTGTTCTTATTTATTAAGAAATTGGGTCGACCTTCAGCCGGCTATCCCTAATTTCTTAATAAAGACGATTTATTATATTTCTAGACCAGGGATCGAAATTAAGTAATTATTATATATTGGGCCCAATCAGCAGATAATTTTTATTGGCGGATAGATTACCAAATGAAAATATTAATTGATATTTTTATGCTTCACGATTGTTTCAGCAAAAAAATTTCAAATACATTTTTTTTAAATTTTAAGAAAATTTAGTTTCTGTTGTGGTTTTGGTTCTGGTTACTGAAAAAATTATCAAAAAATTTTATCAAATGGAAAATTGGTTTTTTTAGAGTTGGTCAGATAAAGCTTTTGTGTAAATGTAAACCGAACACTTGTCTTAGGCCTAAAAGTAGGCAACATTACATTTTTAAAAAGCAGCCAGATTTGCAAAGGCATGAAAATGAGATAACGGACCCAAGTTAATTTTTTGGTAATTTTTCAAACACTTTAAATATTTGCTTAAATAATCTGCTCATTGCTTTTCATTTATCTATTCACATTTGCTGGCATAAACTTACCTCAAGCAGATAGCAATATTGCTCAAAATTGAGAGCCGGATTGACGGTATGTGGTATGAGCAGGGGCAGCACATTGGTGGCCATGGTCTCTACGGTGAGGCCGTAGGATTTGTCCACAAACAGCTTATGATAGATGCCTGTGGAGGAAGCAAAAGCAAAGAGAGATTTTATAACTTGCTTGTGGATGTGTGTGTGTGTGTGTGTATATTGTGTGCGTAATTCTATTAAAATGCACAAACACACACACACACACAAAGACTTAATTAGTTTTCGTTTATCGGCATAAAAACAATGCTGGTTTCTGGCCTTCTCTTTTTTTTTTTTGTTGTTGTCTGTTGCTCTTTGGCTGTGTGTGTGTGTTAAATTGCATTAGGATTAGTTTGGATTTTGGGGGGCTAAACTTACGCACAGTACGCATGATAATATCTGGATCGGGTATGCGAACATTTGCCAGCAAATGCAATACCTCATCCATGACCTGAGAATAACAATGCAAATGCAATTTCAATTGTGTTACTTAATTGCTTTTATTTTGAATAAAACCTGTGCCCGCTCCATGCGGTCCATGACACGCTCAATGCACATGAGCACATTCTGTACAATCTTTGGATCAGTTATGTTCTTTTCGAATACCAATTTAACCTTGGGTAAGACCATGCGACGAATGGATAACTCATCGATGCTATCAAATACATTGGCCACAGCCACCACAGCGGCACTCTGGATTAGACAATAAGGATTCATTTGTTTAGATTTTACCAGATTTAATTGATTCAATTTGCATATATCGATGCCAATTCACTCACCTGCACTTGTATCGTGGAGCCATCAAATGAAAAGAATAACATGGGCATTATGTCTGTGGTGACATCTTCCGGTTTCGTTTTCTCTATAATCAAATGCAAATTCTCAAGTATCGTAACGCTTGCCTGAATCGACTTTGGTGTATTGTAGACGACTCTGTTGAAAAAAGGAGCAGAAGATTTCAGTGTGTGTGTGAAAAGTTGTTAAAGCCAACTTTTATGTCAATAAGCGTCTTACAAGTGTCCAAAAAAAGTTTTCTCCTAACGCCTTGATACTTGCCTGTCTCACCCATAGTTGTGTGTGTTTTTTTTTTTTTTACTAATTTATGCATGGAGGCCACAAAAGCCGGCTAGTTGCCCTAGGAAACTTGCCACAGCAACTTCAAGTTGAGCTCTAAAAATTACAATATGAACTGACGCCCCCAAGTTGGTCTGTTTGAATACAATAAAACGTCATGAAAATTAAATAAAAAAAAAAAAGTGTCAGAAAAGTTTTTCAATTGTTTAGCACCACTAAGTTGAGGTTGGCGCTGTTAAGGCTATGCCATTGTTTTGTAAGCCAAAGGAATAAAAGGAAAGCAGCCATAACAATAGTACAGTTAAGAACTACTTATAGCCAGATGTACTTGTTGTACAGAAATACAGAGCAAGGCAATTGAATAGGTAAAGTTTTAAATGTTGACAATGCCAGTGACTTTAATTTAAAGGGAGTTCATTGAACTCTTAATAGATTGTCAGTCAATGAGTTGGTAAGGTGCATACCTTGGATTGATGACACTTTCCCTTCAACCTGAATGCTTCTTATTTAATCAATTAAAACTTTGATTGGGTATCGGAACGGAAATAAAGGTCCAGAAGCTTATTCGTAAATAGGATCCAAAGAAAACTGTCCGAGACTTTACTAACCTTGTTGGAATATCGGAAGGGTCAGTGAGCATTTGGGCCACCATTTGCGACAAGGCACCATCTTAATCTGCACTCGTAATTCGCCTGACTTACCGACATGGCTTTTCTAAACTCAAAAGGCAACTTCGTGGACACTATTTTAAATCGATACAAGAGATAGAAACCAAAACGAAGAAGGAATTGTAGGCTATACCGGAAAAGGACTTTCCAGCATGTTTTGATAATTGGAAAAAAGGTTGGCACAAGTGCAACGTGCATTCGAGGTGGACTACTTTGAGGAGAGTCAATTGAATTTATAAGAATAATTAAGGATTTTATAAACATACACATGCACATACTGCTGACGCTTACGACGCCGCAGTCGCGACGCTGGTTCCCCGCTTGCCTATTTAGTGACTGAAAAGCAGGGTTCTCAAAGTAACGTACTTAAGTTCGGCACACAAAAAAAAACTGAACACAGTATGGTAAACGCTTTGTAACTAACTATACTTAAAACTCAAGTACGGTACCTTCATCGTAACGGACCGTCCAAAAAAAAAAGTACTGATCTATTTTGTGTTTAGTACGCGTGCGAGCAAAATATTTTTCAGTTAAGGAGGCGAAGTACAAAACGATTTAAAAATATGGTAAGGCACTTAGCATGCCGATAGCTGATAAATCAACTTCGATATAATGATTCGTCCGTCTGAGTAAAATGATTTGAAACAATCAAACGGACTGCGAACGACAAACCCGATCAAGGTCCGAAACTAAAATCTCCTTCGATATACCCGTTACTTAGGGTAGGTTGCATTTTTTTTTGGGAGATACGAGGAATTTTCAAATTGCGAGGGCGGACTTTTCTATCGTTCATCTGATCGAAATGATGTACACGGATCGATAATGATGATTAAAATATATGTCTAGAAGGTTCCGAACAATCTATTTTCAAAACTTGGGAGATATGAGGTTTTTTCATATTGCGGGGCGGGACGGGGCGTCGGCAAGAAATTTGAAACAAAACTTGATCTGCGTGCAGAAGATACAAGTCTACACTGAAAAAATGGTAGCTCTAGCTCTTATAGTTCCTGAGATCAAGGTGTTCATACAGACGGACAGACGGACATGTCTATATCGACTCGGCTATTGATGCTGATCGAATATCTCTCTTTATGGGGTCAGATGCTTCCTTCTGCCTGTTACATACATTTGCACGAACTTAGTATACCCTTTTTACTCTACGAGTAACGGGTATAAATATTTTGCTCGCACGCGTACTAAATACAAAATAGTTTTGTACCTTTTTTTCCGACGGTCCCTTACGACAAAGGTACCGAACTTGAGTTTTCATACGAGTACGTAACGAAAAATTTACCGTACTTGCCAATGTACGGTACTTCGTGTGTTCAATACTTTCGTTTCGGTACTTTCATTTTCGGTGAAAAGCATGTTACTAAAAAAATTTCTGTTTTTTCTCTTATTTGGTGTTTTAGATGATTAGATAATATCTTTTAGATATTATGCCTAAAATTATGAGCCTTAAGCAGAAACCTAATCGTATTTCGGTTCAGGTACGTACCAAATCGATGTTTCTGTAAAAGGTAACGTTCATGTTCTAGTTTATTTCTGTATTCAGTTCCGTATTGGTACCTTGGTTTTTATTAATTTAAAGATATAGTTTAAAAATCCTTTAAAATCAGAAGTGATAAGTGATTAGCATAAGATAGAGGCATCCTTGGACATTTCTTCCACCAGCATACACCTGGGCGTAAAAAGGTTTGCTCTCGTTGGATCCCGTACAATTCGACAATTGCTCAAAAAGCTCGTGTGGATTGGTGCAAAAAATTTTTAAAAAAAATAATCGCGGTGTTTCAAAAAACGTTTATAAGATTGTCACAGGTGACGAATCATGGATCTATGCTTATGGTCGCCCGTTTCTTCGGTAAAACTGGTCAGTCGCGACTGTTCCGAGCAACGTAGGACGGTCAATTTTGAGTGGTACACCCCAATTTGTTTGCCTGAAGTCTTCGGAGAAATTCGAAAAGCGAACAAGAAAGACAGATCATTGTGCACCATGACAATGCGAGCTCACACACATCAGCTCACACCAACGCCTTTTTGAATTGATGGGTCATCCGCCGTTCAGCCCTGACTTGGCACCCAATGACTTCTTTTTATTTCTGCACATCAAGGGAATAATGCGTGGTCAACGATTTTTGTCGCCAGAAGATTCTGTTGAAGAGTTCAAAACCCATGTTTTGGAGGTGTCTCAATCGGAGTGGAAAAAAGTGCTTCGACAATTGGTTTGAGCGCATGCAAAAGTATATAAAATCTTGCTGGAGAATATTTTGAAAAACAATAAAACCATTTTTGATCATAAATATTCACGAAATCATTCTTAGGCCAGAAATATATATAGCAACCTACGTATGTAGTTTCGAAAAATTAACGACATGGTTATTAACTGATTTTAAAAATCTTTGAATTCCAACTATGGTTTGTTAGGGGAACTCGCGTAAATAAATAGATGTATAAAATAAATTGATCGGAAAAGAGGAGCGACTGGCGACATGAGTCCCAAGTAACTTTGAGTGCCTGCATTTTATGTGTAGCCCCAATCTATAGATTTGCTATTTATTCTAAAGAGCAATATTTAATCACTTCAGGCAGTAGTGCTATCTCCTAATACTGCATCTGTTCTCACTTCGATTGCTTAGCGTCGCATACAAATGATCGAAGCACACCACAATGACATCGTATAAATGGAACACTTTCTATCACAAAAGCGCCATTCATTTACCATTCAGCAGCCCCAGGTTTCTAATTAATGGCTTCCATTTTGTTCATATTTACTCACTTCATGGTGGCCGACATCAGGTTATCGTACTCAGTGTGCGTGGCTTCCTGTACAAAGAGCATGACCGGCTGCAGCACAGCGGCCAGCACCTCGTTGTTGTTGATCTCTGACTTGAGCATGGGCCAAATGTTTTGCCACCAGAGTTTCTAGAATAAAAAAAAAAAAAGGGAAAACTGTTGAATGGGCGTAAAAATAGCGACTCACTATTCAAAGGCCAGTGCTTAGCTGTCATTAACTGTGCCAGACAATGGCGACTTCCGCTCCAGCATTGTGGTGCCAGTTCCGGTTGCCACTAGGCGCCGGTGGGGGTGCAACTGTCATAAAACGGCTCGTAATACACAAATTGTTTGGTCGTAAAGCGCACAATTTGGCGCCCCATAAATGATTAATGCGCCGTTGCCTGTCCCAAAATTGTTGCTGTTGCATGTGCCACTTACCCGTGGTATTAGCGGCATGGCCTCTATCAAGGTGGTCTTGTAGAATTGTGATTTCTGTTGCGTGTCCTTCATGTTGACCACGTCCAGGAATTTAAGAGCGTTTATGGCCGGATCACTGTGAAAAGCACAAAATTAGAGCTGGGAATTAAGTTAAAAGCAACAAAAATGCCAGGTCATCAAAATTTTGTGTAAATATTTGCCTAAAAGAAAACAAAATAAAACAAAATAAAAACACTGAAATGTAATCGCTTTAAAAGCTTAATTTCCGGACTCTTCAACGTTAAAAAAAAGGGGGTATAAATCCAGGGATAAGTATTGCACTCAGAGAAATATCAAGTGTTTTGTGTGATCTAAGCAATCTGTGCTAGTTAGACTTCTTTCTGAATTTTAAAAATCGGTTTTTGGATTTTTAAATATTTATTTTGTTGTTGTACAAATGTGTCCGAGTTTTCAATTAAAGTTTTGTGTGAAATTGTAGAAGAGCCGTTTTGGCCGGTGTATTTATGAATCAGTAAGTCGGACTTTAAGTATACAAATTTTGATCAAAATTACTAAAAATGGTCTAAATATATTTTTGGCATGCTTAATTGAAATTTTTAAAAAAATTTTAACAATCAAACTAGGAACTTTGAGACGGCTGAGGTACTATAAGTTCTGTTGAAACTATCAATTCAATACCACAAAATAAGGCTGGTCGACTATGCCGCTGTTTCAGAAAGGTCCCGGTCCTATCTTCAAAAGTGTTTCCCCCTCATAAATAAAGTGTTTTTACGGCAAAAGATGAGCTTGAGGAGTATTTGGAAACTGGGCTTGCTGGTGGATCATCACACATCACCGTGAACCCTAAGAAGTGCGTCAACTTCACATACATTCTTAGAAGGGACATTAGTTCGAAAGAAGCCCTGCTCGAAGCTCGATCTGCTGCCATAACTAAGAATCACTTTTGACAATTAATTCAAATTGGCAGTCTGAGAGCTAAGTAGTTAAGTTCGGGCTGGATTCTTGATGCCCACTAAAAACATTCCCCTAAAAAAGCAATGTTGTCCTTGCACCTTACTGAAGGTAAGTTATCCAAGGTATTTTAGCCAAAGGATCTAGCCCAACCTACTTACCTCATTCCCATGCAAACAAAAAATACTAAATACAATCTCAGAAAAATTCTTTAAATTATAAATTAATATCAGTAAAAGTTTACCAAGGTACCACTACGGAACCGAATACCGAAATAAACTAGAACCTAAACACAACCTTTTACTGAAGCATTAGTTTCAGTTACGAACAGAGCCGGTACCGAAATTCGATTTGGTTTGATTCCTGGTTTAATACATAATACTTAAAATAAGAGCACAATTTTCTTTGTTGAAGCTCATAAGATTTTTACACTAATCCCGATTTGATTATAAAACTGTATTAACTAAAAATAAGGTATTTTGAGAAAAATTAAAAAGGCTTTTACCCAGGAACGGAACCTCACAGTTATTTTCATAAAACTCTTATTAATATAAAACAATGAAACTCATATAGGTAAAAATTATTATAAATACCCCAAAGTTTGTTTTTTCTTTCCGCCATCGATATCCACAATAAACTTTATTTTTCTTACTTTTTTTGTAATGGTCACCAATAAGAGTTATTTTTTATCGTTATCATAATACTCAGTTAATAACAGTTATTAAAGACCTTTTTTAATTACACAGTTTATAATAGTTATTGGAAGACTCATATAATTAAACTCATTTAATAACAATATTTTCAAGACTTTTACTAAAAGTTAATAAATAACAGTTTTTGTTTTATTACTCAGAACATAACTATTTATGAAAGACTTTTATTTTATTTCTCAAAAAAAAAAAAGAGAGTTTTCGAATGACTTTATTACAAAATTTAGTAATTCAAAACACTTTCAGAGACTTTTATTTTTGAATAAAAGTCTTTCAATTTATTATAGCTTCAGCAGTTTGCTCTCTGCGTGAGTGATCCATTGTGTGTGCCTTATTATTTTAACCTGCGATAATTAACGATTACTTTTATATTATTCATTAAAAAATAGAAGTCACTGACGGAATTTTATTTACTGAGTTTAAAAATAATTATCTTTCGTTACTCTTATCTTCTGAGTAGTAAAAAAGTGTTTTTAATAATTGTTGTTTCTGAGTTATAAATCATGTATCATCATAATTGACTTTTAAATAAAGGTCTGACTATAACTGTTATTTAATGAGTAATATAATAAAAGTCTTTAATAACTACTTCTACTGAGTAGTCAAAAATAAAAAGTTTAGAATAACTGATTTCTGCGGAGCAACAAAATAAAAGTGTTTAATAAGTGTTATTTGAAGCCTAATTAATTAATACTCTCACGAAATAATTCTTAAATGTGGACTTTTATAATGTAAGTTATAACTGTTAAGCGTCCTGCTGTTACCTAATCTTGCTGGGTAAAACTACTCATTTCAGTTATTTCAGATGTTTTCTTTTAAGGGACTGAACAAAGTGAATAGGTATTTTTCAGTTGTTCACTTTACTCACTTATTAAGTTTTTCTTATTTTTGCTCAGCTACTTACTCACTCATCTATTATGTTTAGATGCTTTCTCACAGATTCAATAATGTTCAATTTGTTAAAATTGTTTAGTTCCCCTCCTTTTGATAAGTTTTGCTAACTGAACAACTGAATTAAAAGAGTGACAGAGCAAATTAACAATTAATGTTGAACTTGTTCAGTTTAGAGGACAACTCATTTTTGTTCACTCACTTATAAACAGCTCAAAACTATCAAGACACAGACTGAACAATATGGACTATTCGTTTGCATAGTCGACACTTGTTCACTTAGAAATTAGTGAGCTGTTTGCTCTTTGAGTTCTTTTTTGAAAATGTTTGCCTCGCTCTAAAAACCGAGCTTAAAATCAATCAAAATTCAGAGGCAGAGCAAATTGTTATTTCTAAAACTCATTCTCCATTATCAAGAAGGAAATCTGCCTTTTTTCATAACCAAAGAAATGTAATCATTTTCCTGTAAGAAAAATTAGCACATTTTGTTGCATACTTTATTGACTTGGCATTTCTAGCCTATTTCGTACTAAATACAAGAAAATGTAGTACTTTAAATTCTTGATTTTAGAATTTTCATTCCTATTTAACTAACATACTTTGAATTTAAGTATAACTAAATTCCTTTCCCCGAGTGTAAAAAGTAAAATAAAATTTTCTGCATTTCCATTTCATGATCTAATTATACAATACATTTTAAACTAAAACTCACAATTTTCTATTTATATTTGGCTTACGTATAACGAAAACAACATTCAAATTAAAATAACCCCCAGATTGTGTTCGCCCACCACTTTGTGCCAGGCGTGGAGTTTGAAATGAGAATTTAAATGCTTTTTATTGTTATGTAAATGGCCAAAAATGGTTGAAAATTTAATTGCCAAAAAGTGTTTATTTTGGACACAAGTCCCCCGCATTGTTACGCCGCTCGAAGCTTAGCCTGTTATCTGGGTCGAGCCCGGCGTGGCCAAATGTTACGGATTGTTGAGCAATTGATAAATGTGCCATTAAAGTCAAATCTATTTGAATTTATATACGTAGCTGCTCTTGCTGCTGCTGCTTGTGGTCGAGGTAATAAAAATTGTTGCATGCGCTTAGTTAAACAATGGAAATACACTAAATCGCATTGCGTATGCGCCGCGTTGCACACAAAAGTGCCACCAAAGAGGAAGCTACTGCCCGGTTGATGTTTCAGCGCTAACTTAATCAACGTAAGCCAAGCAGGTAAATCATATTTCAAAAGCTCAACCTACACAGAATTCGTTACCCATTCAGGGAATGGAACTGGAGTTGATTAGGATTGAGGGGTGGAGAGGGGGGGGGGGGGGGAGAAGACGGTAAGCATGCCACTGATTGCCAAGACACTTGAGCCATTTGCATACGCTGCTAAAAACGCAGAAAATGTTGACAACATTTAAATTAACTTCAAAGTGCTGCCACCGACTGACTAACTGACTAAGACATGAAGCAGAGAGAAATGAAGGTGGTGGCTTTTGTAAATGCCATTGTATCTGAAACGCAAAGAAGCTGTTGCCGCTGTCAGCACTTTTGAAGTGAAAGGTAGCAGGAGCATATTATGCCAATACGAAGTTGAAATAATTCAAAGAAAATTAAAAAATTCGTACCAAAAATAGTTTTTTAAATTTGTTTATTCTTATAACAGTAGCTAAAAAAAAAATTTTAACCGAACATATTCCAAAACTTTTGTATGCAAATAATTTTTTTTTCGTTATTTACAACTCGATTTATGTAAAATTCGTTCAGTAAGCTTTTTAAATTTAAACGTTGATTTTGAGCCGATGTATGTTAAATTCTGTTAGTCCCAATTTACAATTTACAAATACTCATCTGTGAAATCAGGTATTGTAAATACAGCTTTAGTAAAAGCTACACTCAGAAAAAAAGTGTGAATAAAATGTGAAACATTTTAATTGTAAAAGAGTTTATATAGCGTGAGAATTGCCTTGGAAGAGTGTGGGAAAATAGTGGGGAAAAATAGTGTTGCAAAATAGTGTTGCAAAATAGTGTTGCAAAAAAAAATAATGTTGGAAAACAGTGTTGGAAGCAATGTTGGGAAAAAATAATGATAATAGTGTTGGAAAACGATGTTGAAAACAATGTTGGAAAATAGTGTTGGAAAACAGTGGTGAAATACATACTACTACTAAGTTTAAGGGGGTCTTCTACCTTTGAAAAAAATTTTAGATTTTTTGTTTTGCATTATTATTATAGCTTGGACACTCCCCTTTCATACCCTTTAAACATTTTATAAATTACAATATATTTTAGTGGAGCAATGTTCTTGCTAAAATGAGTATTTTAAACGTTGCTTAAAACTTTAAGCTCGTTTTTCTCGAAACCAGGTTTTTTTAACTGGTAGCCATGATTGCGCCAGTTCTACTGAATCGATTTTGATCAGCCATGTTGCAATCGACGCATAATTGATGTAATTCCGTCCCGTACCTCAATTAAGAAGAAAAACATTTTTTTTACTATTTATTTTACACTACAAAAAAAAACTTAAAAAATCTATATTTTTTTAAATTTCCGATAATTTAAAAAAAAAATATTGAAAAATATGATCGAGGCACGGGCCAGAATTACATCAATTCTGATCATAACCTCATTTACCGTTTTCAATTCCGATAACCTGAAGTCCCGGAATCATGGCCACCACCTCTACACCTTTTTTTTTTGAGACCTTAATAGGCGGGCCGATAACTTTTTGAACAGCCCCCAAATCCTAAATTTTTTTTTTACTTTTTATTTAAATATTAAAAAACACAAATCAAAAAACCAAATTGAAAAAGCTCTTATTATTATACCACCAGAATTTTTTTTCAAAAAAGTCTCATAAAACCCTGTTTAAAGGTAGAAGACCCCCTAAATTGAAATGCCACAGTTGGCCTGGCGATTGCTTGGAGCGTATGCTGTATCCGTGTGAGCGTTATGCGTGACGTGTTATGTGTTATTTTGAAATTGAATTTCACACCTACCTAAAGTCTTCAAATTCATTACCTTCCTCTCTCTATTTCCAACTCTCCATGTGCATTCCTAATTCCATGATTAGAAAAAAGTACATAATCCCTTATATTAAGAATATCTCTGGAAATCACCAGTTTCTATATTTTAATGGTCCTTCGAAACGCATCTGAACCAGCGAAAAATCGAATTTTTGTTTATCGGTTCAATCGATTCTTAATACATATTAGAATAAACACACAAAGTGATTGAGTCTTATTCTCAATGTTTCCGTAGATACAAAGCCGAAAAGAGTCAAGGGTCAGATAGTTACAGGCTTTGAAGCCTGTTTTCTGTACTTTTCGTTTGTAAGATTTCTCTGTATGGCGGGCGTGATTGGAAAATAACGAATGAACCTTTTCGAAAGAATCACAGCTCTAACTTCTCTTGTATTTGAACTAAAAGATATGCTGAAAAAAATGTTAAACGATTTTTATGCTAAGTAGAAGTAGGTTTTTTTTCCTGAAAAATCACATTATTCTTTTCAAACCTCCAAAAAATTCAAATTTTGGGATATCTTCCGGGTATGTAGAGCTCAACTAAATTAATTCCTCTTAAAAAAATCTAAAAAAAACGCATATTCGAGACCTCCTAAAGTAAGTTGCCCCCTTAGGTTTAAATGAAGTCAAATGAATTCACTGTACATTATATTAGATCAGTGGTCGGCAAGCCATACAATCACATTTTATCTAATGTATATGTGCGTGGCAACTGATACGAATTGACAGCTGCAGAAAGTGCTTATAATATCGGTGTGCTGACATATTTTGCTATGCACACTTAATACGGACATGCCGATCACTGCATTAGATCCGCTTCCTTTCACACTCTCTCTTTCTAATTCTCCATGTCCATTCCTAGTTCTAAGATGACCTATAAGCTTTTATATGGTTAGTATTGAAGATCACCTCCTATCGTGAGGAACGCTGAAGTATGCTCTTATGAAACTGTGTTAAACCGGCAACAATTACCTTATATCCACGGTTGCCACTTGAAAAAATTAAAATGCTCCAAAAAATGCTAAAAAGGCTCCATTGAAGAAAATAATGCTCCAAAAATGGCTCCAATGCTTTTAAAAATTCCAAACTGCATTATGTCGAAAAAAGTACATGGAATTATTGTTTTATATTTCTTTATTTATAATTCTTTAAAACTAAACATAAAAAAATTCAATTTTTTAGGCCATTTATTTGTCGGTCAAATATGTAAAACCACTGGCAAAAAATTGTCTAAATAAAAAACGGAAAATTTGCAAATTATTTAAAAATAATATTCACAGCAGAAAAATCTGAAAAAAAATGCTTTCGTCTATTGGTAACCCATATTTATAATCAAAAATCGGTTTCAGTAGCCTATTTGGCTGTTACCTAGTATAATTTGTTTCAAAAAATATAATAATTAAAATTATATTCGACTTTTATGGTTCAGATAAGAATTGCGACCTGTATCTTTCCGGCCATTGGAAATCTTCTTCCATGCCCCCCAAATTTTATGGAATACTTCAACTAAACAAATTTGTTTTGTATTCTTCAAATATATATTAAATCACACAAAAAATGTTGTAGAGCTCAATTAATTTATTCACTCCCAAAAAAATCTAGAAAAAAACGCCTCTTTTATACCGCCTAAAGCAGGCTCCCCCTTAAGAAGTTGCAAAATATCATTTTGTCCATTTGAAAACTATTGCTTTGCCTTCTCGTGGAGCATTCCTGCATAAATTTGTAGTTTTAGGGAAAAACTTTTATCTGACACTTTTAGGGTTTAATTTTAAGCGATATTTACTTATCTGATTGTTCTATTCGATTATTTTTAGTGCTGGTTAAGCGTTAAATTTAAAATTTTGAACTTATGAAAAAAATGTTTCGCCTTACTCAAAAAAGCTCCATTTTGCAGAAAAAGTCTCCAGTGCTCCAATGAGAAAAAAAGATCCATTTTGGAGCGTTTGCTCCAAAAGTGGCAACCGTGCTTATATCTCCAACATTTTTAGGATAGAATAGTTAAGTCGGGTTATTGCTTCAGATATAATAAAAAATATTACTCTCATTTTAAGTATGCAAGTTGTTGATTTAAAGTCATTTGTTTTTCTGACCCTATCATTTGTCTATACATTTTATCTTTTGAACCCGGAGGATCAGCTTATTTATACTTTTGGCACTTTATTTGAGTCAAGGGTATCAATTAGCTGAACTTGGCAAATGATATCACATTTTACTTGTTGTTCGGCTAAGCGACGATGTGGCTGCTTGTTGTTGGTTTTTCCCCCCCAACAAACAACTTGGGTTTTGTTTGTCTTTGCGCGGCACGTAGCTTCCCACGGCCCCGCGCCTTGCAGTCTGTGAGTTCTCTTTAACTTGGCATTTTGACTCAGACTCCGCCGACTCCGACTTTATTCCGGCTGCCTAGCAGCCTGTCGTAGTCATAAATCGCAGATTCGGTAGGGGTGCCCCAACTACTAGCAGCATTGTCAGTGTGTGTGTGTGTGGGGAGGGGGCTGATTACCGTTTTCATTTTGGTAAACAGACGTAATTAAAGTGTGCGTGAGGATGAAAAACTGAAAGCTTCAATTGAATTTGAGCTAGAAACGTGGCGTGTGTGTGTGTGCATGTTTTTGAACAGGTGTCAATTACATTTTAAACTCAAACACAAAAAACTTTTCACCCAGCTGAAAGTTAATTAATTTAGCTACTCACATGAAATACTTGATCAACTGCAATAGCTGAGCGGTGGGACGAGCTGTTGCATCCCGACTGGCCATACGCGATGTCGCCTCCTGCAGGGCAATGGGCAGCCGTGGCATCAGTTTGTGTATATGCTCGTCCAGCTGCAAAAATTGATAGGTAAATGGACAGAGTGAAACCGAAAAACTTGGCCACAACATTGAAAACCACTTGAAGACAAGCGGACCAACGCCCCTAGACAGGAGCAGCAGCAGCACCAAAAGTTTTAATGACACCCTCAGCCTCAGGGGCGGACGGAGACGGGTAGCTGCTCCGCCCGGCACCTGTTCGCACAAGTGGCAAAATAATTAGAGTTTCAAGTGGACTTTTTGATTACATTTGCATTTGACAAAGCAGCGAATCTAATTACAGCGGGCAAACAAGCCGCTGGCAGCAGCAGCAGCAGCCACCAAACTTTTCAGCCAAACCAATTGGCACTTGTTCCCAAGTTCAGCCAAAAATTAATTCAAGTTTCGCCTTTGCACAATGTTTACGTACCGTTTCAAGTTGTTTGGCATAGTTGGAAGTGGAGTTGCCGGCCTGTATCAGGGGCCGGCCATTGTTATAAACCGCACAGATGACCATGCCCAGTGAGAACATATCGCTAAGCAGGCTGCATTTGGACGTAGATTGAGTTTCAGGCGCTAAACCGTTAGAGAATGAGAGATGATGATGATTGCTTTCCACTTGGCTGGCCCACGGCTAAGAACTTACCCATAAAATCCAAATTGGGCTGAGCCATCTTGGACACACGATTGCTCCAAGGCGGACACGGAATTGAGCTATTCAAATCAGTCTCATTCATTCGCTCTATTTGAGTATATCAAATTGCTGTAGCAATTCATTTCAATTTGCCATTGGGGGCCAATGCACTTACCCACATACTCCATGCCCGCCAGTTTCCATATGCCGCGTTTGGTTATTAGTATAGAAGATGGACACACATTTCGATGAATTACGTGACCGGAATAATGCAGATAGGCCAAAGCCTCAGTAAGCTGCATGAGAAGGGAACGAAAACAAAATCAAAATGATTCTTGGTCACGGGATGCTTGACTGCTCACCTGTAGAAATCCATATTTTAGCTCCATATCCAAGAAACTGTATTCCTTGGCATGTGCCGGTCGCTGTGGCAGAGCGCTGGGCGTGGACTGTTGCTGAGGCGTAACGCCACCGGGTGATGGCGTTATATTGGCATTCTCATAGGTTTTTGCCTCCTGTAGGTAAAGGAAAGAGTTGAAGTAAAGGATTTAAAGATTGAAAATTTAAAATTTAAAAAATGTTGCCTACTTTTTTGGGTTTATTTTTTGTATAAAATCAATTTGATTGAGTTTTATTATCAATTAAATCAATTTAATAGTTTTTAGCCAGCTCGAGAACAAAACGTTTTTCTTATGCTCATTTAATAAAAACACAAGTTTCCTAGATTAAAAATTGAAAATTTAAAAAATGTTGCCTACTTTTTTGGGTTTATTAAAACAATTTAATTGAGTTTTTAGCGCCGGTAAAACGTTTTTCTTATCATTTATAAAACATATAAAAAATTTTAAAGGCTACTTTGGGTTTTTTTGTTTACAATTGAGTTTTTACCGCTGAGACAAAACTTTTTTATGTCAATAAAAAAAGTTTAAGTAAATTAATTAAAAATTTATTTTGGGTTTTTTTTTTATAAACTCATTAATGAGTTTTATTAATGAGATAAAATTTTTCTATGCTCATTTAAAAAAACATCAAGATTAAAAATAAATTTAAAAATGCTACTTTTGGGTTTATTTTTGTTAAAATCAATTTATTGAGTTTTTTAGCCAGCTCGAGGTCAAACGTTTTTCTTATGCTCATTTAATAAAAACACAAGTTTTCAAGATTAAAATTTAAAAAATGTTGCTACTTTTTGGCGTTTATTTTTGTATAAAACAATTTAATTGAGTTTTATTAGCCAGCTCGAGATCAAAACGTTTTTCTTATGCTCATTTAATAAAAACACATTTCCTAGATTAAAAATGAAAATTTAAAAAAATGTTGCCTACTTTTTTGGGTTTTATTTTTTGTATAAAATCAATTTAATTGAGTTTTATTAGCCAGCTCGAGATCAAAACGATTTTCTTATGCTCATTTAATAAAAACACAAGTTTTCAAGATTGATAATTTAATATTTAAAAAATGTTGCCTACTTTTTGGTGTTTATTGTATAAAATCAATTTAATTGAGTTTTATTAGCCAGCTCGAGATCAAAACGTTTTTCTTATGCTCATTTAATAAAAACACAAGTTTTCAAGATTGAAAATTTAAAAATTTAAAAAATGTTGCCTACTTTTTTGGGTTTATTTTTTTGTATAAAATCAATTTAATTGAGTTTTATTAGCCAGCTCGAGATCAAAACGTTTTTCTTATGCTCATTTAATAAAAACACAAGTTTCCTAGATTAAAAATTAAAAATTTTAAAAATGTTGCCTACTTTTTTGGGTTTATTTTTTGTATAAAATCAATTTAATTGAGTTTTATTAGCCGGCTCGAGATCAAAACGTTTTTCTTATGCTCATTTAATAAAAACACAAGTTTTCAAGATTGAAAATTTAAAATAAAAAAATGTTGCCTACTTTTTGGCGTTTATTTTTTGTATAAAATCAATTTAATTGAGTTTTATTAGCCGGCTCGAGATCAAAACGTTTTTCTTATGCTCAATTAATAAAAACACAAGTTTTCAAGATTGAAAATTGAACATTTAAAATATTGTTGCATACTTTTTTGGGTTTATTTTTTTATAAAATTTAATTGAGTTTTATTAGCCCGCACGAGGTCAAACGTTTTTCTTATGCTCACTTAATAAAAACACAAGTTTAACAGGAAATCAAAACTAAAACTTGTGAGCATAAGAAAATCGTTTCACCCCGAGCTGTCCAATAAAACACAGCTAAATAAAACAATGTCATAAAACTTAGCTTTTATTGTGCATTGTTTGCAATGTGAATTTTCTGATAGAAAACAAATCTTTTTACAGTTATACATTTTTTTAGAAGGTTTTTTTATATATGGTTTTTTTTAACTTTTTTCACAGTGCTCTAGCGCAAAGTTTCACAACTTTGATAAATGGCCACCGATTTAAAAAAATGTTAACAGTTTCTTTAAGATAATAAACTAAGCCTTAAAAACGGCAATCCCCACTTTGCAAGTACTCAATAAGAGTATTGCCTCAAGAGCACCTCCATGAAACGGCTAACAAAAAATTCTTGAAAAAATTTTCTTACCTGAAAAATAATTTGTTGTTTTGATTTTTGTAAATTGGAGACCCAAATCTATTAGAAAACCCACATCTAACACACTGCATTTTGACATGACAAAAGCAACTAACAAATATCTAAAATCCCAACAACAACTAAAATCAATTTATATTTTTCTTTGAATTTAAATATTAAGAAATAATCAAAAATTCGTGAAAATTTTAGATATTCAAAATTTGTGGTTGCTTAAATTTGCGAGAAAAAATCCACAATCTCTAAAATTGAAATTGGAAGCAAAATGAATTTAAAATTTTGGTTGCCTACTTTTTGGGGCAACATTTAGTTGGAAATTAATGTTAAGAATTTCGAGTGAAAAGTTACGCTATTTGAAACCGACTGCTCAAAGCTCAGTAGATTTCAGGGCAACAAACCCAACTCATTTTTTCGGAGGTCCGGAAAAAATTTAAAATCAAATTTATAAGTATTTTTTTTGTTTTTGAATTGTCTAGGCTTCTTTATTTTTCAAACAAATGCTTAACTAACTGTTATTTTTGAACCGAACCGAAATTTTTGTTTGAAACAGGTTCAGCTAATTTTTTCACATGAGGTTCGAGTTCAAGTAAAAAATCCAGGTTCCGATTTAGTTAGTTAAAGATTGTAACCGGTTGATGGGTTGGGGTAAAACCGCTTTACAGCCTGATGGAGTTTAGTTAGCATTATTTTCCTTACTTAATGATCTTGTAACCATAATTAATTAGAAAATTGTAGAAGTAATTCTAAATTTTATTAAACTAATTCTACCTTTAATTGCTCATTTTTAGATGTCATTCTGTAATTTTTACATTGAATGACATTTATTTCGTTGTCAAACAATGCTAAAAATAAAATTCGTAATAATAATATGCAACAATCGATTCGAGTCACGATTTTAGCTTGGAAACGGAAACACCTAAATGAATTTGGCAGTTAAGAAATCCGAAAAAAATACACTCTACACTTTTTGAGGTTTTAAAGGTCAAGCTGTTTGAATTTAAATCTTTTTTTTTTTTCTTGATTTTATAAAATGAACTAATTAAATTTAATTTTTTGTTGCCTACATTTTGGGGCTATATTTTCAATGAAATTGAAAGACTCTGTTCTGAATTCAAAGTCGGTATTTTTTAGATTGTTGTTGCCTACTTATTGGGGCTACATTTTCTTAGAACTAAATATGCTCTAATCCGAATTCGATTTTGATGATACACTCAGAAAAAACCGTAAGTTTATGGAAACGCTACGGCAAAATTTTAGGTTAGTTATTGTTTTAGATCGTTTTTTGACTGTTAAACCAAATCAAAGTCCCCAATCGTCAGTCGTTTCTGATATTTGTTCATTACTATAAGAAAACTAAGTTTATACTTCAAACAATTATTTAGAGCAATTTCGTTTAATTTCGTCGTCTTCACTTGAGAAACCTTTAAAACTTGTAATTTGAGGAATTCGGAAAAGCAATTATATCAATGCGCTGCTACTTGTTTTTGGGGAATTCGAAACATTTGTGCAATTTATGTTTCCCAAAAAATTGTTCAAATTTCAAGCAAATATTTTTAGTTGAAATCAAACAAAACCCTCAACTCCATTTATTTTATTATAGTTATAAATTTAAACAGTCCAATTTAATCATATCCTGTGCAAATTGACTCTTATTATTCCCATAGTATTTTCCTTTTTGTTTCGTTCTTTTCTCTTTGTTTTTTTTTTTTGGTAAGTCAATTTGTGTTTTACCTTTGCAATTTTCAATGTAATTTAACTCGAATCGACTTTTGTTGAAACTGAAAACTACTCAGGGCGTTCTGTTTTGGGGGGTTTATCATTGTTGTTGTTGTTGCTCTTACACTAAAATATATATATATATATGTATATGCAAGTATTGTCTGGCACTTGGAAAACTTTGCTTTCTGCGCTGGTGTACGCATATGTGTATCAATTTCTAAGCTGTATGGACCAAAACGAAGCATTTTATTGACTCAATCTTCGCTGCGTAAACTTTTCCACACACACACACAGTGTAATTTGATTTACTTTTGTGTGTGTGTGTGTGCGGGCTTCTGTCATGCATACCACACAGTTGTGTTGCCAGGCACTTGGTTTGAAAGCAAAGCAAAGCTATGCAGTTGACTTGGCTGCCCAACTTTAACAAAACACAAAAAGCACACAGGCAACACCAACAACAACAGCAACTAGTCAAAACAAAAAACAAAGCGCTCCTGCACTAAGGCCTAGAGAGACTCACAATGAACCCACAGCATTGTACTAGTATTTCGGCCGGACGACAAACGCAAATTGCATGGCCATGTCGCCGGCAGTCCAAACGAAACTCAAAACACAAAATGAACACAAACGGAAAAATCAAAACGAAAACTCACATGAAAAGCCAGCACATTCGATAAACTGGCAAAAATTGGCTCAGCGGCGAAGGCCAAAGTGTCTGCACTTTCCTCAACGGTGTGATAGATTTGTAGTATCTAAAATGGGATGATATAAAATAGTAGAGTTAGTAAAGGAAATTTATTGAAGTCAAAAGGTAAAAGCTTGCTTAAAAATTATTTAAAACATAAAATATCCAAATATACACTTCCACAAAAGATTTGTGATTTAGATACCAAAAACCGGTTGGAAATAACAAATTTTTGTGGAAGTTTAATTCAGAACATGGCTGTATGTTCTAAATTTTTAGTTACCGGATTTTCAAGACCCTAAATTCTTGAAACCAAAAAGATTGTATTAGGAAGTAAACTTTGTATCGGTACAGTTTTAAAGTCACATTCAACGAATGCAACCGATCTATCAATCTTGCTCAGATTAAAGCATTTACAAAAACCTCCACGCTTCTATGAAGTGTTCTTGGTAAAGCAACTAAATAATTGTTAAATAAAAATATTCATGGAATTATTTATTTCAATCATTACTATTTTTGGCAAAAATCTGCTTCAAATGAAAATAAAATATTTTATTTGGTTTTAGTCATAAAATTTGCATTTTAATTATTATTCGTGGAATCAACTGTTGGCTCTCAAATGAAGCAATTACAAATAAGCGTGTTGAACATTTTGAACAATTTGAGAGAAAAAATTCGGATTATTGTTTCCAAGAAAAACCAATTGGTTTGGCGCAAAAAAAAGGTTTTAAATATTTTTTCAAATGTTGGAGAATTTACAATTTTGTGCGCTTCGAATTGCTTTCTATTATGGTTAAGATTATCAGTGCAAATAAAAGTGTTCCAAAAAACTTTTTGGAGTTAAAATTATTTTTACAATTATTATTATTGCTTTTAAGCTTAAGTATTCACTTCAACAAATTTCACATACAATATTTTGACACAAAAAATTTTTGGTTATGTATTTAGCATAGAAATTTTTGTTTTGGCAGCAGCTTTGTTGAAGTGAATTCTAAGCATAAGATAACAAAAAGATAAAATTACGCCTAACCCTAGAACCGTTTTTGGTTAAAACTAACGTATACAGTCTTTGGGGTACATTCGTACCCCGGTATATTTGTTTGACAATCAATATGCTTTACTCTCGGAAAAACTCGCGAGTGTTTCGACCGATTTGTATATTTTTTTTGTGTGTTTGCTCGTTTAAAAGAGGTTCAGAGTAGGGATGCTAAATATTTGAATAATATCTATATTGATATTTTTTTTGATTTTGAACAAGTATTATTTTGATATTGAAATTTTGGTGATAAAAAAAAATCTATATTTTAGATATATAAAAAATATATTTTTCTTAAGATTAAAAGGGTCAATTGAGGTAATTAAAGTGTCATTTAAAAACTACAGATCAGAGCTCCCAAACACTCAATATCATACAATAATAAAAGAAACATAAACAGTTAAATCCAAAATAAAAATATTATTTTGTTGATTTGCTTTATATAAATAAGACATTTTTAAAAGCATTCAGCTTCAGAGTTTTCAAAGTTTTACTATGAGGATTTGGAAATAAGTTTTATCATATGGGGTTTACCAAGAATCGTTGAAAAGAAGTGTGAGCCAAGCGCTCAAATGGCACCGAGAACTCTTGCTAAAGTAATATATGCCAATGCCAAGTCGAAAAGCGCTGGCAGTTTTTCATTCTCTTCCATCAAAAATTTAAAAACACGAAAAATATCCCCAAAAAAATACTCAATATATAAGGTTAATAAAATATTCCGATAATGATATAAAAATCGATATATCGATATTATTTCCGTCATCCCTAGTTCAGAGTCACATCCAAGCCTTGCACTTGTAATTTGGTGCGTAGATTTGGAGTAAGACATTTTACTGGTTCCGAGCCAGATTGAACCGTTTCAAGAGTGGTTCAGAGCCATATCTACGGACTTATTTTATTAATGGGTTAGTTACCAGGGTTCATAAAATGACACACCTTTTTCTTTACACTATCACAAAGTAAAATATACAAGCTGTAAAAAATATTATTTTCAGACATAAAAATAAAAATTTACTATGGAAAAATTTTCTGTTACTAAGCTAATTCCACAGGCAAATCATTTGCCCAAATTCTTATAAAATTATAGGGCAAAATATGGTTTCGGCACTCTTTAAAAAATTATTGCGTGTGGTTACAAAGCTTTAGTTTAAAAATACAAATCTAAATTAAGGAATTTAGACAAATTTCAAAAAATTTGGGCAAATTTTTTTTGTCTGGGACCTTAGTTGACACGACGCTAGTAGGCAAAAATATTACATGTTTTCGTGTAGTTACAGAAAAAATAATTTTTCCCATATGTAAAATTTTTATTTTCATGTCGAAAATAATTATTTTTACATTTTATTTGCGTAAAATAATTTTTGTGGATTTACCTGTTAGTTCTGGTTTTTATATTTTCAGGATCAAAACCGGTTCCGAAACTGTTTAAACGGTTTCAAAAGTCGTTTATGATGTATCTTTAAAATTATTTAAGCTATGCACTTGAAGTTCGGTCTGTAGATTGGAAATAAGGAGTTGGACATTTTAATGGTTCAGGACCGGTTCCGCAACAGATGGTTTAGACTCATATTTCAGAAATTATTTGAGCTATAAACTGGAAATTTTTTGTGTATGTTTGATAACTTCAGTTTAAATATTTTCCCGTTTTAAACTGGTTTGTTTGACCCAGTTTAAATGTGGACAGCGAATCCCAAACCGTTGAATCTTGGTTAAAAATTTGCTTATAATGTTATGAATAAATTTTTCAAATTTTGTGGAAGAAGCATATCAACAGGACCCGAGTGACGACGGGTATATGTATAGCTAGCGATTCATTTAACATAACATTGTTGTATTTTAGGAACAAACAGGCCTGTTCCGGTTTTCACTTTCGACAAAATTTTTGGGTAAAATTGATTGAGTGAATCGGCTTAAAGCATTTGGTGTCGAGTTTGTCGAATTAAAAGCAATATAAAAATTAAGGTTGATCGTTGGTCGTTTATTAGAAAGTGATCATGTACCATATTTGACTTCACTTAAGTGAAAACCGGAACAGGTCTGTTAGACTTCTAACAGAAGACTTAAAAATTCTTAAAATACATACAAATCAATTTATCGAAATTTCCTGAATTAGAGAAGACGTCAAATTAGATTTGTATACGTCCACTTATTCCAAAAAAGTCGATATGCATACTGCAGTTGTTGCATTTTGATTGGCAGTAAGGGTATCAATTCTTTATTTTTCAGTAGCCGCTGCCACTGCTGGTATCGGGGTACAATTGTACCCCAAAGATGTTTAACGAAAATTTTTATATATGTTGATCGTTGTAAGCTATACAGTGTTTCCAATTTAGCCATTTTCCGGCTAGATCTAGCTATTTTGTAAGGTCGAAAGCCAAAAAACCGTGCAATTTTTCCAGAACCTGCAATTCTAGCTTTTTTGAAAATTTTATTTGCCATTTTTAGCCATTTTACAGACTGGAAATTTTCAAAAACTGGGTCGAAACCGATTTTTTTTTAAGACACATTTTTTTCTGTAGTGAAAATTAATTTTAAAAAAATTTTAAAGTTTGGGTTTTTTTTATAAAAATTTTTTGTTCATATGAATAGAAACATTTTTGAAAAGCTCTAAAAGCTGAATGCTTTTGAAAAGGTGTCTTATTTATATGAAGCATAGCGCCGAAATAAATTTGTATGCCATCTGGAATGAGGCCTTAAGGCTAAGTGAGCTTTTTAGGTAAAAATTTTGTGTAAAAAAATGAGAAAAAATAAAAAAATTCAAAGTTTCGAGCTAAATATTTCGAAAACGTTGAACATTAAGTATAAAATGTAGCTGACTTATTTGAAGGCCTTTTTATAGGCAGTGATTTCGTATATTACATTTTTAAATCGGTGTAGAATAACGGAAGCTAGGGCGAATTATGCGAAACCACTGACAAAAAATGGCCTAAATAAAAAACGGAAAATTGGAAAATTCTTCAAAATTCTAAAATTTTCTTTCTTCTATTGAAAGCCAGACCAGAAGTTTGCTTTAGGTTTAGGCAATTTACTTAACATCATTGACTTACCCTGGGATGACGAAAACGTTCCAGTGTCTTCACCGAACTCTTGAGCAGCTCCGTGATGGTCTCTTTGCGCCGTGGCTTATGCAATTTCTCGGCAATTTTCTTTTCGAATATAAACACCGAACATTCCTGGCCAAGAGCGATGAGTGCACGCTTAAGTATTTGCGGTTAATGTTACAATTTTTTTTCAGCCCACTCACCTTGTTATCACTCTTGCGATATGCATCATGGATGCGCCACACCAGCTCTGGACCGGCACAGGCCACCGGCTTGCCAATTTCAAAGTATTGCAATATGGGATTGCCCTCGGCCACATTTTGCATTGAAGTGGAGGCCGCCACATTGGTGCTTTTGAATTTGGCAAACATTGTGCCAGCGGGCATACCATCAATTAGCTTCGAAAATACATTCGAGAAGCTGCCCTGACGCTTGGGACCCGGCTGACCGGTTGCTGGGCCAATGGTGGGGGCCGAGCCACCGCCTGCAGTTGCTGTTGATGGGTCGCCGCCGGCGGCTACGGCTAGTGCTGCGGCTGTTGCCGCTGTTGCCGATGATGACGGTGACGATGATAATGATGATGATAATGGTGCGGGCAATGCTGATGATCCTCCGGCGCTGATGGACAAACGTCCGCGTAAGCCACTGCCAACTCCTAGTCCACCCACACCCACTCCCACGCCACCGTTAAACGTGTCGCATTTCACTGAGTCCCCCCCAATGCCATTCACCACGCCGTATGCTCCGCTGCCGGATGAAAACTTACGCGAGAGCCCACAAATGTCCGGCGAACCGCTGCTGCTGCTGAGACTCACGTCTAGCACTGTGCTGGCGCTGCGATGACGCCCACCTACTGTCGCATTGCCTACTGCCACACCCACTCCAGCAGCCACGCCCACACCGCCTCCGCCTCCGTACTGCTGCTGCTGCTGCTGGCCAGCCCTCGCTGGTGAACCCGCTGCTGCCACCGCTGCCACTGCACCTGGACCGCCGGTCGGCGCTATACCAACAGCGCTGCCACTGCGACCGCGTTGCACCTCCTCGACACTATCCAAACGTGAGAAAATTCTGGCCGCCGTTGTTGCCGTGTTTTTGCGTTCGCCTCAAGCGGAGTTAATCTGCAAGTGGAGAAAGCAACAAATTTGTATAATAATTGGATCCACTAGAACAAAAGGCTGTTTATACGCTCGACTGAGCCCAACAATGACGCACAGTGTCCAAGCTAACGCCCAATCTCATTTTACACTGGCAATTAATACGCTTATTGCACGGATTTCAGGGTTCAATTTTGTGCTACTTGTGATGCCATTTCATGGAATTAATGCAGTTGCCCACGCAGTTGCCAACTAAACACACAATATTTTGTGCGTGGGAATACAGTGGAGGCATTGATTATAATTGGATATGCGAATGCAATGATTATGCTGCCTAGATGCCTAGATAGATTTAAACACATTAGAAATGGTTAGACAACAATCCATTGGAATTTCATTTCACAATGCACTCCAGCTACAATTAAATATTTTGATCCTTTTTAAAGATAATACCAAAACGTAGACAAATTTTTTAAAACTTATTTCCCAAAATAAAAAAAATACTATATAAAAAACCTAGAAATAAATACTTAAAAATATTTTGAAAAATTCAAAAATTTATAAACAATGTTTCCTTAACATTCTTAAAAAAGAAAGGAAAAGAAAAGTATCGCTATTTCTGTACCCCTTCCCGCTCTAACAGTTTTCAAAGCACATAGACTAACAAAACAAAAAAAAATGTACACTAGAAAAATTAAAAAATAAGTCAGCTGTTTGCTGTGCATAAAAATAATCTTCTAAACTTTCGTGCCACCCTGATCAAGAAAATATAAAATATATATTTTATAGAGACAAAAATGTATCCGTTTGCCTAATTATTGCTAAACAGTTTCAGAACGGAAACTGTATAAAAAAGAATCGATTTAAACTCAGAACTGTACCGGTTAACGATATTTTGAAAATCTTAAAAATTTTTATTTTGATTTTTTTGTTCCAGTAACAGAAGTTTCCTTATCTTAAAATAGTTAAGCAAATTATAATTAAGTTATGATGCCTGACAAAGTTCCTAGAACTGTGATAATATCAAAGAGTTCTTCACATTTTTCCAGATACACAAATTAGCTTAGAACATTGTGAGCTGCAGCTTAGCTGATATACTAATATGATTAAATTATTTGCACTGATTCAAAAAACTGGCTTTGGTTCAGCTGCATCAGTTCTTGGTATTAAGCCAAAAGGTCAGAATTGAACTTGAAAGTCAGACTATTAACGATTTATAGTTTTTTTTAATAAGCCAGTAAGGTTGTCTGATTTCTATTGTAACTTTCCTAGCATATAGCCAAACTTGTTTTCTAATTATTTATTTATTTATTTCTTACTTACTCCCTAGTGCTACAAATTATTGAAAACTTATGTTTAAGCCACTAGTCAGAAAAATCAGGGACCGTAACTGTTATAACTTTTTGGATAAAAATTTCGAAATAATTATTTTTAATTTTATTTAAAAATTAATTAAATTTTTAAATAAAAATTTAAAAATAATCCTACTTATTATGATTTTTAAATAAAAATTTTATTTTAACAGTTAAATGGTAATTTTTATATAAAAATTTTGTAATAACAGTTAAAACTAATTTTTATTATAAAAATTTAAATTAATTTTATTTTGTAATTTTTTTTTTAAAAAAACTACTTTTTTAATAGTTAAAGTAAAATTTTTATTATAAAATTTTTTTATAAAAATTACTTATCTAGTAGGCGTTTGTAAATTTATAGAATATCTTTGATAGAAGGGATACAAGATTTACTAAATTTTTCGGGAAAATGACACGATGTAGTGTATATTTTTAATTTGAGTGTCCCAAAAGACTTCAGAAAATGATATTAAATCGAAATGGACATAGATTTTATTATCTGTTGATGGTAAAATTAGTAGATATTTTTGTTTCTAAAAAGGACGATTTAATGGCATATTCTGAATCGATCCTTTATCCAAAAGTACAGATCAACTTGTATATGACAGTCATGTCTATGTAATATTAATCGATAACTTCTTAATTATTGAATAGACTTTGACCATTGATGATTATCAATCGCATTGTATTTAGTGTTGGGTAAAGGTTCTTCCTTTCACGAAACTTGTTCACTTGTTCATTTATTTTAAAAGAGTCAACTCACTCCGATCGCTCCGTTGTTCTGTTGCTCCATTGCTCCGTTGTTCCGTTGATCCCTTGTTCTGTTGTTTTTGTTCACTTGTTCTGTTGTTCAGTTGCTCAGTTGTTCCGGGCCGATTTGATTTGCTCAAAATTTTCAGCAATGGCAGAAACCTCGTTAATTTCAAACGGCCGGACAAGAGATTTCTCTGCAGCCGGCTGCTTGCTTTAGAGGTGGCGGCCAAGATTGCTTTAAGAGTTACAGCACGGAACAAGAGTCACAGGACAAGATTCTCGGAACAAGAGTCTCGGAACAAAAGTCTCGGAACAAGAGTCACTGAACAGAAAAGAGCAATTGACGAGGTGCATGTTCACTTGTTCCATTTAGTGTACAACTCCTTTTTGTTCACTTATTCAGTAACAACACAATTCTAATTGTATAATTAATGGATTTGTCTTTAGTTTCTTCATACTTAAATATTTTAGTCTAGTGAAAATTATTCTTTATATAAGATATTATTATTTTAAATACTGATATATGTCAAAAAAGATGCCAATAAAAAGCTTTAATAGCGCCTAAGACTACCATCGTACTAAAAAGTGCTGTGTGGTCGATCAAAAGAACATTCAGTACCTCTTCAAGAGTAATAGAAATTTGCTTCTTGGTTATATCAGTGTCTTATTTGTGTGTTGCTTCATTCAGCAGGTTTTTTTTTGATCCAGTCAACAATCCAAAATTTAGATGTAAGAAAAGCACTTTTAGAGATTTCTTAAAAAAATGCCTGACAAATGCTGTAAGCTTGCACAATCACACCTTTACATATTCAATTTAAAGTCAGTTTGTAAATACTGAGAATAAATGAAAAACTACATATTCAACTTTAGCTTAAATGAAAATTTGTTTCATTAAGTGTAATCCGGATTCGTTTAAAAATTGGTGACTTTTGGTTTTTTTCATTTCCATGGCATTCTTTTGGTTGCTTCACACAAAACTGCACAATTAAAAAGTTAAATGAGTTTGCCCCGGCCATTCAATGCGGTTGGCTCTCTCTCTCTCTCTGTGTGTGTGTGTGAGTGTCATAACTTTTCAAAAATATATATAAATGCGCTTAAAACTTAATCTCTTTATTAATTGCTTAAAAGGGCACCAGAAATACGTAAAAAAAAAAATCCCAGTTGCCTGAAACATCTGCATTTTGGCAATTGGCCAAATGGAAATTTAATGCAATTTGACTTTGTGCAAACATGTGTCAAAGTGTCAAGCACGTTCTCCCACTCAAATGTGCGGCGATGCGTACTTTCTGCACTCACTGTGCCATGTAATGTGCTACGTAACCACCAACTTTCGCCCCTCTCCTCTGAATACATGAACTGAATAATTCAATGCAAGTAAATAAAAATGTAGTGCAAACATTTTGGGGGGCAGGATGCTCGTCTGAGCCGGAAAGTTGGCTACAAATTGACTTGAGACAACTTGGCCGGAAGTCAACGAGAGAGAGCACATAAATTTCAAGCGAAGGTAAAACTATTTAGTGAAAACATTGGCCTAAGCGTACAATTTTTATTTTTGTTAAATAAATTCTGTTGATGGCAAATAAATAAAATATGAGCTACCAGAAACTTGGCCGCATTGTGTGCTTAACAGCGGGGCAAGTGGTGGGGCACATCGAGCAAAGGAAAAAAAAAAAGAAAGATGTCTGACAGCTGGCGGAAGGCGAAAGGAGACAACTTACTAGGTCAGCATTTTCCATTGAAAGTGAATAGCATTGGGGAAATGAAGCTTAAATATTTAAGATGTTTAAGCGTTTGGGCCATAGAGTATACAAATGGTTAATCGATAGACTGGTGAACCCAAATATTTCAATAAATTCAAATAACCAAATAATTCCTGCTTTATTTCTTATAATTGATTTTTATTTTGTTTTATTGTATTAAGCTACCATCAAATTTGGCTTAAGTGCTTCTCAAAACCAAAACGTGTATCAAATTTATCTTCTATGTAATTCCATATATTTGTCACCTAAGTAAACATTGCCTTGTGATTATTGTTCCATATATATTCTATTGTCAACTCATTTACAACTTTTATTATTAATTTAATTGAATCATTTTTAATAATTGTTAAGTGTTTATATGCCTGAAGTGAAGCATTATTATTATTTATTTAATTTGCATCCAATTACAGCTAATAAATGATGATGCATATAAATTTGATTTAATTATAACTCACTAATTAGAGCCACTGAAATATGCATTAAGTCAATCAATAAAAGGGTTGACATGTCAGTTTTGTTGTAATTTTAATTTATTCTTTATTAAAATGGAAATGACAAAAAAAAAATTATGGAATTTAATTGGTACTTTGCATGATATTTAGGAAAAATTGCTCATCAAAGTTTATTTGACAGATAGCTATATGAAGAAGATGAGAAATCGGCCCTAAGTATTATCTTAAACGATGAATACCTAAAAAGTGCCGATGAAAGCGAAAATCTTACAAAATCTCTCAAATAGTTTTTGCGAAAGTCCAGTTCGTAGTTTCCAGCCAAAATTTACAAATTGTTAAGGTTCAGAAATTTGAAATTCAATGTTTCTGTGCTAAGGTTTTGTTTCGAACTTTGGTTCGTATTACCAAAATTTGATAGAAATCAATTAATTAAAAAAATTTTTTTTTAAATATTTCAAAATTCTGTATTTTTCTTTATTTGAACATACGAGTTAATTTATTTTCAAAATCAAGTCTATTCTTCTTATTCGTTTAGACAAAATATAAAGTGGCGCTTTTTTTAGTAAAATTCAACTTGTTTTCTTATAGTGTGAAAATGAATTTATTTAAACCAAATAGGCTACATTATTATTTACAATGTTTCGTCATTTTTTGAATAGAACCTGGATGCCATCGGTAAAGAACTTCTGTGGTTTCTGGTTAAAAAACTGAATTAAGTGGTTTTCACAGGCATCTTTTGAAACCAGCTTGATTCCATTAAGAGAGTTCTGCAGAGGATCGGAACAAATGAAAGTCAGAGGTTGCTATGCCTGGAGTATACGGTGGATGCATCAAAACTACCCAATGAAGCTCTCGCGATTTTTCGGCGGGTCATCAAAGAAGTGTGTGGTCGTGCATATTGCACAAATGAGGTTGCAAAAATCAAAAACTGCTTGAACGCCTTATTTTGAATGAAACCATCTTATACGAAATTCTTCAACGATTTCAAATTTGCAACCCCCAATAAAATGCGATTTTTATTTTAGAAGATATAACCCTTCAAAGTTGACCGATTTTAAAAAAAAACCAATTTTTAGATCATTTTCTCCACTTTCAGGTAAAATATTTTGAAAACTAAGAAATAAACCAAATTTTTTTGTTTTTTATTAGATTGATGTATTTTTAGAATAAAAAAAAAAAATAAATCTGTTTGCGCAAATAAAATTTACCAACTGGTATTTTATAAAAAGACAAGACAAAATGGGAGCCACTTCAACCAAAAGCAAAAAAAAAAAAAGGGGCCCCCGGCTGTTTGATGACAACAACTGATCTTATTGAATTTTTACCCACTTCACACTTAACCGCTTTAACATTATACATTTGAACAGCTGACATAGTAAGGCTTTTGTATAAAATTTTTTTTAAAATTTTTTGGAATAGTTTTTGTTTGGTGCCCTATCGAAAATGGAAGATAGAAAACAGCATTTTCGGCATATTTTACTCTAGAAATAAAAAAAATTGATTTATAAAAAGTTTTGGAAGCCGATGTGGATAAAAAAAGTCGTTGGTCGATGCAAATCAAGTCGAATAACAACTCAGAGGGAGTTGCTGAAAGATAAAATTTGTCTAACGCGACCGTTCACAAGCACATGAATCGTCCAGGATTAATTTCGAAGCTTCACTATGGGTTCCTCATGTTCTTACAGAACGAAATTTGCTTCGTCACATTTGCTTATCAAACTCAAAGAAGTGATCCAGTTTTGAAGCTCATTGTGGGTTGCTTAAAAGAACGTAAAGCGCAAGAGATGAACCAGCTCAAACCACTTCAAAGGCCGATAGTCACCAATAAAAGGTTATGATGTCTGCTTGGTTGGATTTCAAAGGGACCGTTTGTTTTGAGCTTTTGCCGGACAATACCACGATTAATTCTGTATTGTGATCAGCAGGACTAATTGAGTGATGCACTCAAACAGAAGAGGCCAGAATTGATCAATAGAAAAGATGTTGTGTTCCACCAGGCTAATGATAGACCTCATACAAGTTTGATGACTACCCAAAAGCTTTTGCAGCTTGAATGGAATATGCTACCACACCCACCATATTCTCCAGACTTGGCACCTTCAAACTATTACTTGTTTCGGTTTCTGCAAAATTTTTTGGGATGGGAGAACCCTCACCTCAAATCAGGACGTCAAAAACTACTTGAACCAGTTGTTTGCCTGCAAGGATCCAACATTTTATGAGTGTGGAATCAATCTCTTGCCCAAAAACGGCAATAGGTATTGGATCAAAATGGAGAATATATAATTTCATAAAATGTTTTACACAATAAAAAAATCGTGTTTAAATTGCACTAAAAAAAGCTAAATTACTTAGTGAACGACATAAAAAATCCAACAAATTTTAGATATACCTTATCTTAGGAATAGAAAAAATAATTTTTAAAAAAATCGTAAAAGAAAATAGAATAAACATTTTTTTTTAAATTGTAAAAAAAAAAATCTAATTTTCTTTTTCAATGTTTAGGCTAATAATTTTAAAATAAAAAAACCTTAAAAAAGAAAAAAACTTAAATTTAAAAAGAAAAAAAAATATTTTTTAGCTGACAATAAAATTGATTTTCAAACATTTGATAAGCCATAAGTAATTATCAGTAGGGCGTAGCACCTTTTTTTTAAACACTAATTAATAGGTTGAACAATGATCTATAATATACCATATTTGATTTTCTCATTTGGTTCAAAAGCTATGATTTTTACTACGAAAATACTCAAATGGCACCACTGTGCGTTGTCATAATGGAAGACAACATCTTTCCTATTAATCGATACGGGCCGTTTTCTTTAAATTTCCTGGCGTAATCTCTCTAGTTGTCCACAGTAAAGTTGAGAATCAATCGCCCGCTCATGGTGGGGAATTCCCTTCCAGTCCCACCAAACACAATTACCGGAACGAAATTCAGGTCCTTCGAGCTAAATGTTTGATCTGCATCAAAAGTTGTGCTTAGTGCTAAACATTTTTTGATTTTTCGAATCCAACAAGCCATCTCTTCCAACTTAAAAAGCCACCCACGTATATTATTTATTCTCAAATTCCTCTTTAAATTTTATGTAAATTTTATTGCAGTATTCATATTAATATTCCGCTTGACGTGTTTAATCAGTGACAAATGCGAGTAAATACTGGCAAACAGCAGCTGCAGCAACAGCGGCAGCTCATCGACAAGCCATAAAATCAGAAATAAATATCCTGGCCCCAAATTAGCGTAAATTTGCTGTTAATTCTAATTTGAATTTTATAAATGCGACCACGTAACAAAATCTGCCCCCAAGCAGAGACAGGCAAACGGGAGAGGAAAGCAGCTGGCGAAAAGCTATTAATGCTTTGGGGCTCTGGGGTAGGGGACACAGGGAGAACAGCTTAGGTCAGTCAGTTTTATTGATTTCGTCACGAACAAAAGCAGCCGAAATAAAATGATAAAAGCAGCAAAAGCAGAAAACAAAAGATATGCGAACGAACAGTGAAAAGGCACAAAGCGCGAAAATTATTTTGTGAGTATACATATGTACATATGGGTATGTATGTGGATATCTAATTCGGTATTTAACAAGCTATATGAGTTTAATATTTTTAGCCCAAAGTCAAACGAAGCTATGCCAAAAGTAAGAAGAACAACAATAACAATGGCAACATGTTGCCAGGCGCAGGCACACACAGCTATACCTAGAGGCCAAAACAAACCTTGGCAGGCGGACGCACACCGATGTCTCAATTAAAAAAAGTGATGGTCCTTTAGCCATACTCACACACACACACACACACACATACACATGCCGGAAAAGTTGTAGCAAGCCAAAACAGCAACAAGCTCTGTTAAAGCAACTCTGGCACATCTTTTGTTTGCTTTTGCCTCATTTATCGTACGACTGGCAGAAATAAAAAAAAAATATATCAACAGACAAAAGCCCGAGCCACGTTTTACCTTGCTAACTGAATGTGTGTTGAACGCGTGACATATCACGCGTTGTCTTGTTTACACAACATTTATTAACTACTCCATCATATGCCTTCACAGGACCAAAGAGCGTTCCATCGAATCCACCAATTAACCAAATATAAACGCATCCGGGCTTTAAAATGGCTACTTACTTTAATACGCTTATGTAGGAACTAGGATTTTGGTTTTTTTCTAAGCTATTCACAGTTAAACGAGAAGGCAAAACTAACCGAAGTTTTAATAACTTGAAGACTTTTCTTAACTGATTTAATCGGTTAAATATATATAGGATATAGCTTTTAGATATTTAAAATTTTTAAATCATTGATAATAACAATTTGATACCATAAAAAAAAACGTTTTCTTAGTAAACAGAAAACAATTTTCCGACCGATCGGTCCTATGGCAACTATATGCTATAGTCATCCGATTTTGATAAATTTTTTCAAAAATTATGTGAAAGCATATAAAAATAATATATACCCAGATTGGCGGCGCTACGATGGAAAACAAAAAAGTTTTTCCACTAGAACTAGTTTTTTAGAACGACCATGTTTCTATGGCAGCTATATGCTATAGTCATCCGATTTTGATAAATTTTTCTAGAATTATGTGGAAGCATATAATACTAACATATACCAAGATAGGTGACGCTACGATGGAAAACAAAAAAGTTTTTCTAACTAGAACTAGTTCTTAGACCGATCGTTCCTATGGCAGCTATACGATATTGTCATCCGGGCTGTTTCCAATTTTTGTGTGGATGAACTCGTGAACTTCTGGGGAATTAATATACACTTTTCAAGTGTATAAAAATACCTATCATCAAATTTTAGCAAAAGTATTTTGTACAAAAATATTTCATGAACAAACTTTCTTTATTATAAGATCTTCATAGGGGTAAAATCGGAAAACTAACTCTCACCATCTAAATGGTAGATTTTAGGTTTGCAAAAGAATTACATAAAAACCAACAAAAATTTTATTTTCCACTTTGCGATAGATAATAAAAGATCTCCTTTGGGGGGGTTCTTGTTTTCATAATCTTTAACAATTAGTTTAGTCAACATTTCAGTTTCAAACTAACTTGTCATAAAAATTAAAACGAACCACTAATATTTTCTTTGGGTGGGAAACTAAATTCAGAATTTGCGTCGTAACCAAGATGCGAACAAAGAGGTCGGTTTTGTCCTCGCTTTCTCAATGAGTGCTACCTTAGAAACACACAAAATGGAAGCAGCGTAGATCAAAGCGAAAGTCTCGTCGTTTTCTAAAGAAGAAGAATACAGAATAACTTAGGCAATAGGCGCGTGTTAAAGGATTTCGCAAAAAGCTCAGTGCAGATGGTGGAAGGCTTTTCGAAAGTTTACCTTGTAAAAAAAGTACACTTTGATCATATATTATAAGAACACTACCATTTTTCCAACGAGTTACCAAGTTCTTTTTACTCTTATAGTCTTAAGATGTTGTTTATCTAAAAACTTAGACTGGCTTAGAACACGTGCATAGACCAGTGTGACAAAACTAAGGCTGCAGTCATTAGACGTTTGAGTGCCTTTCGTGATCGAGTTGCTTGCTTTTATTTTTTTTTAAATAGTTAATTATGGTCCGAAAGTTTTGGGCCTCTTTAGAAATATCTTATATCGAGACCTATGTGCCTAGTGTGAAAAAGATCACTCACGCATTCTAATTCGATCAGGTGACTTACACGGGTGAAAAAGTAATTTACCTCACTCATCCTATCTATTTTCGCAATCTTTATTACTTTTTATTATTTTGTGTTCGGCAAGGTGTTCGTTGTAGGCAAAATTTCGGTCTTGATAATCTTTAAATTGTTAGTTTACCTAAAATGTTTAGATTTGAAGTTTAACCAAGAAAAAGAGACAACGTATACTTAATAATCAAGCACATTGTATACGCTCATAAATCATATGACTCGGCTGCCAAGTTGCGTGTCTGCTTAAAGCACAAGCACACAATAGGGTGAACACACAAATGGTCACTGCATACTTTCAGGAGCTCTTCATTTCCATTAGTCGGTAATTTGTGGCTGTAGCGTTACGCACCAATAGACACAAAACGGTTGCATTGTTTAATTATAAACCCCTAATGAGTAGCAGATGATAATTATCTTTAGTTGTATCCGATTGTCGATTTTTGGTACTAAAAGTTTATTCAAAGGGGGGTCACATTTGGCATTTGCTAATAACATTGGTTGGCTAGCAGTTGAAAAGGGTTCTTCCGCTGCTTGACAAGCCACTTAAAGCACAAGCATTTCATGCTCAATCTCAATCCCCAAGCTGTCTGTGTGTGTGTGTCCAACCCCTTAAGCGAGTGCGCACATTTGCATATTACGCATACGCCATGTGAAACGTGCCAGGGACTTGGACTGTTTGCTGTTGCTGCTGATGCTTAATTAAATCTTTTGCGTAATTTGTTTAGTTATCCCCCCCTCGATAGTATCCACTTGAAAATTGAATGGCATTTGCCAATATATTTATATGAGAACAAAAGCAGCTTAAGCCTCAGCAATCTCAGCCACAATTATGGTCTTAAATAAAGTTATGAAATATACCTGACCGTCTTAAGAGGTCTTTAACTAAAACTAATTATGCTGCTGTCGAAAACAAATACAACAACAACAAGAAAACGTAACAAACTAACCAAATAAGCTTTGCCAATTAGCTTGGAGCGGAACTAACTGCCTTTGGCGCATTGCTAATGTTTTTCGCGCTGCGTTTTGTTATTCTTCTGCGTGCGTGAGCACAATATGATGCCATGTTTAGGTAGGCGGCTTAATTGCCAGGCCAATATGCGTCAAAGTCAGGCCTCAGTGCGTTAATATGTTTGTTTTTGTTGTTTAATGGTTGAGTAATCAGTTTTCAATAAGGCGGCATGCCAACTGGAGGGGCCAAATGAATATTTACATGTCATGGTAAGTTAAGATGTTCCAAGTGTAGTTGAAATATAATTTAATTAAACATGAATTTGCATTTTCATTAAGCCAAATAAACATAGAGGACTATATATATTTTTATAATTATAAATATGCAGCAGGTACTTTATTTAAGAAGAAAGTATTTTAAAGTAACGAGCAGTAACTTTCAAGATAATAAAATGTCTGACTTTTTGAAAAGCATCTTTAAATTTTCATGTGTATTTATGGCCAAAGGAAGCCCTCATAAACTAACATTTTGCTTGGTAAGATGACATTTAAAAAAATATATATAAAAGTAGCTGACATTGCTTGTCCTTGACGGGTGTGTTCACTTTAAGTTTTTCCTATGAAATTTCAAGCTGATTTTATTCTTTAAAGAATAAACGTTTATCGATAATGCATTGGGCTTAATGTTCTATCATCTTTGAACATCTTTTGGGCAGCTGCAGAACTTCTCGTCCTTATGGTCAATAAACTATATTAAGTGCTTTTTGACAGCCTCATCAGAATCGATTGTTTTTAATATTTTAAGAATTTTGTAGAGATCGAAACAAAGGATAATCTAAAGGTGCAAGGTCGGGGCAATATAAGGAATTCGCCAATTGAGGTCCGATAATTTCACCAAAGCTGTTCGAGCGTTGATATACATTAAATAAAATATAAATCGTTAATATACACTTGAAAAGTTAAAAATTTTAAATATCTAAAATATATATCCCATATATATTTTACCGATTAAATCAATTGAAGTAAAGTCTTTCAAGTGTATTAAAACTTCGGCACACTCCAAGTTAGCTTTGCCTTCTCGTTTTTTTTTTTTTTTTAGAGAGGATTTGATTTATTTATTTACACTCACTGCCTTATAAAAATGGGTAAAAAGTGTATCATGAAGTTTTCCAAATTTTTGTAACTTTCAGAAGAAAACATTTTTGACCCTTTCTCTATATCTTTTAAAGAGTTTATCCAACTGTATTTGACTGATTGGAAATCTACGCGAGCCTAAACGGTAAGAGATAGAAAGCTGAAACTTTCACAGAAATTTCCATACAAATTGAAAGTGGGAACTTAGGTTTATTTTGTATCACCCTATAAAGGCCGAAAACACCCCAAAAAACATGCATATGGGGAAAGTTTTGTTTTTTATCCGATTGACTTTGAATTCGGTTTGCGAATTCATTGAGCACATGATTTACCGATTTCAGAAAATCTGACCTCAAATTAAATTATTTATGAATAAAACTATTTTTAACTCGTTATGTATTGATAGTATACAAAATAATTGGACAAGTGATTTTTCGATATTAGAAAATCTGCCGGCAAGGTCGGAAAATGCCCGGCAAATATTTTTCAGTCGATTGACTTCAAACTGTGTTCGTAAGGAAAGTATACAAAATGGGATTTTCCTCTTGTTGTAAAATCCACCCGTATAATATTCTATATTGAAAATTCTCTTTTTTTTCTGTTTGACTTTTAGCTCGGTTTGTGAGGATAGTATGCAAAATATTTGTAAATGTAAATGTCAAAACTGTTACAGCCCCATAGGACCAAGCCGAGCTTTCCCCAATCTTTTAACTTGTGGGTCTTTTTAATTTTCCCTCAAGAGAAAAGGGCCTTCTCTTTAACGCCGAATGCGAACGACAAAGTTTTTGATAAGCAACTGGCGCCAACAGCTGTAAAGGTGACCTTATATGTTAAAAAGTTAAAAAAAATAAACTTTTTTAAGGCGGATCGAACCCACAAACTCCAGGACACCCCACTGAGCAACAGAAGGCTTATTCCGGATACAAACCGTTTCTGAACCAATTTTATATGTATGCGATGCAGTATTTGATAGAATGCCAGTTAAAACAAGTAAGAAAGTCGGTCAAGCCCGACTGTAATATACTCTGTACCTCTTTGAATGTAACTGAAGGCTTTAAAATCTGAGGTTTTTTCAAAATCTGAGGGTGGCAGTCCAGTTGGCAAATTACCAGTTAGCTTTTGCCCTCTCGCTCTCTCTTTCTCGTAGGTTCTACCAATCGCTGCAGTGTTGTTGTTGCTTTGAATTTTCTTTTACGTATAGCTCTTATATCGTTCATCTGATCGAAAAACGTTGTATGGCGGATCGATAAATAATTAGTAGTAGAATATATGTCTAGAATGTTCGAACTATCTATCTCCAAAATTGTGCGAGTTATTACGTTTTTTTAATTTGCGGGGGAGGCAGGGGGCGTGGCAAAAATTTAAAATAAACTTGATCTGCCTGCAGGTATAAGAATTATATGTTCTATACACTTGAAAACTCTAGCTCTTACCATCTCTGAGATCTCTTCGTTCATACGGACAGACATGGCTATATCGACTCGGCTGTTGATGCTGATCAATAATATATATAGTTTCTAGGGTCGGAGATGCTTCCTTCAGGCTGTTACATACATTTGCACAAACCCAATATACTCTTTGTGCCTTCGGTATAGAGTATAAAAATTTCCACAGGATTTAATCAAAGTGACAAATAATTACCCTAGCTTCACATTTTTGCATCCCTGCACAGGTGAAGGATTTCTGGAACATTTTTTTGAACATTATTTCCCATATCGATTTATTACACGTTCGAGTTTATTGTACAACTATTGCAAGAATTAAATAAACTTTTTGTCTCTCTGTGTGTGTGTGTGTGTGTAGTAAGTGCACTTTAAATATTTAAAATATGCAAACACAAACTCATACAAAGTTTCAACAACAAAAAAGAGAAGGGTGCAAAATAATTACTTGGAAATATTATACAGAGCTTTTGGAACGTTTTAACGCTGAATTGAAAGAAAAACGTGCACATGTGGTAAGAAAATTGTACGATTTCTGCAAAAAGCTAAGCTAACACAGAAGCTAAGTTGCCATGGCAAAGTTGAGCCACCTACGAATTGGTTTTTCACTCAACATTTTCCACGAAATTTTCCGACTTAACTGTTATCATTTTGTACTTTTTACCACAGGTAAACTGCGTATTATAAGCAAGTGCAATGCATATTCGAAAATATTAAGAAAAAAAATATTTCTTGAGGATTATTAACAGCCGACTCTATATATTTATTATGTTCTTTATTTGGTTAAGCTCTCTTAAATAGTTTAATATTGCCAGCTTCCTCTTTTCCTTCATTCTCCTAATACCTTGAACTTTAAGCCACCAATAAGAGCCTCAAGTAAATGCTTAAAAATTAAACAAAGGCGAATAGTTTTAATGAACTTCTGGTTATTGAAAGGCAGGCACTCTTCGCCAGCCGGTCAAGTGTGCACTGAAGTACCACCAAGTAAGTTTATTTATAATGCTCAATCAAAATACAAAAGAAAATGAAAAATTGCAGGAAAATCGCTGTTGTTTCGCCATTATTTATGCCTTCGTTTTTAGTTTCGCTTGTTTGCTGGCACTTCAGTTCTAGTTATTGTTGTTGCAAATTTTTAGCTTATAATTTTTTGCAAAAATCAAAAGTTATAAGCAGCTGCAAAACTTTTAGCATATTGTTCATTTTCCATTCTATTTTTAAAGTGATTTAAAATAGCTTTTAATTTTTTTTGTATATAAATTTAATTTTAGTCAAAGAGAAGAAAACCCGGCAAAAAAGTTGTAAGACAAAGGACGTCTCAAAGTTAAGACTGTAATTTAAAATAATTTCCACTGTGTGTGCCCTAAATGGCATTAAGCATTAAGTCATTTCAACAAGGGCAAGAAAAACTGCCGACTCGAGTGTGTGTAAGTGTGTTTTGGCTTTGTTATTGCGGTTGTTGGCAATGCACATTTATGCACTTAATTGGATCTTCTGGTAAGAGGACGACTACAACGACGACAAGGACTACAACGACAAAGTTTTGTTGCGGTTTGGCATTTTTGCACGCAACTCATATAATATCGGGCTCCGTTCATTGTTATTGTTATGATGGTGGTTAGTTTTGTTGTCGCTAGAAGTCATTCATGACCATTTCTTAGAAATGAAATTGATTCCATTCGAGTGAAAAACTTGAATTGTAATGTTTAAATCCAATTAGAGAGAGGGAGCATTTGATATGGCACAAAAATATACATGTACTTTGCATACTTAAGTTTTGGAAGGGACTTATTCAATACAAACGAACAATTATTGTCCTCGCAACTTTTCTCAATAGATAAAAAATGGTGACTTAAATTGTTCGATAAAACTTAATGAGCCATTCAACCTTATACATTTTCGTTATATTTCTTTAAAAGGGCTGAAGCCACCTCCAGAGCCCTCAAATTGGGAAGAATAATATATTTGCAGAAGACAAGGAAAGTTAGTAAATATTAAGATTTTTATAAAAAGCAATTAGCAATGAATAGAATTTACTTAAAACAAACTAAGAATTATAGAATATTGCTTAAAATATTACGAACTAACGTTGAACATCAAGTTCACAAAGTACTCAAAATTTATAACTGACGAAAAGTTGCCTTGATTTGCCAAGTTTAACTTTTCCGCTCAGCATTATTCGGCTGGGCTGGGCTGTCGTGAATTGTTGATATTAAATATTATACAATTCAGACTTAACTTTTGTTTTGGCAAGAGGTCATGACGTATTTTTTTTATTCAATTTAAAGGTGATTTAATTATATGAAGAGTAAACATTATTCGATTATATCGAGCCCTAACCGCAACAATAACGTAAGCGCCATTTTTTTTAATAAAAATTCTGTTAATGCAAATATGATCAGCAATGTCATTTACATGTGAAAAAAATTTTTTGTTGGCGCTTACGTTATTTTTAGGAGATAATGGGATGTTCGACCAAATTTGACCATCGTATGAGCAGCTGCTTCTCATCCTTTCGATTTAAAGAATTTTTAAGCAATCGAAACAACTGATTTTCATATGAGGTCGGGGATATATGGTGAATATGCCATCACTTCACCAAGTCAGCTCCGATAACACTAAGCAACATGATCCAGTTAATAGAAGAAGTGGTTATGATTCTAGATGATTTTTGTGTGCTTAACACGAATCTATTTACAAAAAGAATTTTTGGCAATTTGAGCCTTAATTCGGTCAAAGTGCATTTTTTGAGCATTTTGATCGAGACTGTATTTTTATCACAGAATAAAAACAAATATAGTTCCTTACTATAATAAGTCGATGAACTAAAAAAAAGAATCAAAATAGAAAGCTGGCAGGGATTAAAGAAATCTTTTCAAATTTACCTAAATGATAAAATTCCAGAAAAATGTAGTTTATATAGTAGCTATATGTTGTAAAGAAGAAATCCTTAAAGTTTCAGAAAATCGGTTTAAATGGATTTTGACTTATTCTCTATCTTCTATTCTCCAAAAATTTGACTAACTTTTTAAACAAAAAAAAGTATATTTTTTTGTCGGTCTAATTGTATCTCTCCCTTTAGGCATTAATTGTGGACAACCAGTACATTTTCGATTTTACCCCTGCTTAGTTTAGAAAATTCGCAAAATTATCTGGAACAATTTATTTTAAGGCTTCAGAATAGTACTTTACGCTAATATCTAGGAGATTCACAACAGATGTACTAACTGCCCAAAAACATGACCCAAAAATGGTAAAAGAGCACTTTTACCAGCAATAGGATCAAATTATAAAAAATCCAGACGTGATGGAGCATTTTGGCAAACAGATTCGTGTTATGACATCGAAAATCTTCCAAGAATAAACACCACCCATTCAATAAACTGAAAAAGTTGAATTTTAGAAGTTATAAATATATTGTAAAAAAAAGGGCATCAACTGATGTATCATACTTTGTTGCAGACTGAGATACATTACATAGATTGCTGTTAACATAACTCATTAGAAACATTTTCTGATAGATTGATTTGACATTGATTTCTAACCTAGAAGGAATCCATTATTTTTTGGGGGTTCGGGATCAGTAACTTCGTAGAAAAATTAAACTAAATTTATATATAAACTGATCAAATGGAGGTTAGAATTAAAACATTATTATTTAACTGTTTTTAAATATAATTCAAATCGCACTTAATTTACTTATTCAGATTATTGAATTGTTTAAAACCATTAAATGAAGCCAACCATACGCCCTCTATCAGATATTTATCAATTCATCACTTTACGTAAGGCTGAGCGTTCAAATTTAGCGGAGAAAACCCTTTATCCAAAGAGCAAGGCGTGTGAAATACATTTTTGCGTGCACCGAGAGCGTAAGCTTTGAGGAGACTTTAATTTAATTGCCTGAAAACAAAGACACATCCAGGCAGATCCGAAAGAAAAAAGAAATTAGTATATATGGATGGTTGTTCCCGCTCTGATCAAATTCAGCATGAAATATTTTGCGGATTGCGGTCCTGATCATATGCCAAGTTTAGCAGATAGATCTTAAAATCTTTATAATTGATCAGGAAACAAGTTAATGTGCTGAACGTGCTTCCTAGCTCTATCGCTCTTTCTGTTTTACTTTCTATAAAAAAAAAGTGGTGCAAAAGTTCTTATCATTCGCAGTATCAATTTTAAACTGTCTTGAATTTACAGATTTTCTAAATTTTGATTTCAATGAATTCTGCCTTTGATTCATCCAGGGACCACATTTCCTCTGAAGAGTAAAACATTTAAAAATGAAAAATTCATTTATATTTACTGCGAATTGATTGATATACAAGATATGTTATGTCTTAATACGAGCCAGACTCTTGTGTTTCACACAAAGCAAATGTAAGTGAACACAAGTAATTCCACAAGGAGCTGAGCGCAACCTTCACATGTAGCCAAATCCCTAAACATTATTCCCTGACACACACCCCCCCGCCTGCGTATACCATGTGCCATTTTATGAGATTGCCCAGGGACCTTCTGTACATCAACAATCCCAAAACCACTTTTCACACACAATTCCGCTCAATTAGTTTTTGACACACTTTTGGCCAAAAAATTTGTTTTTGGCCATGCATCAATTTGCATTTAATTGAGGTACGCCCCGTGTCAATTGCATATGGAATCATATTTTGGGGTTGCCCACGCAATACCAAATTCTCATGCAGTGTTGTTGCCATTGCCTACTTTACGGGGCGCACACAATACCTAATTGGCGCACATTGTCAAAGCGAATTCTATGGAAATGATTGCGGTGCTTCTAAAACCAAAGGCATGTCTGCCATCAGCATTTTGTGAAATATATTTTGTGTTGTCGCAAAATGAAACAGAATTCTTTTTATAGCTTAATTAGCAAAAGAAAACCTACACACACATTAGTTGCGGTGGTTATTTGTGCAGGTATGAAAAGCTTAAAATTAATTCAAATAGACAAGCAATTGTGAATGAAATGAAATACGTAGAAAAAGAGATTAAAACTAAATAGAAGAGAGCTAGAACATAAAGCTATTATCAACACATATACTTAGTTGCTTTTTAAGTGTATATTAACCGGAAAAATAATGAATGAAATAATTGTAAGAATTCCACTTAAACCAATTAGCTGGAAAACTCAGTAAGCTTAACCAGAATACAAGTTAGGTTTTGCCTTTGTAAGGTTGAATTAAGACTTTGTCAGAAGATTTCGAAGCTCATTAGAAATTAGTTTGAATTTCATAATCATATATTTAGAGTTAATCAGGGCTTGACTGACTGATTCTCAATCATTTTATAAGCTAATTTGTTTCCCGGAGTTACTGAAGGAGTAAAATGACGCCATTTGACAAGATTGGCGATTGCAAGTGTCAGATGCCGAAGCCTTACAATTGCCACCAGAGGTAACAGGCATGCTTCCAAGCGAATTGTTTAAATTAAATTTTATAAAAATATATTTATTAAGAATTTTCTTTATTGATTAGAAACTTGCACTTAGAAAAATATCAAAAATTTTATACTTCAATCAAAAACAAAATTCTCATTTTAGGTACGAGTTTTCTATCTTCAAATTCTAAATTTTAGAGCTGACATTTTAAGTCAAACATAATAATTCAGTTTTCAGCTTTAGTAGGCGCGACGAAAGTTTTTATTAAAAATTACTCATACGCCTCGTAAACATCATCAATATTTCAATATTAACGACACATTGATTTGGTTGTCACTTTTTGATAACTGGCAATTATTTGAATTTTATTTGGAGAAATTGGATTAAATTCAAAATTATGCTGTGTCTCAATTATCAAATCTTTAGCACAGCAGGAAGAGCATTATGACACAACTTGACATTCGCAAACAAAAGACAAAATACAGTGGGCGAAATGGCTTATCTAGCGGAAGAAAACTAAAAACTACTAAAACAATAAAGATTTCGGAAACCCGTTTTTTTAAGATATCATTGAAAAAAATTTTTTGTTGAAAATTTTTTTTCATTTTGTTTTAAAACAATTTTATAAAAAATATTGTTTTCTTTAATATAAATTAACGTTATAAGGGCCGATTTCTTATCTTCTAAACAGCTGCAATGTGTCAGATAAATATAAATTTTACTCTGTTATTTGCAAGTTTATCTGACAGATAGTGCTATGTAGGAGATGAGAAATCGGCCTTAAAAGTAGGTAGATAGTTACGGCTGACTCTGAAGGGAACCGCACATAGACTGTTGGTGGGTTTTGTGTTGTGAGGGGTTGTGAGGGGAGTAGTTAAATAATAAAAATAAAATGAAAAAAATAAAAAGGATCAGATAAATAAAAAAGATTCATCTCAACACATAATGTTCTTATAAAAAAAAATGAAAAGGACTTTAACAAAGAACTGATCAATGGTGTATAAGGAAATTCAAAATCAAAGCGTGTAGTATTAAATTTTCTCAGATTCCAACTCATCTTATAACAAAAAAAAATCGCGTTTTTTAAAGCGAAAAAGACATAAAAAGAAGTATAAAAACGTATCCATCTTCTCGTAGACACGAAGAATCAAGCTGTTATTGAAGACATGATTAAAAAAAAAGGGATAAGTGAGCTAGGATATGGGGGTTTATAAGTTTGGTGACGATCTGAAAAGTTCCATAAACATTTTTACGACGTTAAGGTAAGTCTGATTTTGATAAATTTCAGAATTGTGTGAAAGGTTTAAAACTAATAATACCAATTAGCGAGTTCAATAGAAACAAAAGTTTCTTAGAACTAGTTTTTACTGCGTTTATACTATTAAGTCAGATTTGATAATTCCAGATTGTGTGATTAATTATCGTTGGAGGGTAGAGAAGGTTTGGTGGTTTCCACGCGTTTTTTATGACCGTAAGCTATATGCTTGTCACGTTTTGATAAATTTTCCAGAATTGTGTGAAGGGGTAAAACTTGTTTGGTGACGATTCATAGACAGTTTTCTCATAGTAGTTTTACTGACCGTTTTCAGTTGCTATGTCTCGATTTTGTAATTCCAGAATTGTGTGAAGGGGTTGGGGGGATCCGGGTGGGGGGTGGGGGGGGGTTTGCTGGCGTCCGGTTTAGTGTGGTCGAAGCTCGAGGGAGGAGTGAAACAGAGGACGGACGAGGAGGGAAGGGGGCCGTCGGTGGGTGGGGCCGTCGTTTACTCGTAATACATTCAGAAATAATAAACGAAGCAAGAGAGATACGGGGCGGGATAAGAAATGAAAAAAATTACATTTAAAAAAATATTTTTTTAACAGTCCGTAAAAATGCTCGTGTTAGTTACAAAATGTACATATAAAAATTTTTTTATTTTCATGTCTGAAAATAATTATTTTTTCCATCTTGTATATTTTACTTTGTGTTAATATCATGCGTTTATAGAAAAATGTGTGTTATTTTACGAACCCTGCTCTCATGGCACTGCATCCAAACCTGTAAAGTTGGCAATCCAAACTCTTTCAAATTTACATTGTTTGGCTTCCCTTTTTTTCTTTTTCTTTAAAATTTCTGTAAGACCAGAAGACTTGAAAATTCTTAATAATTTGCCGATTTCTTACTGTTGTTTTTAGCATCTTTATTTTATCAATGACGTTTGCAAAAACATACGCCTCAACTGTCGAAAACTTGTTCGCATGGAAATTTTCGGCATGTCGGACCCAAAAAAAGTGCGTTGGCAAGGCGACTAGTAGTGGCAGGTTGTGGCAGACAAATCTAAACATTTCACAAAGACAACACATCAAATTACCAAACACAAAAGGAATTAAACCGAATGCAGTCAGATCGAGAAAGTTACATTTCACGAAAGTCAAAAATAGTTGTTGAATTGAGGTCACTATGATTGCAAGATTATGCCACAATTTGCCATAATAAAATAAAACATTAATTAAATAAAATCCCAATTAATTACTAGAAAATCAAACTTTTTCAATTTGCAAGCCTTATCTGTGCACTGTAAAAAAAGCCTGCAAAATTTTTGCTGCAGCTGCTTCAATTTATGTTATGTATGAAAGCTCTCAGCTGAGCAAAAAAAATGTATCATTCCCTTTTTTTCAAACTATAGTGTAAGTCAGACTTACCGTTTGAAAACATTTTATTGGAAATCAATAAAAACTACAAAAATATATACATTTAATTCAAAGGCATCACTTTGTATAAGTGATTACAAAAACTTGTAAATGTATGAGTTTTTATCGTTTATAGCCGTATACATATCTAAATACTGGAACGCTGGAACGCATTAACGAGGTTGATGATTTGGGCATACGTTTTGTCCCCAAACTATGCTTTAATAGTCATTTATCTGTCATCTTTAACAAAGCAAGGGGTGTTCTTGGCTTTATCAAAAGATGGACTTTGCACTTTTCAAACTATAATAAACAAATAAATAAATCATGTCTCAACAAAACCCAACCGATAGAAAGAAAAAACTATTTTTATTTGAAAGAAAAAGAACGAAATCTCCATTTTTACAAATATTGGGGGGCAGACCTAGTTAGAATTTATGCATTTTCTGAAAATATAACATTTTAAAAGTACTCCCTGAAAACTTCAGGTAAATCAGACTATTATTTTTGGAGATATAGAAATTTTAATATAGCCGTCTATTCAGGCAAGTGGCGGTAACTTTAAACTAGTTTTCCGCGAAACCATGTTTTAATAGTCTATGATCTCTGTAGCTTGAGAACGGCTTTACTGATCAAGTTGAAGTTCACAAAACTTTTTTAAATAAAATTTGTTCTGTTCATTATTATCTTTTTGTAAGTGAAATTTTGGTCGAAAAAAATTGTTTAACTTTAAACATCCGCCATTTAAAAAAAAAAAAAAACAAAATTCATTTCAATATCCTTCGTCCATCCCCAGCACTATTTCAATAACTAATGAACCCTTGTTTTGATTTGATTTCAGATGATCCTGTGACTAGATCTTTAAGATCACAGGATAACCCTTGTTTTTTTGTGGCGGTTTCAGATTTATTTATAGGCATTTTTTTCTTTAAAAAATTTGAAAAGTTTGTTAAAAAATGTACCACATATGTGCAAAATCATTTGTTATTAATTATTTTAAAGTGTAGCCAAAAAAAAATCATGAAAAATGCTTTTTTTAGACGCCTCAAATAGGTCTGTCCCCTTAAATAGGTGCTCGTTGATAAAAAGCACGCAAACCAAACCGTTTTCGTTTACGGTTTTTTTGTTCGGTACAGTATTTTAGAAAATACACTGGATCAGTTCGAGGTTTCCCTAACCTTAAGAGATTTATTTTCAGTGGGGATTTTTTAATTTAGTAATTTTATACTTATCTTGTGACGTTGCGAAAATTTTAAAATACTTCTGACCTGCCTGAGGAAGCATGTCAATTTGGGTTCCACGGGAATTACATCCCGCGCCCATCTCTAGCTCGGTTTAGTAAAAACATAATGTAATATTTTTGATTCTCTTTCACTACTCATTTACACTTTTTAACTAGAGCACTGTACACTGAAAATACTGGGAGAAAAAATTAACTTAAGTAGAACCAAGTTAAGCTTAGTTAAGCTTGAATTGCCTCAATTTTCGTTCTCTTTAATTCAACTTGAATCAAACAAAATTTTCATTCCCATTCATTTAGTTTGTATAAAAAAGAGAATTCAGTCGAAAAATGTTAATGTATCACCACCATTTAATTCAATTCAAGTAAGAGCAAAAATTAAAGGAATTTTCAATGAAAATGAAAGCATTTATTTATATCACAACTTGGCTTATTGAATTCTATATTCATTATTTCAGTCATTAGTTTCCTTTTATCACTTTGTATACGATTTGTGTAAACCAGATAAATTTATATCTATACAAAATTGCTATTCAAGCGAATTGAATAGATTATTTAAGCCTGTTAACCATATTTTCAATTAACTCTAAAAACAACTGGCAACTCTTACCATGGAAATGCCAGGACTTAAAACCCACACAAATTCAAATGGTTGGCTTTTTAATTAGTTACAGTGAAAGTAAGTACTATGCATTTTGATAGACACCAATTTGTGGTTGTGTCACTCACCTGAATGGAATTCAAGAAATACTTGGAAGAGACACTTCAAGTTAAATATTCTCGTATTCTTCAAGCTAATTAAAAAGAAAGAGGAAAAAGAAGGTTTTTTTTTTGTTTTTAAACACGAAATTCAATTGACATTGTGTAGCACTTAATAATCGAGAACATGAAAAATTAATGGCACATTAATGGCAAGATGACTCCGACTGCCAGCGACACTTTCACATTAATTAAACGCGTTTATATGCAGCAAGTCTAAGGTGTGTATGTGTGTGTGTGAGTGTACCTCATATATGTGTATATGTATATATGTATATATATTTGCTGACCGTAGCTTTGCGTTGCCTTTAATGCCGTTGTCGTTTGTGTGTGTTTTAGCCGCTTTAACAATTCTCGCACGTTCGCACGCAGTGAAGTCCCCAAACAGACTGAGTCTCAGTCCCTGACTCCGGCGCGAAGCCAGTCGCGGCGAAGCAACAGCTAGCAAATGTCCCAATCAAGCATAAAAATTACCCCAAACTGTTGCGCAAAAGAAGGGGCAAATTCCCTCCCCCCCCCAAAAAAAACTCAAGCCAGGCCCGGCAGCAAGTGTACTAAAAAAAAAAGGAACTACCCCTGCTGCCACAGCGCAGGCGCTAAATAAGGGGCGCCTTTCAATAACAAACAGCTGAAAAGCAACAGTTTGTTTGAGAAGCTAAGGCAAAGCAAGGACAGGCTGCCGGTAGCCAGAAGTGGGTCTCTCAGTCAATGTCACACTTGGGGGTTGGGGGGACACAGACGACTCAGACGAGGCCGTTGGCAGCTGATTTGACTTTCACGCTTGTTGCTTTGGCATTTGAAAAGTGCGGCAATTACACCAACAAGAGTTGGGTCCAATTGCAATTAGTATGCACAGCAACAACATTAACGCCATTTTATTTGCACATTAAACAGCAGCGACGGCAGCAGCCGAAGTGACCCGTAACCTAGCCAGACACCGCGTCGCGAACGTGACGCACATATGTCAGGTGTATTTAATTAGTTTGGCAATTTTTTTATGCCACACATGCACACACACTCGCTCGCTCGCCTTCACACACACACACACACGCTATTGTCTCCAAAGTTTACGTTTATTGTTTGTCATTATGTTTCGGGTAACATCCCGGCGTAGGTCATACAGAGAACACAGTGTTAATTGTCTGCGGTTTAATTTAATAGACTCGTGAGCAATTAATGACACTTGGCAATTATAGATTGTCTACAAAAATGGAAGATTTGACAATTTTAGGATTTTCATTTTTGTCAGTAGCAACCCAGTTTAACTTTATCTGATCTGTGTTTGAAGTGTCTGTTGATAGCTTTAAACAGCAGTAAAGACGACTAGCCCACTTTGTAGTTTCGTAGGTGCCTTGTTACCTCGAGCCGGCTAAAATTCATTTCAATGAATTTAAGCGCTTGTTTAACTCAGTATTAATGCATTTATACAATCAAAGTAGAAAATAAATCACTTACAATTTTCATCGATTTTTTCTGAATTTTTCTTAAACAAAATATTTTGCTGGTTTCTTTTTCTCACGTGTGGGGGGGGGGGGGGCGCGCGGCGGGGGCGGCGGCTAGCGGGAGGAGTCGGCGCCGGAGGGGGGGTGTTTTTTTTATGTTCATTTTTATTATCATGATTTAAAATTTTAAATATCTGTATCTATTTTTTTTATTTTCTCGGAATATTTTGTATTGTATTTTAGATTGAATGGTCTGAAAAACTGTCCAAACGTGAATTTGATCTTTATAGCCCGTTATATCGCCATTGCTACCAAGGAAAGTCTTAAATTTTTTAATTAAAATAATTTTTAAGCTTTTCCTTACTAATCCAAGTAAGAAACTTTAAAATTTTCGTTCATGGTAGACTTTTCTATGGAAATGCCAATAAATACCTTTTCAAAATCATCTGAATTTTACGCAAACAAAAAACAAAATGAGGCTAGATTTTTTTGAAGCTGGATTTTAAAAATGCGTAAAAATCATATGGGCAAATTTGTGAAATTTAAAGTAAAAGAAAGACAAAATAAAATTCAGTTTTTACTTTATAATATAAGGTATTAGCAAAGAGTGTGAATCCGGACTCCAAAATAATAGCAAAATAAGAAGCGATTCCAACGGGACAAAAACAGAAGTTGTTTGCCTACATAAAGGCAGAACTTAGCGAAACCTGACACATTTCTAAAGCCTCATGAGCTTTAAAATCTTATATATGAAATGATGCGTTTGAAATGTTTTTTTATTTGATTGAAAAATATTCCGAATTTTTTTATTAATAAATAATAATCTGTCAATATGATTCAAGTGGGTATGATTATGTATACAGGGTTGCCCATATTCGACGGACCCATCTGGCAACGCCATAACTTTTGACAGAGATGTCAGATCGCTTAATGACATACCGCGTTTGAAGCGTCAGTCCAAGCAGATTTTTACCATGGAACAATACACGCCACGCGAGCGCTCTGAAATAGTTGAAATTTACATTCAACAGAACAAGTCAATTGTGAAAACTCAACGCTTTTAAAAATTAAATCGCTAAGAACAAGTTTATGAAAATTCGACTGGTGAGGCTCTTCAATCCGAAGAGGCCATAAAAGCGACGGCGGCGAGAATGAAGGGCGATTTGGGAGGCCGGAACAAAATTATCATGTCCGATGAAGCCCATTTCACATTGAATGGGACCGTAAATAAGCAAAATTGCCGTATTTACGCCACTGAAAATCCTCAGGAGATTCAAGAAGTGCCTCTTCATGACGAAAAAGTCACAGTTTGGTGCGGCGTTAGTGCGAAAACGGTCATTGGGCCGTTTTTCTTCCAAAATGAAAATGGCCATGCTGTTACCATCAACCAGGAGCGTTATCGCGACATGATGACCAATTTTGTGATGCCAATTATTCGTCGAAAGCGTATGAGGCAGTTCTGGTTTCAACAAGACGGCGCTCCACCGCACACAAGTCGCATAACAATCGATTTTCTGAAGAAATTGTTTCCGGGCCGTTTGATGTCGAAAAGTGGTGATTTGGACTGGCCACCGCGTTCGCCCGATTTGACGCCGCCTGACTTCTTCTTGTGGGGATATTTGAAGTCAAAGGTTTACGTTAACAAGCCAAGGACCGTAGAAGAGCTCAAGGACAACATTCGTGAAGAAATAGCCGCTATTCCGGCCGAAATGTTGGCGAAAACGATGGAAAATGCTGCAAAAAGGGCACAATACGCCATCAACGCCAGAGGCGGCCATTTGAGAGATATCATATTCAAAAAATTGATGTAAACAAATCTACTTGGAACAAATTAAATGATTAAGATTGCCAACCGCCAAATTTTTATTTTTTTCTTTGATTTTTTAAAAAAAAAACATGGGTCCGTCGAATATGGGCAATATCCTAGGACCGTCGTCAAAATGTGATTTACTAAGAAAAGTTTTTTATGGGATCAAATTTTTATTATTAATGATTTAAAAATTGTAAATATCTGTATTATACGTATATATATTTTACCGGTTATATCAGTTGGAGTAAAGTTTTTCAAGTGTATTAAAACTTCGGCACAGTCGAAATTAGCTTTGCCTTCTCGTTTCATCGTATTTTTTAATATCCACCTAGATTTCAATTAGATGAAGATGAAAATTCGGTTATAAACATTCTAACCTGAGCAGGCAGTTTGGCGAAGCCCATTGAAGATAGAACTGGAAGGTTCTTGAAACAGCTGTATAGATGACTACGTGGACCTTTCGGTGAAGCCCATATGCCCCCCCATCAACTTTGCTCCAATATCAGTGCAAATGTTCATATACTTAAATTTGATTTGATCTGATTTTTAAAATGGATTCCGCGACTTTCAAAATTCCGCCCTGCTCTAAGGCGTCGAAGAATGAAATTCCTCGACTCATACTTCCTAACTGATATTTCCGAGCTCTCGGTCATATCTCCAAGAATAATCTCAGGATTCATAAAGGCATCAGGATGGACCTTGCCCCATAAAATGTTCCTTACAACAAAGGAAGTAATTAATTTGTAACAATTTAGGCCCCACAAATAGGAGGAATGGATACGGAGAGAAAACCTAACCTAAGTAAATCTAACATCGTTTGTGTCGAAACTCTTATACTTACTAAAAAAAAAGCAAAAATTCAAAAATTTCACAAAATCATACAATATGTCAAAGGAATTCGATTATGCAAAATAAATAGTCGATATTACATTTGCTTGATGTGTAGCACATCAAAACAGTTTTCATCACTATTTGGTAGCTACTCAATAAAACAACCAATCGAAACGGGCTAAAATCCATCCGAAACGGTAATGAAAATGGACTAATCTAGGATATTCTTAATCAGAGCTGAAAAAGATTGATTTGATTAAACTTTTATTAATCCTGAAAAGATTACGTTCATTTCGCAGTAATCTCATAAAGATTAATTTAAGCCCAATATTGCAACTTTATTTAATCCCAAAGCGGGATGCTATCTCTATCTAAATCAAGCATGTTTAAGATTGAAAAAATTAAAAGTGAAAGAAAACGGGAAGGGGGTAGGAAAAGGAGGGAGAGAGGAACAGAAATCATAACCAAAAGAAAAAAAATAAGAATAAAAAGATTCAGAGAAAAAGAAAAAAATTCCATAAAAGAAAAATGAAGAAGAGTAAAAGGAGGAAGAAATAAGTTTGGAACTATAATTAGTTGTTGGCAGAAGTCTAATTTGTGAAAGATTCGGAGAATAGGCCAAACATTTCGTTGGATTGAGATTGAAAATATTGTATGGGGATTGAAAAGCACTTTGAAATTCAAAATTCGTCATATTATTCGTTTGCTTATAAATCTAGACAGATTAGACTAACGATCCACCGTGACGTAATATGTCGAAGAAGACAAAATTATTTACTTCGCAGATTTTTCAAGCTATATTTCTAAAATATTTCAACAATATTTTTCAACTTATTTAACCGATTAAAAATATATAAACAAATTTTGTAGAACTGTTAAAAATCATATAATATTCATTACAGCTGAGTTTAGAAAATCTATAATGAAAAAGAAAAAAGTTGTTCTTACTAAGAACCATTTTCCAACCGATCGTTCCTATGGCAGCTATAGGATATAGTCAACCGATTTTTGCTATTTTATAATTTATATATATTTTTTTCGCATTTTTTTCGATTTTGCTTAGTTTTCCCACACCCAAACAATTTAACAATCCAATGAGATAGAAGAAGAAACGAGTAATTTGTCAATTAATTGCTTTGCTAATATACCGGGAGAATGCGGTAAAATTTCACTTTTATGCTTAAGGAGTTTTTGAAATAGTTTAATATATTAGCTGGTTGTGGTTAATTTTCATGCACCTAACATACCCCATATAGTTCACTCGCAACAAAACAAAAACTTGTTAAAAGCTTTTTGTTCTTAAAACAGCTAAAAGTACCAGCTCTGTCATAAACAGAAACATTATTATACTTTCTCAAATTCATGACTGCAAAATTTACCTGAATTTATATATACAAATTGCATAACTTATCAATCAGACAACCTTGAAACTAATTCTCTTCATTAATATTAATAAAGGGGCAATCTAACTAGATAAATATTTGTTCAATTAAAGCATAAGATGCCGGAGACGCACTAAAAATAATAATTGCAAGGCTAAATATAAGGTCATTTGGCTGATGCTGAAGTGCGGCTGCAAATTTAACCTTGTTGCAGTTTGGTTTCGTTTCTTCATAAATAACGCCCGCAAGTATGCAGCATAAAAGGTGAGCGAGCGGCAAAGGCCGCAGCAACCCAGGTACATTACACACACAACCACGCATACACACACACACACATGCACACTCCCACTCACTCATAAAGCGTCGTTTGTTTGCTTTCTATGTTTTTTCTAGTGTGTTTGCTTTGCATGCACACACACGCACGCACTCGCACTCGCATTTGTTTAAACACATCTAAATTGAAATAACATTTATGAGTGCATTGCCGCAAATGGTTGATGCACATTTATGATTGTTAATCACATCCATCAATGCACATTTGTTTGATTTATCATAAAATGCGAAATTAAACTTATTTTGTGTGGATCTAAAATAATATACTTGAGTAGTGAGTGGCATAGAAAATATTAGCAAATCATTTCATAAACACAAATCGTGCAAATAGATTTACCACAAAAATTTTCTGTTCGTTTGATTATTGGCTGAACTATGGCCAGGATGAGGGCTAAGCCACAGGGCAGTGTCTGTGTAATTGTAAATCGAAAATTGTGGTCGCCTTAAGTTGAGAGTACTGGGGCACTTAACTATTTTAATTGGCCATCTGTTGATTTTATTTTTGTTCAGAAACATCTTTAATTTCGGTGAGGAAGGTTTTTAAAAAGCCAAAATACAAATTTAAGGGGGTATTCTACCTTTGACGAGTGTTTTATGAGTGTTTTTTACAAAAATTCTGGAGGGAAAACCATAAGAGTTTTTTTAATTTGGTTTTTTTGTTTTGTGTTATTAATTAATTAAATAGTAAAATAAAAAAAAAAATTTTGGAATTCGAGGGCTGTTCAAAAGTTATCGGCCTGCCAATTAAGGCCTCAAAAAAAAGGTGTAGAGGTGGTGGCCATGATTCCGGGACTCCAGGTTATCGGAATTGAAAACGGTAAATGAGGTTATGATCAGAATTGATGTAATTCTGGCCCGTACCTCGATCATAAAAAAAAAATTTACAAACATTTAAAAAAAAAAATTAGATTTTCGACGTTTTTTTTTTGTTGTTTAGTGAAAAAAAAATAGTAAAAAATTTTTTATCTTCATGATTGAGGTACGGGCCAGAATTACATCAATTCTGCGTCGATTGCAACATGGCTCATCAAAATCGGTTCAGTAGAACTGGCCCAATCATGGCTACCAGGTCAAAAAACGTGGTTTAGAGAAAAACGCGGTTAAAGTTTTCAGCAACGTTGAAAATACTCACATTGGCAAGAACATTGCTCTACAAAAACGGATATATCTGCTAAACTCTTTCGAATAATTGAAAATGGTTTAAAGGAGATGAAAGGGGAATGTTCAAGCTGTAATAATAAGGCAAAACAAAAAAATCGAAAAAATATATTTTCAAAGGTAGAAGACCCCCTTAAAGTAATGCATAACACAACACACATTTAAAACATAAATCAAAGCATTTGACTGGCAAAATGTGGCTTGAGTCCTAGCCTGCGTGCGCACACTTAAGAGCGATTGTGGGTCTCTTTTGTCTGAAATGCCTTTTCCTGTCAATTAAAAAAAACTTTGAAAAACTTGAGAAGAGTGCCTAAAAGTTATGATCGAGCTCAATTGGTGGGTTATATCAAGTCTAAGGTATATTATATGTATATTGGAGCGAACATTTGTTGAATGGAAAATTGGATGGTCATATTCTTACCCCCCTTTCGATGTCAAAAAGGTAAGCAAAAAAATAAAAAATTACAAAAAATTTGTGTGAGGGTCCGTTAGATGGATTTAAAATTTATCACTCATACGCATTGTTGTCCTTGCATACATTTTGATTTTAAGAAGTTGGCATAGACTTTTTTTTTATAACGAAAAATTTTACTATTTTATATTATTCCCAGAATACTGAATGACAACGCAACAACGGCAACTCTGACCTAAAGCTATGGAGTTCTTAACTATGGCTTTCGGAGGGTCGGTAACGGATACAAATGCGCTTGTGAACCTTGCGGCAAACGTTGGAATTTTTTGGTTTTTATTTTTGTTAATTCAGATTACCACTAAACCTGTTATTTGGTAAATTTTAAATCTAGCACATCAAATTAAATTTTGGTTTTTTTATTATATTACCAAAAATAGCCGAACAACCTCGTGCAGGCAATGAAAACACATGCCTTGTAAAAGGCAAGCGCGGAGCCCTCACATCACGATGGCTAGTAGAGAAAACTTTGTGATTGCTGCTCCATGTTTATTAGATGATCCAATAATATTTTAAATTTTATATCTTTTAAATAAAAAAATTGCATTTACAAATTTCTTGCGTACGTGCCGTATACGTAATTTTTGGTGGAAACTTTGAACCATTTCGAAGGGGTCAAAACTCAAATTTAAAATTAAATTTTGTTAATAAATAAAAAAATAATAAAGAATTAAAAAATCCAATTAAATATGAGTTTTAAATCCTGAGAAAAGTTCGATTATTTTCTCAAAAATTACGTATACGACTTTGTACCTTTTTTTTTTCTAAAAGTATTGTTCATGCACTAAAAATCAATCATTTTGAATAATGGTGAGTAAAACTAAAGTAATTACCTTTTAAAAAGTATAAAGTTGGTTTCCGTCTTTGGCCAGCGAGTTATGCTAAAATGAAATCGAAGAAATTTTCTAAATAAAAATCATTTAATTCAATTAATTCCAAATTCGGAGTTATTGAACTATTATTATGTGTAACAATTGTTAACAACTCTAATTGTGGTGTAGGAGTTAAAAAAAATGAAAAAGTGTCAATATTTGTTTTGTAAAATGGATTTCCAGTTTAAGCAAAAAGGGTAGGTGGAGAGTATCCTACAATAATACCTAAATTTAATATTTAGCTGTACAAAATTGGTATGGTGTTGGTTGTGTTAAAATGGTTTAATCGGCGAGTGATTTAAGAATCTTCATCAGCTAGTTTAGATTGAGAAGAATTTTTCATGTCCACTCCACCAACGTAGCAAGCAGTTAAAGGTTGATCTTGCGGAAAAATTTTTTGAAGAAAAACTTATTTACTTAGCATATAGCTCCGGACGTGAGAAACCCAACAGAGGCACACAGCTACCCACTGAGCCACATAAGGCCAATTGGGAAACGATGATAAAAATATACTATAGCTCTCTGTCATATAAGCAGAAAATAAGTCTTCTGTGTAAAAAATTTTTGCTAAATCGATTTTGTCGCATATTGTATATATTTGCTATCTTTATACTTCATTAAACAAAGTCGATGCTACTATAAAGCTCCGAAACCTCGCTGATCTCTGATCATATAAGCAGAAAACTCCAAGCTCCTTCGTGAACAAATGCCATAGCACAATTTGTCGCATATTCCAATCCTCTTACTATTATGAATGTAAACCTGGAAGCGAGCCAATTACAACGAAGTAAAAAAGACGAAAATGCAACTGGATTGGGCAAACTTTACGGAGGGAAGATGACCCTGCAATGGCACCCGTAAGGCAGCCGACAGAGAGGTCGTCCTCGGCAGACTTGAATGTGCAGAGACCTGGCTGAACAGGAATCGGTGGAAGAATTTTGTTTTCGCCCTTAGCTCCTTCTATGGGCGATATTTTTAAAAATATTAAGAAATATATGAGTAAATTCATGAAAAATTAACCAGTCGGATTTTTTCTGGGTTGAAATAATTTTTTTTAACAATCTTTGTTGAAAAGTAGGGGTACGTAACTTCAGGGTTTTTCCGAATCATGACTAATTCACGGTCAAACAATTTTTTCAAAATTGAAGATTTAAAAAAATTTAGTTATTCATAATTGTTTGGTACAGAAAACCATTGGTAAAAATAATATGAAAAAAAATCTGTAAAATTGGACCCAATCCCAAACTTCTTAGTTACTAACACTATAAAATTATGCCAATTTTTTTTTGTCAACCAAATCGCGAAAATTTAAACACACAAATTAATTGCCGCGTAGAGGTATTTTTTTTTACTTCATTTTTTTTTCTCAAAATTTCGTCTCGTATTTAGAAATTTACTGTATAAAGAAGTAAATGGGCACCTCAATAGTTTCGGAGCTATGCATTTTTATCTCATTTATTTTAATTATTTTATTATTAATTATTTTGATGCATTATGCCTGAAGTTCTGGCCGAGTTGCTAGTATCATTTATTTTTATGTCTAAAAAAAGAGATAAAAATCTGACGATATTTAAATTAGTTCAAATCCATTTATATTTTTTTATACTAGGTGGGGTGAAAAGTAAAATTCTTGACCGCCAGAGAGCGCTGCTATCGCAAATAAAATTATGGTGCTTTAAAGTCCTTAGTTTTGTTTTGACAGCTGATTGTTGTTGACGTTTTTAGCAACATGTTGAGTATGGAAAAAAAATCAATGCCATTCTGATAGTAATGTCGATTGGATACTATTGATGAGACCTGAATAAATTATTACATTATTATCTTTTCCCAAACCTCAGAAGATGACTCAATAAAAAATTCAGCTAGACCTTTGCAGACCTTTCGAAAAATTACTTTTTCCGACGGGATCAAAAAGTTGGAAAATCTCAGAAATAAAGTGTATCGAACTAAAAGAAGACATTGAATAAAATACAAAAAATAAATATTTTCTTTTAATTTATTTCAATCCCAAGGAAGTTTCTTCTTTATCATTTATTGTCATAATTTGATAATTGCATAATTGTATATGTTGTTGTGCTTTGGTTACTTTAAACCCTAAATACTTAATCCAATCAATAATCAAGTTTCCTAATTAATATTCCCATTTGAACAATCAAATGTTTGTAAGTCAATATAATTGTGTAGCTTGTTGTAGTTGTAGCCTCTTCTCTTCGAAAAATTAACATACATTTCCGTATACAATGGCAATAATTAATCTTAGCATAATCAGCTCTTACATGCAATTATAATATCGAATAATTTTACGAGTTAAACAAACGAATATTTCAAGTCCAAAACAAACTTAATTGAGCGAGTGTCGTCTGTTTCGTTAAGGGGGTGGGGGGGGGGGGGGTTTAGCCAATTAGCTTTTGGGCAATTCCATGTACTGCATGCCAAAACCCTAGCTAGCTGTAACTCTGGTCATGTCGGTGGTGGCCTAATAACAATCACAACAACACATACCGCAGGCAACAGGCAGCAAAGTCATTTTAGACTTAGCCTACGCACAAAACCGGCTAATACAAACATGAAAGTTAATTAAACCGAAAGTCGACTGACATGAATTTATATGGACTAATAATATGCCACCGGCTGGTAGGTCCTTTTACATGAACATGTGGTTTACGCTTCGCTTAATAGGCCGCAATAATTAAAACTGACAAGTAAATTAGTTTTTTTGGCGCAAAAGAATAGACACCGGCAAATGGCCGGATGTTGTTGTAATTTTTGAGCAGCTGCAATCGTTCAGCTCTAACTGGGCAGAAAGCAACCAGATTTTGGGGTATGCGTGGCATTCATGTTTTATTCATCTGACTATTACCTGATTTTATCACGCTACAAATATGCACTACGGGGCGTATGCATAATAAATGCGCTGCCAGGCATTGTTCAACTTGGCATTGTTGTTCTTGTTGTTTGTTCTTGTTGTTGTTGCAGCTGTTGCCACGCCTGATGAATCTGTGTGTGGCGCGGCAGTTGCCGCAATCTTTGGGAGCCATTTTATGCGTTCGCGTTCTTTTATGACCTTGTTTATCCTTGTCACATGGCCCCTGTCTTTAAAAAATCAGCAACAACTTTGATGAACTCGTAAAAATGAATTAAGTACGAATTGTTTAGAGCAAAAGTCGACTTCAAAATACTTAAAGTGGAATGCATACAGACACAGAAATACACACACAATAAGATGACTAGTTGAAATATATATATGAAAAATGACAAAGCAAAAGTCTGGGCCTAAAGCCAAGTTAATGTGGGCTGTAACAAAGCTAAGTCTACTCTTTAAATAAATGACCATGGCAGCAAGTAACAAATTGTTAAATTATTAAAATTCCTTTGGCTTTCTTAAATCATATCATCTAAGATTTTACAGACCTTCGTTAAGGTATGAAATAAAATTTTCAAAATTTCCTGAACAGTTTTATTTGAGGTAAATTTTTGTGTTTAATTCGAACAATTTAAATTTTGATTTATAAACAAAATAAGCAAAATAATTAAACACATGTTTATTTAATTTAATTTTATGTGGCAAAATAATATTTTTCATCCCATTGTCTTGATACTCAGTTTGTAAGCTAAGTAAGTGTCATATTTAGACTTGTGGTTTACCCACTTTGGGGGCAGCCACAAATGCAGAAAATGTCTGGGTTGGTCGTTGGTGAGTTTAAGGCCAAGAAATAGTTTTAAGTTGATCTTAATGAAATTCGGATTTTACTTAAATGGCCATAACTTTTTTCATTATTTAATAGATAACAATCAAATATGGCGCATTATAATTAATTTAAAGAAAAGTTACCGATTAAAGCCTTAAGGGGGTATTCTACCTTTGAACAGCGTTTTATGAGTGTTTTTAAAAAAATTCTGGAAAGAAAACTATAAGAGCTTTTTCACTTTGGTTTTTCGTTTTTGTGTTATTTATTAATTAAATTAAAAAATGCAAAAAAAAAAGTTTGGAATTCGAGGGCTGCTCAAAAAGTTATCGGCCTACCTATTAAGGTCTCAAAAAAAGGTGTAGAGGTGGTAGCCATGATTCCGGGACTCCAGGTTATCGGAATTAAAAACGGTAAATGAGGTTATGATCAGAATTGATGTAATTCTGGCCCGTAACTCAATCATAATTTTTAATAACTTTTTTGAAAAACTGGCGGCCATTTAAAAAAAAAAATTCTTTTTTCAAGTTTTTTTTTTTGAGTTTAGTGTACAAAAAAATATTAAAAAAATGTTTTCCCTCATGATTGAGGTACGGGCCAGAATTACATCAGTTAGGCGTCGATTGCAAAATGGCTGATCAAATTTTGTTCAGTAGAACTGTCGAAATCATGGCTACCAAGTCAAAAAACGTGGTTTCGAGAAAAACGCGGTTAAAGTTTTGAGCAACGTTGAAAATACTCTCGTTAGCAAGAACATTGCTCCACTAAAATGGATATATCTGCTAAACAATTTCGAATATTTGTAAATGGTTTAAAGGGAATGAAAGGGGAATGTCCAAGCTATAATAATAAGGCAAAACAAAAAAATGGAAAAAAAAAAATTTTTCAAAGGTAGAAGACCCCTTTAATAGATATCAATAAAATATGGTGCATTATAATTGTAATACATTAAGACAAAATAAATTTTCTGGCACATAGCTAAATAAATCCAAACGTTATTTCTTAGCCATTCCAAATGAAATTCGGGTATTTAGCTCTAGGAGAAAATAATTCTTCAAATTCTTAAGCGGAAAATTTGTTTGGGTACCGTGGACCGGAATGAGCTCACAGACAGCACACACATATAAAATCGAAAATACTCGTTAAACATTTCCCTGACATGGACGCACACATGTGAAATTGTAGGTCCACATTGAAAATTTTAAATAGGATTAAATTTTATCTAAAAATATGCAAAAAATCCACCATATCAAGTTCATAGCACAAATAATTTCATAGATGATTATGGTTTTGAACCACTTTTGTACCGGTTTTCAGACTTTATCCAGATCACATACCATGATCTATGAATCTACACAAACATCGGTTCAACGGTTAAGATGCCTATACAAGCAAATTAGTTTGTTGAAAATGTGAACAATTTGTTCAAATTAGTTCGTTTTTTTTGGGTCAGGCTGGAATGCCACTTACAATGTTTAGAAACAATTTTGGACACCATTTGTCTTCTATGGAGAAATCTTATTGGTACAAGCGATTCAGAGTATGCTTTAATGGGACACAAAATGCCTTTTATGAGACTCCTTGAACTTTTGTCTGTTAAAAAAAAATTGTGACAATAATTGGCCGTGTTCAGCAGAAGAACTTGCTCACTGATCAATGATATATTTCTTGGTAATTCTCGTAGCCTACTTTTCCTCTAGTATATATATGATATTTACCTGGAGCTATTTCAAATGTCAATTTAACAACACTCCCTAAAAGTATGCTAAATAATAAGAGCACATTTGTTAAGCTGATCAGTGATCAATTGTCTCTGCTGAACGTGCCCATTGTCTCTGAAAATTCAAATGTCATTCCAGCCCGAACGGCATATTTAGTTACACACTCCCGAAATTTATTTAAAAATTTTTTTTCGATTTTTACAAAAAAACTAAAAAAAACTTGAAAAAATCTCAATTTTTTGTTTAAATGGCCTCAATTTACCGTTTTCAGTTCCGATAACCTGGAGTCCGGAATCATGGCCACCACCATTTGAGACCTTAATTGGCAGGCCGATAACTTTTGAACAGCCCTCGAAATCAAACATTTTTTTCTTTTTTATAATTAAAAATAAAAAAACAAGAACAAATTGAAAAATCTTTTTAGGTTTACCAAATTTTGTAAAAAAACACTCAAAACAAAAAAACTCTTAAAGACATATAATTTAATCAAAAAAAAGTTTAAAACAAAAAGAATTTAGTTATCCAATATATTTGTAAAAAAAAAGCATAATTTTTAAATTTAAAAAAAAAACTTCACATTTTTTTTGCGAGAAATGTAATAATGGCCATGAAAAAATAAATAAAAAAGGAACAGAATAAGTAAAATTCAAAATCATTTAGTGATGAGTACAGCCTCGGAATTATTTATGAGCTCAAAAATGCGACCAGACCTCGAGCTAATCATGGTTAGGAACTCCGAATTGGTATTTTGGCCTAGCAATCGAAAAAGCTGTTATTGGAAAACGTGAAGTTTTGTATAAAAAATGAATAAAAAATTATGCTTTTTCTTAAACAAATAAATTGGATATTGTTGATTTAATTAAAATGGAAAACGTTTTAACAATTTTTGACAAAAAAAATGTATAAAACCTTTTTTAAAAATATTTTTATAATCTTTAATTAAATTTCCGATTTAAGATCAGGGTTTGTCAGATCAATTTTTTTTTAATAATTTTTGACTTTTGAGCTCATTGTGAACAATTTCTTGTACATTTTGAATTGAGTTTGACGAGTATGTTTTTTCAGGCAAATGCAAGTCCCAATTAGCAAATGGTTTAGAACTATAGAAATTAAATTTATTGAGTTTGCCTATTCCTTTAGTTTTTTTTTTTGTTTTCCAAACCTACTCTGGTTCAAAACGAATAAATCAATAACGAAATATTCCAATCGCTAACATCAATTAATTTTTATATTTACCCTGTACCCATTAAAAATACAGAAGGAAAATATTTCCCGACCCTAAAAGTGGGATAGGTATATTTGGGTGAGCCACGTCGACTTTCCGATCGTGTATGAAAAATTAGCGATCTCAGAGACTATAAGAGTTAGAGCCACGCTTTTGTGGGCTATTTATAATACAGATCAAGTTAGTTTCAGATTTAGCATTTTTTCATTTATTTTCAGCACAAGAAAGAGGAATCTGCAGTCAAAAGTCGTATACCAACAGCAACGTTTGAGAAGATTTTTGTGACCCTTTAAGTAAAAGTTTTTTTCTGCATCACCTGGCTGGTTATAGGTTTGCCAATAATAACAAGGTAGATATGGGGGTTGATGGTTATTTTAAGAAACTTAACTACGCTCCCTGCTTATTTCAAAGCTATAATTATACCAAATTTTTGTATTTTCTTAATTGTATCTCGTTCATTCAGTGTTCTTTACTTCTTTAAAACTGAGGCCGTTAACTAGGAGCTCTAAAGGAATTATTATCGATTATTTCGTACCCCTACTTATTGAAGATATGTTTTTTCTAATAAGCAATTTATAAAACGTCCGCAAAAATTTCAATTTTAAAAAATCTTTCAAAATTCTTAATTTTTTTTAAATTTGGTGTACTTTTTTTGCTGAAAATATTGGTTTCAGGGTTAGTTTATTTTTGCTCTTGTTTATATAATATAGTATAATCCAAGCGGTATGCCTGTAATTTGAGTTTGACATTGAAAAAAAAAAGAACAACCGTTATAAGCGAACCTCGAGTCGAGCAGCCGTCTGTATGCCCAAGTCACGGTAGAGCACATTGACTGTATTTTGTTTTTTCTGCTTTTTCTTGTTGAAATTTGGCTCAATTTGTTTTTTTATTTTTTTAAGCGTCGCAATTGCGACTGGTGGGGGTCAAAAAAATTGCTGTCTTAGAGCAAATCGATTGTAAGCCCATCGCTAGTATAATCAAAGAAATCGATCCAAAACAAGCATATCATAATTAATTAAAAGTAAATGAAAATATTAAAGTAAAGTTCTTCTGAAATAAAAACATATTCCATAAGGCTCAATAATCGTACATCCCCTCCACATACTCTACACATGAAGCAGGCATAAAATCTTGCGAGTGGCCGCCACATACCACAACTTGGCCTTAATAAGCGAGGGGAAGCGAAGAAGGGAGGCTGGCTGGGGGGGAGTGCGCCTGCTGCTGCTGTTGCTGCTTTCTTTTCATGAATGAGTGAATAAATTCGAAAATGGTTGTCAAAAAAGCGTCACAGAGAAATTAATGATGACTTTTATACGCGAGTAATTCATGGTATTTTCATAATAAACCCTCACACACAAACACACACACACATACCAGTGTATGGGTACCTTTAATATGATTTCGAAAAAGAGAAAAAAAAAATATTTTTTATGAACGCATGGAGGAAATACATATTTGTGAAATAGCCTGGGTGGGGGCAATCCCAACTTGTGTGTGCGTAGGCGACTTTTTTTTAAAAGCTTTTTTATGCTCGTTTGCATATATTCAGATTTTGATTTTGTTGCCGTTTCAAGTCAGTTTAACACTCATCATACGATTTATAACGCATAATAAGACAATCGGACAAGAGACACACGCACACACCACACATAAGGCGATAACACAAATTGGAAATGAACAAAAATAAACCCAACCCATTCGGCGTTCCTTTGTGCTTAACTTTCTTGTGGCTTCTGTTGGCTAGTGACCAACTTGTCAAAGTATTTGCCGCAAAAGTTTACTTTTAAAAACTAAAAGTCAAACTAAACAGTGGGGGAGGGGGACCAGTGAGAAATGTGACAACTGTGGGAGAAATCAAAAGCTTAGGATTCCCTTGGGAAATGTTGGCTAAAAAAAAAAAAGAATTTATTTTAACTAAAAAACGCAAAACAAACTTTGCATGAGAAAATTTCTCTCTAAGAATAAATCAATTCCAAGAAATATATTAATATGCTGGAAAAAGCTTTTGTTTTTCTGCTGCTTATTTAAATGCGAGGAGAGGTTGATAAGACGGTGGCTATTTGACTTTAAAGTTATATATTTTATCATTTAATTTTCAATTTAATCGTGAATTTGAAAGGAAAAGAAAGCTCGATAAATACTTTGTAGACTCCGTTCTAGAACTACAAAATCTGGTTCGTCTTGGACCTCTACTCATATAGCTGCCATATAACGAACTGACTAACTAAAATTTTCTTAATAATTTAAAGAAGAATTTTAACTGGAATTTCAAAAAAAGAGTTTAAAAAACATCAAATTTAAGAAATAGTTTATCTGGGGGTCTATAATAAATGCAATTTTTTCAAAACGGGGCAAGTTGGCGCAAGAAATGTAAGTTTCTCATAAATCTACACACTTTCATTAATAACTAAGCATTTAAAACTTTTTGGAACGTTGTGCAGCGCCTAAGAAATATTCCACAAAACACTTGACAGCGACGTCATTACACCGATAGTCCAAGCAAGTTTTTAACAGCCTTTAATTCGTATCAAATACCACGGTGACTATTTACCTTTAAAGTTTTAGTTTTATTCATTAAGTTTGTTTTTGACAATCTCGTGAATTTTGAGGAAATTGAAGCATTGTAACGGAAAACTGGGCAAGGATTGGTCAATATTACGGGGACTCTGTTCTAGAAATGGGCGTTGGACGGTTATCCCTTACAAAATCTGGTTCGTCTTGGACCTCTATTTCATATAGCTGACTAACATAAAATTTGTTGAGTTTGAGTCTATAATAAATGCAATTTTTTCAAAACGGGGCAAGTTGGGGCAAGAAATGTAAGTTTCTCATAAATCTACACACTTTCATTAATAACCAAGCATTTAAAACTTTTTGGAACGTTGTGCAGCGCCTAAGAAATATTCCACAAAACACTTGACAGCGACGTCAGCACACCGATAGTCCAAGCAAGTTTTTAACAGCCTTTAATTCGTATCAAATACCACGGTGACTATTTACCTTTAAAGTTTAAGTTTTATTCATTAAGTTTGTTTTTGACAATCTCGTGAATTTTGAGGAAATTGAAGCATTGTAACGGAAAACTAGGCAAGGATTGGTCAATATTACGGAGACTCTGTTCTAGAAATGGGCGTTGGACGGTTATCCCTTACAAAATCTGGTTCGTCTTGGACCTCTATTTCATATAGCTGACTAATATAAAATTTGTTGAGTTTGAGTCTATAATAAATGCAATTTTTTCAAAACGGGGCAAGTTGGGGCAAGAAATGTAAGTTTCTCATAAATCTGCACACTTTCATTAATAACCAAGCATTTAAAACTTTTTGGAACGTTGTGCAGCGCCTAAGAAATATTCCACAAAACACTTGACAGCGACGTTAGCACACCGATAGTCCAAGCAAGTTTTTTAATTCGTATCAAAAGCCACGCACACCTACATAAGCTAAAATGCCCTAAAACCACATACTTTCCAACCTGCCCTCGCTTAAATCAAGTTTAAAATAAATTGCTCAAAAATATGCAAATTTTTTGTTGGTGCTATCAACATTTAGCAAACATTTAGCTTAACCATCAGCTGATGTCAGCTTAAAAAGATTACCACAGTCTTGGACATCAATGGAACTTTCATTGTCCGAATATTTTATCAAAATCAGAGACAATCAATCAGAATCACTTAACCTGCATAAATTAGTCCCTTTTTGTGTGGTTTGGCTCTCAAGGACGCGCCAAATGTGGGAATCGGTTTTGCAATTGAATTCGTTTATGGTCGTCGAGTGCAATCAATTGAGAATTGAAAATTCAATTTTCCTTAATCGGCTTAAGTTAACCTCCTGCCATGTCACGCCCATTCACGTAGCGGCACCCATAATACAAGTATTTTTCTATGCGTGTGTGTGTGTGTGTGGCACATAAGTTAGTTAGGTTGCCATGACGAAGTTTTAGTGGTTTTTTTTTATACTGCAAACAAAATATATATATGTGTGCATGTGGGATGCAACCACTAACCAACCAACCCAATGTGTGTGCATATTCTATCAATTTTTGGTTACATTTTTTCAGTGCACGAACCGTATGTTTACCCAAATACAAATATGTGCCTGAGTTTGTGGTACTTCACTCCCCACAGAGAGAAGGCCAACGCCGGGCCCTTAGGTTATACATATGAATTCAATGCTGACATTGACTTTTACCAAGGCTGCGAATCCGGGGATGTAGGTAACATTGAAATGCCGGTTGGCAAAACGTGTTCTTAATTAACCAGCCGAAATGTGTGTTTGTGTTGACTTTAACATGGGCTAACGTTATCGATTAGAATGGATACCATACTAAATTTCAGAATGATATCTCTTGAACAAGAGATGAGGGGGGAAAACGGATAATTGATTTGATTTAAGCTCTTACAAATACATTTAATAATGCATTATTAATATTTCACATCGAAACAAAAGGAATATTCTTCTTACGAATTTGCAATCAGCTTCAAATTCCATTATCTTACTTATATTTATACACTGTACCGGAGGAACAAAAAGTATATTGGGTTTGTGCTAATTTATGCAACAGCCAGAAGGAAGAATCGCCGACCCTGATAACTGTATATAATTAAGATCATCATTTGTTAATAAGAATTACAGCCGAGTCGATATAACCAAGTCCGTATGTCTGTCTGTCCGTATAAACGAAGAGATGGTAAGAGTTAGAAACTCGGAGATTATAAAACATAAACTCCTTTTACTTGCAGGCAGATCAAAGTTTATTTTTATTTTTGCCACACCCATCTGCCTTCCCGGAAAAAAACGTATGTCTTCCACAGTTTTGGAGTTAGATTGTTCGCAGCTTGTTGACATATAATACATACATCAATTCCCGATTAGATGAACAATAGTTGAGTTATAAGCAAATCAAATAATAACATTGGTCCGCCGGGAATCATTTCCCACATTTGAACTAGTTCGAACTGGTTCGGAGCTAAATTTAAATTGAATTTGAAGTAAAAATAATACAATACATATTATCAACCCAAATACCAAATTTGGGAGCTCGGTTCAGTTGAAAAAAGTATATGCAATTGACAATCAAATCTGTAGTTACTAGATTCCGTTGTCTGTTTCTCTCAAATTGAATTCGCTTGGATTAAGCCGGTCTCAGCTTCTGAAACATTCGAGTTTCAATATTATAACCGTAGGTTTATTCGACACCCATGCTATTGGATGGCGATACGACTATTTTACGTTTCTTTTTATTAAATTCAAATGTATACTCGCAAACCGGCTAGGGGCTGTATTAATTCTTAGGCAAAAGTTAGAAAATACTTTCGGTACCAAAAAAGATTATATCTTAATTCAATTTTTTACAATGGTGCTCTGAAGCACTTTGCAACCGGTTTAATCTGGTTAAGAACCGGTATTGAACCAATAAAATATGTATCTAAAATTACCAACATTGTTTTAATATTATTTAACACTTTCTTATTTTTCGGTAGACAAACCGGTTCTGAACCAGTTTTAAAAAGTGGTTCGGCAAAAACGATTTCAGATTACTAAGAAATTGTGTGTGTAGTTTTGATACACTTAAGTTATTTATTTTTCAAGACCCGGTTTCGAACCAAATTGAACGGGTTCAAAAAAGGCGCTTAAAGTCTTAGAAATTTTTATACACTTAAGATATCAAGACCGTTTTCGACCAAAAATTAACCGGGTTCAAAAGCGCTTTTTTTTTAATTTTTTTTTGTTTTTTGGCTTATTATTATAGCTTCAACATTCCCCTTTCATCCCCTTTAAACCATTTTCAAAAATTCGAAATAGTTTAGCAGATATTGCCATTTTAGTAGAGCAATGTTTCTGCTAAAGGGAGTATTTTAGTTGCTGCTCGAAATTTTTAGTCGAGATTTCCGGGTTTTCTTAGTACACGGATTTTTGACCTGCTAGCCTAGTCATTATTGGGCCAGTTCTACTAAACCGATATTGATCAGCCATGCTGCAATCGACGCATAATTGATGTAATTCTGGCCCGTACCTCCAATCAAGAGGAAAAACATTTTATTACTATTTTTTTAACACTAAACAAAAAATAAAACTTGAAAAATCTAAAATTTTTTAAGCGGCCGCCAATTTTTCAAAAAAATATTGAAAAATATGTTATTGAGAGCCAGAATCTACATTTTAATTCTGATCATAACCTCATTTACCGTTTTAAATACAGATAACCTGAAGTCCCGGAATCAGGGCCACCATCTCTACACCTTTTTTTGAGACCTTAATAGGCAGGCCGTTAACTTTTTAAACAGCCCTCGAAATCCAAAATTTATTTTATATTTTATTATATAGTTAATTATTAAACCAAATTCAAAAAACCAAATTGAAAAAGCTCTTATGGTTTTCTCTCCAGAATTTTTTTAAAAACACTCAAAAGAAAAAAATCTAAAAATATTTGTTATAAAGTTACATTGTTTTAATTTGGTTTTTTATATTGATTACTAAAAATGTTAAACAATGCATTAAAGGGATAATTTTTTGTACCTTTTTCTTTACCTAGGTACTAAAAAATCCAGATATCTTTTACCTTTCCTAAGTATAGTTTTGAAAATTATCATGTACCTTACCTAGGTAAAATAATAAGATGGAAAGATTGGAAGATTTACTTTAAGACTACGTTCCAAGAAATATTTATTTAAAGCCGCAAATAATTTTTGAAGGCGCGTGACAAATTCCTAACCTTGAAAATGCCGTCACATATTCTTTTCTGATCGACATAAACATTTTGTAAAAATTTCTATCCGGCATTGGTAGAGGGTCCTTTATATTGTAGTGATAATATTCTTTAAAAAATTTTAAAAAATATTTCGCATTATAAATTTAAATTCCACATTTGAATTGGTTCTAACTGGTTCGATGCCTGATTTAAACGAGATCCGAATATCCATATTGCTCGCATATTTCTCCTGCTACAAAAAAACGCGTGACCTTCCCTAAAAAGGTTCACATATACTTTCGTTTTTGTAACTCAACGCGCACCATTACAAAATCGATTAGCTACCAGCATCTAAAAAGCTGTGGTCGTACAAGCGATTATCTATCCTACCTCACACAATAAAAAAAGTAAATTAATGCTTTGACCATTAATGGGTTGTGGTAACAAAAAGCAAAACATGAAATTAATTTAAGTTTTTGTATCCACTGCAAGCCCCACCTTTATATACATATATCACTGCAACTCTGACTTGGGATTCAAAGTCATCAATTTTGTTTTTTTTTCAGCCTGGTATTTTGTGTGAAACCCTTGACTATTTGACTGAACTTTTAATTAGTGCACTGACTGAACAACAGACCGGAAATTAAGCGAGTGAACCTGGACAAGCCATGTTTTTCTTTGGCTGCCCTACTTCAATATCCTATCCCCTGGCACTTTATACACGATGGCCTCCATTAACTGAACTTGAACACGGTTGTGTATGTGTGTGTGTGTCTGCACTGCACCATTATTAAAGTCTCGTAATTATTTTAAGGGTGGGCGTGAAACTCAGGTAGCACTTACATTGCCTAGTAACCAGACTGACCCTTTTTTTTACTCCCCCATTCATTCATTCATTCATGCTATGAATGCCCACTGATAAGTATATGTGTGTGTGTGTTTGTGTGGGTGTGTTTTTGTGTGGAAATAGAAGTGGCCATTAATTAGCCTTTGTTTTAAAGCAGCAAACAAATTGAAATGCATTTTTCATGGGTGGCCTACACACAAATGGTTATTTACCCGCTGAAAAATGCATAAAAACGTAACTGAACTGGTGTGCGGAGTGCATGCAAATGCAAAAAGTGCATTGGGCTGCAGGGCGAACCTATGTGGGTGTTTGCAGTAGCCAGAGGAGCTGCAGCTGCACTTTAACTACAGCAAAAATAATCCTTTATACACTTTGCCTACGACTCGACTAAGGGATACCATAGTCAGAATTTTTCTAAATTTAAAATTAAATTTAAGCAATGTTAAAAAGTGGTTCGTAGCCATATCACAGACATTTTTTAAGCTAGAAAGTTAATTAAAATTTGGTCATGTCCGTATGAACGAAGAGATCTCAGAGATGGTAAGAGCTAGAGGTTTAAAGTGTATAGAACATATAATTCTTATACCTGCAGGCAGATCAAGTTTATTTTTAATTTTTGCTCCACCGCAAATTAAAAAAAACGTAATAACTCCCACAATTTTAAAGATAGATAGTTTGAACATTCTAGAAATATATTCTACTACTCATTATTTATCGACCCGCCATACATCGTTTTTCGATCAGATGAACGATATTAGAGCTATACGTAAAATAAAATTCAAAGCAACGACAACAACAACACCGCAGCGATTGGTAGAACTTACGAGAAAGAAGGGCAAAAGCTAACTGGTAGTTTCCCAATTGGAATTTGCTTGACGGCAGTATCTAATTGGACCGTGCCGCTCTCAGTTTGAGCAATTGATGCAATTGAGATGGCCTGCGGTCAGAAATCACGCGTGATTCCCGCGTGACTAATATAGATACGTTTATGTTACTAAACTAAACTTTGCGAAAGATACAAATTTTCAATTAAAATCTAAGTAATTATGTAGAAGGTTTGGTCTGTTTAAGGTTTAAACCCTTTATACAGGTTTTGTAGAACCTCTGTTCTATGCAATTCCCATGAACTATCAACAAATTGTCACAAAATCGGAAATCAATATATTTTTTAAAGGCTGCAAATAAGGGATGCCGGATATTTGAAAAAAATATATATCATTCATTTTTTTGATTTTGATATTTTAAACGAAATAATCGATGTTATCGATAATTTCGATATTTAAAGCAAATTGGTTTTTCTTAAGAATAATCAGGACTATCGAGGTAATTGAAGTGTTATTTGATGAGTATTAAAAACTACATTCCGCCTGCGATCAAAAGTTACAGATCAGAGCTCCCAAATACTTTAAAACATAGATCAAATGTATTTTTAAAAGTTTAACAAAGATGTGTTTTTTATTTCATTTATAACATAAGATGTTGTGGAAACTTATGTAAGAGCTAATAGTGAAAGAAGACGTTGAAGTTGAAAAGAAAATATATCAACAACAGTTTCTCACTTGACCCACTTTAGAACAGGTTAATGATCAAAAAGAAGCCTTGCAACCAAAGCATAGTTGTATAGAGTTAAAGAAGAAGAATCACAGATCAGAAGATAAAGCGAAAGACATTTGGTAGGGGTATGAGGGGAAGATTTTGGGGTTCTTTTGTATACCTAAAGAGTGGGTACCTAGATTAATAACTTTGTCTCAATTTTCCAGCTTAATTTTGCTTCATATAATTTAGGGTTGCTCTGCAATTTTTTAAACTCCACTGCAAGTTGTCACATCTAATACACCCCACACAAATCCCTCAAGTACCCAGCAAAACATAAAGAAGAACAAAAAATATCCAACAGCAACAATATGCATATTGTATATCCAGCAGATGCACTCACTTTCAGCTGAGACACAGTTACACAGGAGAAGGGAGAAAGTGAAACTTCACCCGTAGAATGAGAAACGTAATCGTAGTTTGAGCTCCACTTGGACAACTTTTTTGGGTTGTTTCAGCCACGTCGTTAGTTTCGCACTTTGCTGACTGTCATGTTGGTTGGTTGGTTGGTGCCGGGGCTGGCACGTACTCAACTGCATTATTTATATACTTGCTGCCAGCCATCACCTGGTGGTGATCATTCTACATTCACGAGAGGATATAAAACATTTCTTCACTCCATATGCGACTCATTTAATGTGGAAGAAGCCTTAATTAGAGTCACGCAATGCGATACGCCTTTATCTACCTTAACTCGATTTCCGGTTTGATGCGCTTTTGTTTGGCCGGAAATTAGTTTCGTTTACGCTTTTGCTTTGGTGTGAACAGCCATTTGAGGTGGATTCGTGCTGTTGAATGTTCGATGGTCCATTGCTTCCGCCAACTACGCGCGCACACACACACAGTATCTCGTACTCGTACTCAAACCACTTCCCTTTTTCTAGTTGCTGCATTTGATTAGTTCAATATTTGCTTTCAAGGAATTTACCAGCAAGATTTGTTTGCAATCCTTGCAATCAAATTGTTTTAAAGCAAACAAAAAAAAAAAAAATAGGGAAAATTGTGGATGTGTTGGCAGCTGGGGCCATGAAAGCAAATGTATGTATGTAAATATAACCAAAGCTCCTAACATAATTTGAAATGCTCTTAAGATAATGAAATATATGAAAAAAAGAAAGCAGGCAGAAAAGTTTTTGCCTCCAAATTGAATATCGAGATGGAATGTCATTATTTAAAAACTGAGAGACTAGGTATGCTCTTAGTTTATTCGCTCTCTTTGTCTTTGTCGCTCTTTTTGTTGTTGTTGTCGCTTATACATATCTGTGTATGTTTTGCTGGTCCGACTAGTAATTCTCAAGTGGTTGTGAATACTTTGTCCATTTAAAAGGGAAACTGATAACTGATATGGTTATGTTGAAACAGTTTTGTCTTCCAACAACAAAATACCATGATTTCGCATTTTCGAAAATAAGCAAATCATTTTCAGAAAATAAAAAACTTTTTTTTGTTAGAAATTTAAATTTAAATAAATTTTAAAGTTCTGATAAACTAGTATCGAAATGATGTCAAAAATTAAAAAAATAAAAAAAAGCTAGTATCAAATTGATACTAAAAAAATTAATACAAAAAGTGTCATCTTGACACAAGTTATAAATTTGATACATTCGATATAATTTTAATACTTTCGAAAATATCAACTTAATGTTTGGAGTATAAAGTTTTTATTTGACACTTAATAGTTTTTGATGATTAATTAAAGTAATTTTGATGATTACATTTAAATTTAAACCCTTTTTTTAAAGTTGATGCTATAGATTTTAAGAATTAAAATGCAAGCAAAATGTCATTTTTTATACGAGAAAGGGCAGATCGATTACTTGTAAAGCATCTAGGATTTTAATTCTTTCGAACTCGAACTTATTTTTGGATTCAAGTCCCTTAAGGACCACTAAACACACGCTTCAGTTCCTCAGCCATACTTTCTTGGCGGTTATTTTCAGTTCTGCAAACCCAAATCATTTTTTCGGAGGTCCGGTTCTAGGTTCAAACCTAAATTTACCAATGGTTTAGGTTCAGTAATTTAGAGTTCAACTTTATTCGTCCGGTGATTTTCCAAACTTGTAAAAAAGACTAATTAAATTATAAAAAATATAAAAAAATGACAGATTTTCTGAATTTTTGTTTAATCGGACATACGAATTCAATTAATTTCAATTTAAATTTATAAGTATTATTTCTTTTTATACTAATTCTTAAATTAGGAAAATGCACGTCTAACTAACTTGTAACTTTTTTTAACCGAACCGAAAATTTTGGTTCTGAACAGGTTTAGGTTCACCTATTTTTTCAAAAGAGGTACGTTTCAAGGTTCGGTTCACAGTAAAAGAAAAGTCGGTATTACGGGTTCGAAACAATTCGGTTCAAAGTCGGTTTGCAGCCCTGGTTTTTATATTATGACCCCTAGCTTTGATATTAAAGGGATGCAAACGTTTTGGAACGTCGAACCAAACCAATGATTTGTAATACAGAACCAACCCAGTTTTTTTCAGAAAATGCTTCACAAAAACCGAAAACCCCCATATTTTGGGGTTAGTTAAAAGTCAAACGCGTTGTTGGTTAGCCGCTATTTGGCAATTTTGCCGCATTTTAAAGAAATTTATTGCTCTAAATAAAGGTATAGTAAATACTTATCAGGTAGATTTTGTCAGTCATTAGCGCATTACTGCCTAAACGGGTACATACGTTCTACCATTTAAAGAACCTGTCTTCTGCCAAAACATAGCTTTTTTTAGCTTCCCTTTCGCTATAACTGTTCATATATATATTAAAATTTGTGTAGTCGTCAATATGTCGGCATCAATAAAGATGGCGCGAAGCTGCCGCTGTCGCTACAGTCTCTCTTCCACTTTCGTGTTTTTTGTCCGATATTATTTGGATTCTAAGAATAGCTTGATATTAGAACTAAGTAAACTTTTGTGTGGTTGCTCTGAGAGTTTTAAGCGGTTTTTAATAAAAAAAGTATAAAAAATAATAATGGAGGAAAATTTGTAAAGGATGTTACTGTAGTTAGATAAGCAAAGTTTCCTAACATCAATACCAATTTAGCAAATCACCAAATTATCTTGTAAAATTATATTTTATATTTATTATAATAAAATCATAAATTAGAAAACAACAAAACCAAAACAAATATAAATTAATTTAACTCAGACCGAGTAAAAATTTTAAGTGAATAAGGCGTCCTTTCTCCTCAAGAATCTAAGCTCTCTTTTAGCATTAAAAATTGATCACTTATGAGTTTATTTGGACTCGACTAGGACTATTCACTCTAAATAATTTCCACTTCTTATTCAACTATTTTGAATTTATTTACAAAATGTTTGTGTAGCCAGTTTTGTGCCAATCAATTGTGTAATTTTCATTTCGTTTTCCAACCACACCAAATTAGTTCAATTTTAGTTGCGCACACACACACACACACACACACACATAATTGTCGGTCGGGTCCCTAATGAATCTGTTTGACATTCTCGAATTTTTGTGGAAAGTTGATGGAAACATGTTTGGGTTTTTCGGTTTTTGGGTGCGGGCATTTCATTGTTGCGTTGGCAATTTGCGTCAAACCTCAAATAGACGACACTCTGCCCAAAGGAGACGCATATCACATTAGCCCCATGACATTTCTCAAATTGGCACAAACAGAATACTGAGAAGTATTCTGTAAATGGAACGACTGTGATTCGGTTTTAGCTTGCTGGAGTGAAATAACAATTCCTGGAATAGCTAAGGCATTACCCTTTTCGCCCAGCCACGCCTTCATGTTCATTTGAAGCACTTTAAGCTGTTGCTGTCCCGTGTTGGTGTCGGTCTTAGTCTTGGTCTTGGTCTCGGGTCGCTTCTTTAGCTCTCTGCCCCATGCCAACTTAATACAACGAGATTAAATGTCCTGTCGCAGCCGGCTTAAGCGATAAGCTCGAGGCTTGTTGCGCCAACTGAGTGAAATGGGTAGAGATTTGTTGTGTTTGTGTTGTTGTTTGTGTTTTGCCGGGCACAATACACTCTGACGGAGAAAACATTTTTCTTGTAGTCAAGTGAAAAGTTGAGATGCTGCTGCCTCACGCCCAAGCTGACTCTGTTTGTAAATCAAAATAAACATTGCTTTTTGGTTGCCTTTGCTGCTTATTATGGCAGCACACACACACACACGCACACACACTTACGCACAGCCACAGAATTGTGAGTGTTGACGTCTGCACTTCGGCTCCTTCTTCGCCTTTGACTGGCACTGGCTGGCTTTTGTGGCCAGCTGTCAAGTGCGCCTTGCGCCCGGGTGTATGCAATTCAATTTATTTCTGTGTGTGCGGCTCATATGGGTAAAGCTTCTAATACACTTAGCGGAAGAATAAAATCTTTTAATTTTTACCTAGGAAAATTTCAAAAATATTTAAAATAGAAATTAAGATGGATAAGCAATAGAAAATGATAAAGGTAATTCTAATTTTTTAAGTTAAGTAAAATAATATAAAAAAATAAATATATTGGTATTTAAGTACATTTTTAAGAATTTTTGGTATTTTAGAAAATATATGTAGAAAAATCGTGAGGGAAGTGAAAGGAATCAAAAATTGGCATTAACAACATTTTTTTTGTTTGTTCGACTGTTCATCTGGCAAACATAAGCGATAGCCAATTCACCCTAACCAATTTCTACCATTTACTGTCTCACAGTGGGGCCATTTGAGTTTTTTCGTTGCAAAAATTACAACTTTAGAACCAAATGAGATAATCGAATGATTTAAATGGCATATGATAGATAATTGTAAACATTTCAAACCTATGTTAGAAAAATGTGCCTAGATGCTTACTTATGGGTTATCAAAGTTAAAATTATGAAAAAATCAATTTTATAATAATTAATAAATTGTTTTATTACAACAATTTTTCGAGGTTTTTTATATTTGTTTTTAAGGTGTTTTATAATTATTAGCAAAATGCAGATGGAGCACCAGGAAAGATACGAAACATTTATGCCGGGAAATAGAATGCCCCAAAATGCATCATTTTAAATTAGGCTGCTATTATTTATTATAATAAATTATTCTATTTTTAAAACTATTTTTAATTGTTGTTTTTTTCATATAAATGACTCTTACTACACGTTTATGCTAATAAAAAACATGATTTTTTTTGAAAACTTTTAAATGACTCCTACTACGTTTAAGCTTTTAAAAATCATGCTTTATGCCCCTCAAAGTATACAAACTTTAATTTCTTCAATTATTAAGTCAGTGATGGCAGCATCTTACATAATCCACATTGTGCATTTACTCAAATTATCGGATCAGTCAAAGGTATACAAAAAAATAATAAAGGCTACTAATAAATAAGTATTTCGCTTAATTATTTAGGGATTTATAAAACCATAGCATACTTTGAAGAGGGGCAAAAATCATGATATTTTTTTATTTGTGCAAAAAACGTAGTATCGG
>JAEIFT010000396.1:0-246268 GCA_018904225.1 Lordiphosa mommai | reverse complement strand
TTCCAAAAGAAAATTCGTTTACCTTCACAAGCTAACGGTTTGGTTCGGAGCCGTTTTGCATCCCATATTTATGTATAAACTTTTATCCCAACAAAACCGTTTGTCTTTCGTCCAACTTTTAATGGCTTCGACAACTCTGGTCTGGTCTCAAGTCAAAAGCATTTCCATTATGATAATGTAAGTGCACAATTTCCCAACTTGAATGCGCCGCACACAGATGCACACAGGCAAATAGTCCTGCTCTCTCTCTCCCTCCACCACACACACACACAAACATGAAGCAGTAGGAAAAATTTTCATATCCTGCACATGCACATGAACATGAAAAACTGCAAAAATGGCAGAAAATGTTGCAAGACGTTGACCGAAAAAGCAGAGGAAGAGAGAGGAGGCGTTAGAAAGTGGCGCGCATATGTGTGCCTGGCAACCTAAAGGACAAGGACCAGCTAGCACATAAAATACGATAACTGTGTAGCAAAGTGCTACATATGAAAGGTATTTTTCCTGGTTGCATACACGTACATATGCAATGTTGCAAGTTCTTTTCTTTTTTTTTTTTTACTTAGAATATAAAAGGCGTTTCCTTTATTTTTTGGGGCTAGCCGTCTATGTAATTACAGTTGCTTCTGTTTGCACCTTGGACAACCTCTTGAGAACACATAAAATATGAGGGCTTTCGCTCTCTCCCTCTCTCTCTTTCTCTCTCTTTTGTTTTATATAGAAAACTTTGGCATTTATGCCATAAAATTAAGTATGAAATTGAAAAATGGCTCACAGGCCACCCTCAGCATATTGTGAAATTAATTTTTAAATATTTATGAACCCCCCAGCCAGGGCAACTTCTTATATTTGTTTACGATGCAGGGAGTGGGGAGAGAGGCAAAAGGAGGGCAATTGCTCGTTTTCAATTTTCCTTCGAAATTTTTATTGAATTTTCAAGTGTGTTCGACTTTGTTTTGTAGTTCCTTTTTCTTCTTTTACATGAAATATGAGCCAGAAATTTCATTTTGCTAAGCTGAAGAGACGGCCACCGGGCGTATGAGTAATGTGTTTTTTGTGTTTCGTATTTGAGAAATAAAATATTAGGAAAATAGGCAATTGCATATATAGGAAAAGGAATGGAATTTAAGCTGCTTAAACCAAGGTTCATTCACCTTTTCTTAACTGTCCCATTTAACCAGATCTCTCCATCCGAAGATCAGTTAAATGTGCCTTACCTGCTGATAGTTGATAGCGATAATGATGCCTCCTTCTCCTTGAAAAACTTTACCATTTGCTCCTCTGATTATGATAATAATGCGTGATCGCGTTAAGCACAGAAATTGCTACCTTTACCTTGCCTAATAAGCCCAAGGGTCTGTCTGCACAAGCCAAAAGTCGAGCATACTACTAAAAAAAAAATGTTGAAAACAATGTGGGAGCAGGCACAAGTGCTTAACAAGCTGTTTTGCATGGCCAGACAGAGGCCCAGAAACGCAAGCCCAGTAGCCCCTGCCCAAACAATGCATTTAATGTGGGAAAAAACGTCAAGAATGCGCGTTGAAAATTTGCACGCCAAGCTCCAGCTCCAGCTACCACGTCGTCGTCGGTCGTCGTATGCAAAAAAGTAAAGTGGCAGCTGCAGCTGCCTCTACCTGCAGCTGCTACTCCAGCCACAGTCTCTCTCTCTCTACTTATCTTGAAACTTTTGGCTCTTGGGCACGAAACAATTCACACTTTGGAGCTCGAGCTCGAGCTGGAGCTGGAGCTCGTTGCGTGTCGGCGGCTGCTCTGTTTGCTGATCATTTGCTTAAATAGCCCTAGGGGACACTCATTGCGGAATATGGGTGGCTTCTCTGGTCAAATCTTTGTGCGCACTTATAAAAAAAAAAAAAAAACAAAATCAACAACAAAGGTGTTGAGTGTGGATTTTGCGTGTTTATCGCGATGCATAAGTTGGAAAGAAAATTTTTTTAAGAGTATTTTATTGGTTAAAGGAGGCGAATTGTTGAGGCGTTTTTTTAGGCTTGAAAGTTGCGTAAAACAAAAATATTGCATAGAAATATAAGAAATACGAACTACAGCCAATGACACGAATGCCTTAACTGGTTGGGGAGCCCAAAACCAGCAACGTGTAAAAAACCTTTAACCATTCAAAATTTTAAAATTAACATACAAAACTTTATTTTTAAGATGAGAAACCCATAAAAGCAATATTACTCATATTTAAAAATAATATTAAACATAGTTAAGCAATACATATTTGCGTATATTTGAAATTAATATGATTTTACTTTAATCTGAATACAGCAATATTTAATTTTAAGGTTAATTTTACTTTGATTTTACTATATTCATATTAACTTCAGTGGTTAAGAATGTTTTCAGTTAAATCAAAGCTCTTTCTATTGGACTTTAATACATTTGCTATTTGAAAATAGCATAGTAAAATTTAACTATGATTGTATTAATTTTTCCGATTTGCTTTTTCTCTGGGTGTGGAAAATAGTGGAAAATTTCAAGTGACTATGCTTCCCGATTAGTCAAGATTTTAAGCACGGATTTTTAAATTTATAAACCAATTTAAATTGTTTAGTCAGTTCAACTTAAGGGGGTCCTACCTTTGGAAATTTGTCTTTTCGATTTTTTGTTTTGCATTTTTATTATAGCTTGGATTTTCCAATTTCATACCCTTCAAACCATTTTCAAAAATTCAAAATAGTTTAGATGATATTCTCATTTTAGTAGAGCAATATTTTTGCATAAGGGAGTATAACCTTAATTGCCACCAATTTTTCAAAAAAAATATTAAAAAATATGATTGAGGTACGGGCCAGAATTATATCAATTCTGATCATAGCCTCATTTACCGTTTTCAATTCCGATCACTTGGAGTCCCGGAATCATGGCTACTACCTCTACACCTTATTTTGGAAGAGCTTAATTTGCAGGCCGATAACTTTTAGCTCTTATGGTTTTCTCTCCAGAATTAAAAAAAAAAAATTAAAAAATCCCTATTTAAAGGTAGAAGACCCCCTTTAGCATCAATTAATTCAGTTTGAAAGGTCTTAAATATTTTATATTTTCATTAACCCATCTGCGCTGAACAAAGTTTTATTTGTAGAACTAAAAGTTCCTTTTCTTGGGTAATTTACACCCAATAAACATGAATGCGTTCTCAAAAAAATTCTTCCTATTTTAGTTTCGCTAGGTGAGACTGTTCGACTAGTCGAACAACGTGCTTAAATTCCGCACTTGGAGTACAAATGTGTGCAAACATTGTTTAAATTCGTGATTTTTCCTGTTTATATTTATTTTTATACACCTGAAAAGTGTATATAATTTTTTGTCTGTCCGTCTGTCTTTTTATACACTTGAAAAGTATATATTAATTTTGCCCAGAAGTTTGTAACGCATAGAAATATTCATTTCCGACCCCTTAAACTATATATATTCTTGATCAGGACGACGAGCTGAGTTCATTTCCGTCTGTCCGTCCGTCCGTCTGTCCGTCTGTCTGTCTGTCTGTCCGTCTGTCTGTCTGTTTCTACGCGAACTAGTCCCTCAGTTATAAAGCTATCGAGCTGAAATTTTGCACAGAGTCTTCTTTTTACTGCACGCAACTCATATGTCGGCCGGCCGGATCGGATGACTATATCATATAGCTGCCATAGGAACGATCGGTCTAAGAACTAGTTCTAGTTAGAATAACTTTTTTGTTTTCCATCGTAGCGTCACTAATCTTGGTATATGTTAGTTTTATATGCTTCCACATGATTTTGGAGAAATTGATCAAAATCGGATGACTATATCATATAGCTGCCATAGAAACGGTCGGTCAAAAATCAAGTTCTAGTGAGAAAAACTTTTTTGTTTTCCATCGTAACGTCACTAATTTTGGTATATGTAAGTTTCATATGCTTTCATTTAATACAGGTAAAATTTATCAAAATCGGATGACTATATTATTATATAGCTCCCATAAAAACGGTCGGTCAAAAAACTACTTCTAGTGAGAAAACCTTTTTTGTTTTCTATCGTAGCGTCCCCAATCTTGGTATATATTAGTTTTATATGCTTTCACATAATTTTGATAAAATTTATCAAAATCGGATGACTATAGCATATAGCTGCCATAGGACCGATCGGTCGAAAAAGGAGGTTTACTAAGAAAAGTTTTTTTTTATGGTATCAAATTTTTATTTTTAATGATTTAAAAATTTAAAATATCTGATATCTATATCCTATATATATTTTACCGGTTAAATCAGTTGGAGTAAAGTTTTTCAAGTGTATTAAAACTTTGGCACAGTCGAAGTTAGCTTTGCCTTCCCGTTTATGTAAAAATTAAAAAATAAAAATTGTTTATACAAAAAAAAATCGGGTAAAAACATAAGATACACCCTGTATAAGGCTGCATACCTCCAAAATTATGGATGAGGTTCGGTTTAGGAGTTTATACCCTTTTAAAATTTATGGGATCAGTTCATCGACGGGTTCCTGGAAAACATGAATCCCAGATATACAAAATGAATAGTTAGTATTTTCGATTTATTTATATGTTTAAATTGGTAAATTGGTCAATAGAATTACATTGATACAGTAAGATTGATACAAAAAGAAAAAAATATACTTGTTAATCGAGAATATTCGTTAAAAAAAAAAACTGGGAGTTAAGGAAGGAAAAATACTATTCAGTCATCTGAGAATCTTGGTACCCAGAGTAAAGGGCTTGTAATTCGAAATTTGAAAAAAATAAAATAAAATAAAGAAAGAAGGCTTTTATGCGCCAATGTCTGAAACAGCTCTGAAGGGGTCGACCTTTGATAAATGAAAGTTTTTTCCTCCAAAGAAAAAAAATGAGCAAAATTTTTGTCGAAAGCGACATGTTAGCTCTACAAGAGCTAGCTACTGAATGAGCAACTAGAACTGGTAACAGTTGCCTAGTAAATCCAAAGCCTACTACAATTTTGAATTGATTTATTTGGAAATCAAGGACTACTGAAATTTTGGAAAATAAATTTTGTATAAAGGAAATAAATAAAAGGTACCGGAATACGAAATTCCTAAAATAAAGTTCGTTTCGCAAATAATCCCTGATCTATTAAAATTTATTTTAATTTATAGTTTTCGTACTTAAACCAAATCATTTTCCAGTTTATTGGCTTAAATTAGAATGTGTTGTAAAGTCTGTTAACTTTGGTTCTTATTCTGATTAAATATATTATATTCTTTAGCTAATTTGTTTAAATTCTAATCTTGAACTTATAAACCGACTATTCAGCTCTAGCTATTGGAAGTTCAAACCAAATGGCCCTCTAAGCAGCTAAACTCGATAACAAGGACTGAACAAAAAAAAAAAAGAAAAATATAATAAAAATAAATAAACTAAACTAAAACCTGCGACTGAGGCTGAGTCTGAGGCTGAGGTGGCCTCCCTCAGGTTCAGTTTCAGTTCGGTTCCAACTGCCGCTGCCGGGCTAAATGGCTTCCCCATTAAAGCTCATTTGAAATCAGACACGTCCGATTAAAATCTCATTTCTCACCTTGTGGTCCGCAGCCTGCAGCTCAAATTGGAGTTGGAGTTGGCGTTGGCCTGCTGGCTGGGGCTGAAAAGGGAAAGAGACAACAAAAACAGCTGCAAAAATCATATTTACCAGGGAGCAAGCCAACTCCAAGGTGGCCCCATGCCATTGATAGCTGCGATAGAGGCACAAACAAAACACAGGCACATTTCCCAAAACGAAGGCAGCCACTATTTCACGCCTTTTTGCCACTTATTAAAATAGGCAAAATGTCTATTAGCCTCTCGCTGGGTTGGCAGTGGAAGTGAAGTTTGGGTTTTTTTGTTGTTGTTTTTTTGTCGTAGCCAAGAGTTAGTGTGGGTTGCTGGCAGAAAGCTGGTGTGTGGGGGAGGTGGGAACAAGGCAAAAGGAGCAGTGAAGGGAAGAATGCCAGTTACCTCGTCTGTTAGTTTCCCATAATAATTTCCTTGATGATCATCATCTGAATCTTTGATGAGATATCGTTGAGAATTGATGGCCGCTAAAAGAGAGGAGAGAGAAAGAGAGAAATTGTTCATATATACAAAATTTTTAAGTAAAATCCAGAATCCGCAGGATTTAAAAGCGTTAAAAAGCCAGAACCAAATTTTTTTTGAAGGAATTTATTTTAAATTTTTTTTTTCATAAACTTTTCGGGGCTATAACCCAGTTGGGAGACTCCATCCATGTTTTCTTGTAAGTAAAGAATCTCAGGAACAAATTTTTTTTAAGTGGACTTGAGCCGATGCATTTTTTGTTAACTGTTGCCTCACTTTGATAAAGCATAAAATGTATTAAAAGTTTACCAAAAATTTATTACATTGTATAGGCTTAATTTTTCGTGCAACGTTTCTTATGATCAAATAAAAAGTATGTTTGGCAAAATATTTTGTTTACATAAGGTAGGTATTATAAGTATTCATATTTCAAAGCTGTTCAAAAGTGTTTCTATTCATACATGAAGTTTTCTGCCGAACTATTTATCTCATCTGAGTACATTCTTCTCCTACATTTGTTAAGATAGATTGTTTGGACCTTCTACTAGTTCTGGAGAAAAGTAAGCTCCTTGGGAATGAATAAAAAGTTTTAAAACATTTTTATTTTGTATTCCCCTTTTAGGTGTATACTATACTATATTAGAGCAATTATCCAACTTTTTAATCCCGTCCGAAAAATAATTTTTCTAAACTTCTGCAAAATATTCCTTCGCGGCGTCGATGATCTCCTCGCGCAATGATCTATTAATGAGATTTCTTTAGAGGTTTGGGAAGAGATAATAGACCAAGGGAGCCAAATCGGGCGAATAAGGTTAATGGGAAAGCAATTGGAGCACGACACAAAACTCTTTCAAAGTGATCTCGCGCTCGTGTTTTTGGTGTGGAGTTAGATAACTTTTGATATGCAAAATCTCACCCAAAATATGGCGTGTGCGCTCAGTACAAATCATTGTGGCATCTGCTTGCTCGAACCTTTACTTTTCGGTCGGCCAACACCATTTCATGTATTTTTTTGACATTATCCTGTGTACCCTAATCGAAAGGCCTGACTCTGCAGACTTCATCAGTGGAATTTTGGTTACGATGAAACCAATATATCACGGTGTAATCTGAAGGAGCATTAGTCCCATAATATTTATCCAATTTTTCTTTTATTTCCTTTGCCATTTTGCCTCTCAAAAAATGTTTTATGAGAAAACGAAAATCGTTTTTTTTTCATCATAATGCCCAATGGTCAACAACAAGAAGCTGTCAAAACAAAACTAAGGGCTGCATCGCGCTGAAATTTGACATGTCTGCCTAAATATGGAAGGCACCATAATCTTTTTGGCGATAGCAGCACACTCTGGCGGCCAAGGAGGTAATTTTTGCCTCACCTAGTAGACATATATTTTAATCATCATTACTTATCGATCCCCCATACACCAATTTCCAATTAAATAAATGATGGTGGTCGAGAAAAAAACTCATAGTTTTTATAGGCGCGGTGAGTGAGAAGCAGTCACTAAAAGAAAAGGTTGAGCAAATTAAGAATGTACAGGATAGGCCATTAACATCCGACCCATCTGTCAATCGTATAACTTTTGAAGGCGCCGACATATCGACTAATATCATGCCGCGTTAAAAGCATCATGCAAAGACATATATATAGAATTGTCTGGGGATCGGATATCGGGACCTTGGACTTAACACAAATGACAAATGACAAAAGACGTCATTACGTCTCAACGCAGTGAGCCAGCGCAGACGCTTATGGGCAAACGTCTATTATATCGTCTATATTATTTATATTTTTTCTAGGCATTAGCATTTTGTTATTGCATATATCGTTGCAATTCTAGTTGATATTCAATTTATATCGTTTACTACGTTTATGCACAAATAAAAAAATCATGATTTTTGCTCTTTCAAGTATGCTATGCTTTATAATTAAAAAAAAAATTTTCTATAGCCTTAACTCGAATTATTTTTGAATACCTTTAACTGGTCCGACAATCTAAGCGAATGCACAATGTGGATTATGTATAATGCTGCCATAACTGACTATAAATAAATGAATAATTTTTTAAAAAAAAATATTGTTTGCATACTTTGAGGGGAAAAAATGCATTATATTTTAATAGCTTAAACGTCGTAATTATTACGTATTAAGTATCAATATAAAACTTTTTATTATTAATTTGAGAAAATGAAATTATTTTGGGTCGGAAAGATATGCTTTTGTACCCAAAAGTAATGAAAAAATTATATATTTTAAAAGATCATTTTAACCATCAAATCTTGAATTGAACCTGATCTTTTTTTTCTGAGTGTTATTCCATAACTTTGGCTTATGTTCCGGACGATATGGCGGCTATTTCTCGTCGAATGTTGACTTTCAGTTGGTCTATGGTTTTTGACTTATTAGCGTATACCTTGGATTTCAAATGACCACACAAATAAAATTCTGGTGGTTCAGTCAATGAGCAAAATGAACTATATGTATATTTTCATTATTTCACAAAGTTTTACAAATTTGGTTTTTTCTTCTTCCTTAAATTGAAAAGTTAATTCCAAATGTAAGAGCGATTTGACTGTCATAAAAAGGAACCAAAAAAAACTTTACTATAAATAAGAGCAATTTAGGCCCTAAAGTTTAGAATGAAAGTTGCTAAACGATTTTTCTAAATATAAAAAAAAATTATTTTTCAGTTTTCGAAAATCTAGAAATCTATTTTCTAAGTATAAAACAAATTGTTTTATGGTTAGCTTTTAAAAATTTAATGATATATTTTCTTTTGAAAAAAAAAAATTTTCTAAAATTTAGTGCAACATTTTTCAAGGTTACTTTTTCTAGATCGTAGAAAATAAATTTTCTGAGTTAACATCATTCTCCAAAGTAAGCAAAGTTTAAGCACTTTCTAACTAATCAAAGTACCTACTGAAGCTCGTATCTTTCAATATCTTGAATGCATATTAAAATGCTCTTTTAAATTGCCGCTGGTCTCCTTACTATTTAGATAACTTTAACAATTTTAATTAACTCACCCGCGCGCCATGCCCCAAGTCGAGGGTTCTAATCAAAAATTATTAGGTGCGTGTCCACTATACCAAAGTCCTGGTCCCCACCAGCCATGAATGAATGAGTATGAACATTATCAACCACAGCAACAACAACAACAACTAAACCGAAACCAATGCACACACACGCAAAGGCATCTCTGCCAGACAACGACGTACCAGCGCATGACTCGTAAATAAAATTGTAGCCAAGACCAAGCGGAAGCTTGATCAAGCCCCACACAGCAGCCGGCGAATTGGGCAAGGTTAGGATCAGATCAGCAGCAGTAAGCCACATTTTGTGGAGACTCTTATCAGGGCAGCCAGATCACTTATGCCCAGGCCCCAGAGAGTAGGCAAGTGTACCAAATTGGTGGAGGGAATTACAGAGGATCTTTGTGTGTGGGAGCCATTTACACGTGTGCTGGCTGCTCTGTGCGTGTTTCATAATATTTAAAAATCTGAAGAAAAAAGTGGCCCAAGTTAATTGCAAAAAAAAAGAGAAAATAAAAATTAGTAAATTTTTTTGCGCTTATTGCGTGCAGGATGTATGCAAGTGATAAGAAATGTTGAAGGTAACTCGGAGAGGGTATTAAAAGGAACCATTTGAAGAAAGGGGAAGAAGTTGGAAAGAGGAATTATTTAGGAGGTTCTTAAGACTAAGAATTCGAACCCCTTCTGAAATTGAAGTGGTAAATAATTGGATTTTTAGGCCAGACTGTTTTATTTCGGAACCGAAAAGTATCCAAAACCGGGGACCGTAACTTTGATAACTTTTTGGATAAAAATTTTGAAATAAAAAAATTAAAAAAAATAATAAAATAAAAAAATGATCCTTATTCTATGATTTTGGAAAAAAAAATTTTTTTTAACAGTTAAATTTTAATTTTTGAATAACAGTTAAAAACTAATTGTTATTATAAAAATTTTAATTAATTTCTATTTTGTAATATTTATACTAAAAATTAATTTTTAATTGTTATGAAAAATTTTTTATAAAAATTACTAATCTAGTAGGTTTGAGTAAATCTTGTATCCTTCTATTAAAAACATTCTAATATTTACTAACGCCTACTAGATTAGTAACTTTTATAAAAATTTTTATAATACAAATTTTTCAAAACAATTAAAATTAAAATTTTATTATAAAACTAACAAAATAAAAATTAATTCAAATTTTTATAATAAAAATAGAAGGCTAACATCGGCTACGCCGATGTTTTAAATACCCTTGCAGTTTTTAAAAGGCGCTACAATTGATAAAAAAAAAATTTTCTCATTAGAACTAGTTCTTAGACCGATCGTTCCTACGGCAGCTATATGCTATAGTCATCAGATTTTGATCAATTTTTCACGAACTGTGTGGAAGCATATAAAACTACTATATACCACGGTTGGTGACGCTACGATGGAAAACAAAAAAGTTTTTCTCACTAGAACTAGTTTTTGGACCGACCGTTTATATGGCAGCTATATGCTATAGTCATCCGATTTTGATAAATTTTTCCAGAATTGTGTGGAAGCATATAAAATTAATATATACCACGATTGGTGATGCTACGATGGAAAACAAAAAAGTTTTCCTCACTAGAACTAGTTTTTGGACCGACCGTTTATATGGCAGCTATATGCTATAGTCATCCGATTTTGATAAATTTTTCCAGAATTGTGTGGAAGCATATAAAACTAATATATACCACGATTGGTGATGCTACGATGGAAAACAAAAAAGTTTTTCTCACTAGAACTAGTTTTTGGACCGACCGTTTATATGGCAGCTATATGCTATAGTCATCCGATTTCGATAAAGTTTTCCAGAATTGTGTGGAAGTATATAAAACTAATATATACCACGATTGGTGATCCTACGATGGAAAACAAAATAGTTTTTCTCACCAGAACTAGTTTTTGGACCGACCGTTTATATGGCAGCTATATGCTATAGTCATCGGATTTTGATAAAGTTTTCCAGAACTATTTGGAAGTATATAAAACTAATATATACCACGATTGGTGATGTTACGATGCAAAACAAAAAAGTTTTTCTCACTAGAACTAGTTTTTGGACCGATTGTTCCTGTTTGTGATAAAAATTGCAAATAAAAATTTATTCCATTTTAGGACTCGCCTTTGAAAATTATGATGATTCATGTACACCCTTTTACCAGGGGATCCATTTTTCGTGGTAATTTTTTCCACTTCCATAACTGTTATTTTCGGTCCCTCCCCAAAACTGAATTTTGTTAAATTTTAAAATTTTCTGTTATATAGTTTCAAACATTTAAAAGCCATTGACCGTCGGTCTGAATCAAAATCAAATTTTGCCTACCTAACCCATTCGGTCCAATGACCTATCTAAAAATTGAAATACAAGCTACCCAATAACTCCCACAAATCAAAATGTTCTAACAACTGTTGACCTTTTCCCCCTCCATCTACCCCTAAAAAAATGTATTTTGTTTCACTTTCTCGCGAAAGTTGATTATATTTTTTTTACGCGCGAATTTTCGCGCGCTGCACTTTTGGGCACTTCCATTGACCTTCGGCTGCGTCATCGCTTCATCGCCCTCGTCTCGTATCTGTCTGGTGTTGCAGTGCGGGATTTGTTGTTGAATGTCCTTGACTTCTTTGCTTTGGCATCCAATTGTGTGTGTGTGTGTGTGTGTATTGTGTTTCCTTCTCTTTTGGGGAAGTTTTCACTTTTTTTTCGCATTGGCTCATAAAATTGCAAGTATTTAGCAGGCGGCACAGTTCATTGACTGTGTGTTGTGTAAACCGTCTGCGGTTTTGGGTTACATTTAAACGCACACGGGTCAAGTGCCTCCACTTGGACGAGGTGATAAGCGTTTGACACATTTCGTAATCGTAATCAATGCCAAAATGAAATATTTTTAGATCCTTTCGATTGGTGGCATAAATTCCTCCTCCCACTACACACACACACACAAGAGACAAGCCCCAAAAGGCGTTACCTTAAAGCAGTTCGCCAGTTCTTCAGGTCTCGCCGCCTTTCATTGTTCCCGCTGTCTACTTTGATATGCATCCAATCACTGCACGCCGTTGCCTGATGCCTGTCAACTCTTCAGTTGTCCCCGGCACAGCCAAGGGGCGGGAGGGGGAAAGGGATCAACGCATCGTTCGTCCAGTGGCCACTTATATATAGTTTTATGCCACCATAACAATTGTACTTTTTCACATACTCAGGCGTTCCCAGCCAGATTCCACCATCTTCTTCAACATATCCCTCTGCCTCTTCGTTTCCTTCTGTTCTGTTTTTTTTTTGCTGTTTGTACATTTTTATTGCATTTTTCAAGCAATTACTTTGAATATCACCAGAAAGCAGACAGTCGAGTCCTCATGTCAACGTTAGCGTCTGTCAAAAGACTTGGACCTGGTCCAGGCCAGAGGAACAGTGATGCCAAACAAGAAAAACAAGCTAAAAGTGCAGGAACTTTGGGTTTATTTTTGAGGTTTGGTCTTATATCTCCCTCCTTTTCTTCTAGTACAAATCTTCACTTCTTTCTGTTTAATTTACAATATTCTTCTTTACCTTCCGGACTGTAGCAAAGTATAATTATCAGGCTGAGTTGGTCAGTCAACGGGCATTTTTCTCACTTATAATTACACCCTGAACTGTATGCGTTTTGAATTGAAGTACAAAATTTATAGAAATTGGCACGAAATATATAAACAATGCCAAGCCAAAAAATTATTTAATTGAAAATGCAAACTATTTGTACTCGAATTTACATATAAAATTATCAACTGGTTCTATTAATTTTATGAAGATGGTAGAGTTTTAAATTACGGTTATACCTTCTTGGTCTTCGTGGCTTTAAGATCTTTAGAGCCTTTTTTTTAAGAACCAATTGGAAACAGCTCAAGTATTTTATGGGCTTAAACCAAAAACATTCTCTACCTTATATATATTCTCTTATTTGATTTTATGAATGTATTGGAGATTACTTAAAAATCTATTAGATTTCATCGAACAAAATGTTGTTCTTATTTAAGGTGCTTTAATTCTTGTTTTAGAGCTTATCGGGTTAGACTAAAACGACCCAAAAGTATGATTAAAAAGATATTAAAATAGTTCGAAATGAAGAAACAAGTATTTTGTAATGGAAATATCATATTTGTCACTCAGAAAAAACGATAAGAAAAATTCAAGTGCGATCGGGATTGAATTTATACCATTTTGTACTTAACATTTCAAGTATATTTTGTTCTTGGGTTAACTTAAATTATGTATAAATCATTCTTCAGTCCAAAAACGACGGTTAATGATTTTGAAAAAATCGTACTTGATACAAGATCTTTGTACTTAAATTCAGTATTTTCGTACTAACTGTACTATTAGTTTTCAGGTTCAAAATTCTTGATTTCTTTTCAGAGTATACTGTGAGAATTGCTTAAAGTACAGAAAAAAAATTTGGAGCTATATTCAAGTTTAAAATTGTAATGATTTGAATTGAACTTTTAAGTACTAGTCGAAATTCTTAACAAAAAGTATGAAAGGCTTGAAACAATCGCAGAATGTTTGTGTCGTTCCGAAAAGGCTAATTTCAAGATCGGATTCTACTTAAAAATATATTGATACTGCAACGAGATTAAAGTAAGAACGAAATTCTAATGTCAAAGCAAAAAGAATTGAAAATGAAATGCTGCAACGCTATTTCTGATTACGACGCCTCTCTCTGAGTACCTTAGAGCAGCGTTTGTCCAAAAGAGCAAGGCGAAAAGTGAAAGTGCGTTGGTGTGCGAATATAGCGTCTACGACCTACTTCATGAACGCTTGCCAGCGACTGATTGGCTTAAAGTATTTGTTTACTCCCTTGGCCAAGGGCTCGGCATCAGTTCAGCTCCTGCCTGTGTGAGGTGATTGTGTTCGTACGTCAGACGATATGGGGGACAAACTCTCGATAAGAGTATTAATGGGACAACCATCATACTCAAAATCAGAGGTCGCAGGAAAATATGCTAAAAAATAATCTTGTGTGCTTATATCGAGCTAAAAACTAACTCACGCGTGCTAAAAACCGAATCAAGAAACGAAGTCCGTGATACGTAAATTCATATTCAAGTCGATACTTTAGTACTTGGTTTCGAGAATATTATGAACAAGACAGCAAACCTGAAGATATTAAAATAGGTTCGGTTCGGGGCTTCGAACTCGTGATTAATCTTTGGGTTCGGTTTACGGTTTTTAAGGTTTTTAGCTTATAACACGAGTTATGGAGATCGAGTTGGCAGCACTATAAAGATATTAAGTCGACTTATACATATCATACCACTAGATCAACAGTAGACTTTTGACTTTCGACTTTATACAAACCGTTACGAAGTTTTAAGTTTTAATAAATTTTGATTAAAAACTGGCCAAACTGTCATCACTGGGCCGGCAGCTTGCACTTCGCCTTGCGTACTGATTTAAATCTTCTTCTCTTCCATCTTCGGGCAACCTCAACTCATGGTAATTGCCCCTGAAGCTCTCTTTGCATTATGGCTGCCGCCTTGGACTTGAAAGGTCTACACCGACTGCCATCGTTGTCCTCCTCGTTGTCATCGTCTGGCGTCATCTTCCACCGGCTCCCCGTCTCCAATTGGCTCTCCAATGGCTTTCGGGCAATTAATGGATGAATACTTTAAGTGAGTGATGGAATGACACTTTTGTGTACTTGTAAAGCATTTTTATACTTGTACTTCGGACTTCGGCAAGAATCCTTAACGCTTGACGGGTATTAATTGGGTAGAGAGAGAGTGGACCAATTAGTTTGTCAAATGTGAGAATCGATAGATAGATAGATGCATGTGTATTCTAAACTCCACTCGACTGCCGCATTCTTTGCCACACTTTTTCTTGGAGCGTCATAATCATAATGAGTGCACGATGGGCCACAAAGCTTTAACCATTTGACAGCTCGTGCACGCGTTTCGCGTACTCTTGCTGATAGCAATCTTGAAAGTGGCTAGTGAGGAGCCACCAGGCAGAGGAAACTCTGCTCTGCATAGACAGGGCAAGTGTAGCAGTTTCAGTTTTGAGTGCTTACCATATCAAGGCGGACCATCTACTCCCACTCCAACTCCTGCGACTCAACTCTTGACTAGATCTTGTATCTTGGCCATCGGTGGCCTCATTACGAGCCACAAAAAACAAAAAGTCTCCTCTGTTAATGGGGGCCCCTAAGCTTCAGATGATGGGCGATAAATATTCGCTGATCACGTATCGGAAATGACTTTGTTTTTGTTTTTTTTTATTTTGCTCTGTAGTTTTTGCTTCAAGCAGAATTAACATGCGTAACCAGAAGCTGAAATTCCATTTTGGTTTATCATTTATAATTTTACCTGATAAGCCAATGACAACGAAAATGTACAAATGCAGAAGAATGTGTTTAATGAATTTATGTTATGTGTTTTTTTGGTTGATGAGATCAAAATTGATTGAACAAAGTTTTCAATTTTAACAATTCTAATTTTCAAATCCTTTACCCAAGTTGTGTACAACGTAATTTAATTAAAAGCAATTCTATTTTATGCTTATCTGGAAACTAGATGGTAGCAGTGTACTTGCACAGTGAGAAACAATTTAAAGTTTCAGCGAACAACTTGTAGAAATGGAACCATTGAATTATTTCGGGACTCCCGAATTTTCCCGAAAATCCGGAACCTTTAAAGATTTATTTTCAGTAGATAATTATTTGGATATTTTTTATTTCGGGATACCAGAATTTTCCTGAAATTTCTGAACCTTAAAAAAATTTATTTTCAATATACAATCACTTGGAAATTTTTTATTTCGGGATTCCCGAGTTTTCCCGAAAATTTGCATCCTTAAAAGATTAATTTTCTGTGGGTAATCACTTGGAAATTTTTATTTATGGGATTCCTGAAAATTCGGAACCTTAAAAGATATAATTTCAGTAGATAATCACTTGGATATTTTTTATTTCGGGTTTCCAGAATTTTCCCGAAAATTCGGAACCTTGAGAGATTTAATTTAATTAGATAATCAATTGGATATTTTTTATTTCGGGCTTCCCGAATTTTTCTCGAAAATTCTGAACCTAATTATTTGGATATTTTTTATTTCGGGATACCAGAATTTTCCCGAAATTTCTAAACCTTAAAAAGATTTATTTTCAGTAGACAATCACTTGGAAATTTTTTATTTCGGGATTCCCGAATTTTCCCGAAAATTTGCATCCTTAAAAGATTTATTTTCTGTAGATTATAACTTGGAAATTTTTTATTTCGGGATTCCCGAATTTTCCAGAAAATTCCGAACCTTAAAATATGTATTTTCAGTTGATAATCACTTGGAAAGTTTTTATTTCGGGATTTCCAAATTGAGCCGAAAATTCCGAACCTTAAAAGATTTAATTTCGGTAAATAATCACTTGAAAATGTTTTATTTCGGGATTCCCGATATTTCCCAAAAATTCGGAACCTTAAAAGATTTAATTTCAGTAGATAAAAACTTGAAAATTTTTTATTTCGGGATTCCCGAATTTTCCCGAAAATCCGGAACATTAAAAGATTTATTTTTAGTCTAGGAAATTTTTATTTCGGGACTCCAGAATTTTCTGGAAATCGAAACTTAAAAGATTTAATTTCAGCGATAAACACTTGGAAATTTTTTATTTCGGGATTCCCGAATTTTCTCGAAAATTCCGAACCTTAAAACATGTATTTTCAGTTGATAATCACTTGGAAAGTTTTTATTTCGGGATTTCCAAATTTATCCGAAAATTCCGAACCTTAAAAGATTTAATTTCGGTAAATAATCACTTGAAAATTTTTTTATTCGGGGTTCCCGAATTTTCCCGAAAATTCGGAACCTCAAAAGATTTATTTAGATAATCACTTGGAAATTTTTTATTTAGGGATTCCCGAATTTTCCCGAAAATTCGGAAACTTAAAAGATTTATTTTCAGTAGATAATCACTTGGATTTTTTTTTTATTTTGGGATTCCAGAATTTTTCCGAAAATTCCGAACCTTAAAAGATTAAATTTCTGTAGATAATCACTTGAAAATTTTTTATATCGGAATTCCAGAATTTTCCCAAAAATTCGGAACCTTAAAAGATTTATTTAGATAATCACTTGGAAATTTTTTATTTCGTAATTCCAGAATTTTCTCGAAAATTCAGAACCTTAAAAGATTTCTTTTCAGTAGATTATCTCTTGGGAATTTTAAAATTTTTTGTGTTCATAAATTCATCTTCTAACGTCCCAAAGATTTTAAAATGTTTCTGAACTGTCTAAGGAAGCATCTCAGATTCAATTTGCTTATGTTTATAAAAAAAAAAGACCAAATCATGCTGCAACTTAATTCAATTTCGCTACAAAGTGCCCTAGTTTTATACCTCATATTTTGATAAATATTATTCTATAATTTCGAACTCTTAGAACTTTTTTTTTACCTTTTCTTTGAGTGTAACTTCCCATTGATATCATTTGGGCTCTGACATCTTTTTTCATTTACCCATATCTCTGGGTCGTACGACAATATCTTTGGGCCAGTTTTTTTTTGTTGTTGTTGTTGTTTTTTCTTTCTTTAATACGCTTTTAGTTATTGTTCGCATTATTGTAAATTTAATGACTTCACCTCACAGCAATGAAAACGTTTGATGTTATTAATTTTTGTGTATCATGTTGTGTGGCCGTGTTACGGTTTTTGCCCCATTGCCACTTGACTGAGAGGGGGTGGGGCGAGGCAGAGCGGACTGTTGTCATTGCTGACACATTTGTCTGGATCGTAAATACATTAGTAATACATAGTATCGAGTGCATACATATTTAATTGTTGCTGACCGTATTAATAAACATTTACGATTTGACTTCAACTTTCATTGTCATTGCGTTTTGGTTTAGTGTGTGTGCGTGTATTTCAATTAATTTATGCACATTAAAATGATTCATTAAGTTTTTGTCATATCATTAAACACTGAAGTTATGGGTAATTTTTGCGTTTCGCCATGAGGTGCAGGGCAGCATGGTATAGGGAAGGAAGGATATAAAGGTTCTTAAATGGTTATGTATAGAAATCCAGGCAGAGATATTCTTCCCATAGACATTCAAAGGCACTGCAAATACTTGTTTATATTAGACTAGCATATAACCCGGCGCGCTTCGCTTCGCCACCATCAGTATAGCCGCCAAAATGATGAAAACAAAAAACGTTTGGCAATGATTCCACCCCGTCCCCCATTTTCCGATCTTCAAAAAATAGAGAAAAATATTTTCCACCTATTTGGCCCATTGAGCGTACAAACCCTGAAACCACCCCCGGCACCCATTATCCGACCTTGAGGGTGAGTATACGCAAAGCTAAAAACTTGATCCTATTTAAATGGCCCATAGAGCTTTCAAACCAAATTTAACACATATCGGCTAAAAATCCACCCCCGCACCCATATTTCGACTTTTGCAGTGAACTTCCCGAAATTAAAAAACACGTGTTTCCATTTATTCTGACCCTAGAGCTTACAAAACGAATTTTATTCAGATTGGCTTACAAATAGCCATTGTCACTGAACCGAAATACGCCCACCATTATTCTTGCCTGTGGGCGGAAATTCCACCACCGAGAAATCAAATGTCTAATTATTTTCTATAATGTGTTCACAAACCGATTTTGAAGCCAATCCGATTAAAAATAGGTTTTACCATATAGAATTTTACAGGCATTTCCCCACTCTTGGGGCGAATTTTCCAACATCGGAAAATCTCATGTCATTTTATTTTGTATACTATCGCTACAAACCGAGTTTGAAGTCAATCGGATGAAAAATAGTGTTTTCCATATAGAATTTTCTGGCCATTTTCCTTGTGGGTGGATTTTCCACAATTGAAAAATCACATGTCTAATTATTTTGCATACTATGCTTGCAAACCGAATTTGAAGTAAATCGGATGAAGAATAGATTTTTCCATTTAAAATTTTCCGGGAATTTCCCGACTTTTCGGGCACATTTTCCATTATTTGAAAATCGTATGTCCAATTATTTTGCATGGTATCCTTACAAACCGAGTTTGAAGCCAATCGGATGAAAAATAGTTTTTCATATAGAATTTTCCGGGTGTTTTCTTTGTGAGCGGATTTTCCAACATTTGAAAATCTCATGTCCAATTACTTAGCATACTATCCTTACAAACCGAGTTTAAAGCCCATCAGATGAAAAATAGTTTTTTCCATATGGAATTTTCTGGGAATTTCCCGAATTTTCGGGCGGATTTTCCAAAATCAGAAAATCTTATGTCTAATTATTTTGCATACTATCCTTACAAACCGAGTTTGAAGTCAATCGGATGAAAAATAGTTTTTTCCGGCCATTTTCCTTGTGGGCGGATTTTCCGAAATCTGGGAAACAGGTGTCCAATTATTTCGCTTACTTTACTTACAAACCAAATTTCAAGTCAATCGGATGAAAAACCAAATTTTCCCCATAGTAGCTTTTCCGGGGGTTTTCCACCCCTTAAGGGTGGAATTTTCCAAAACCCGTCTTATTGCCCACTTTCAACTAATAAGGAAACTTCTGTCAAAATTTCAGCTTTCTATCTCTTACCGTTAAGGCTCTACGTTGATTGCCAATCAGTCAGTCAGTCAGTGAATCAGTGAGGACAAACTCTTTTATATGTAGAGAGATCACAAGAATTCACGCCACTTACATTATTATTTTCCCAGATATCGTTTAAAAATTGAATTAACGCTCAACTTCACATTTTGTAATTAAATATCCGTTGTGTTAATCAAATTTAAATTTGCAGTCTTTTCAAGTAGGCGACATTTTGCCCCAGCAGAGCCTAGCGCCAGCCAGAGACCGAGTTGAAACACATTGACAGAGGGGAGCCAACACTAGAGACTAGTGTAATCTTCTGAGGGCAACTCTGTTGCCTTTTTGGTGGCCACCAATTAAACATTTAATGAATTTGCTTGACTTTCGTGGGAGCCTCAGTTTGCCGTCTGTTCTGTTTTGCTGCTCCGATCTTTCAATTCGATTATATTGAAATAAATTAAATGTTCTTCAATTGAATAATTAGCCAAAGTTGTTGACTTGCTCTCTCACCCGGCGTATCGATTTCGAGTGAGCTCCTTTGCCGCCTTTTGCTCGCATCTGGGCTGGGCGTCAGTTACAATTAACCATTTTGAGACATTTCGTTCGGTGTGGGAACTATTCCAATGGTTGTTGCTGTTGTTGTAGTTGTTGGTTAACCCGGGGGGACCGGCCTATTGATTTGCTTTGACAAATTTGATAGTTGTCTCCTCAGTTTCGACCTCACATCGGGGTCATAAATTCTCATTCTATGGAAGTTTATGTAAAAAGAAGAAACAACAACAACAGATGATCAAGGGGAATGCGTGGGTGTTGGTTGGGTTTGCTTAATTAATTAATTGGTTTTCTCAAATTCAGAAATGTTGGTTAATTGTTGATATGTATGGCTTTTGCATTGGCTATCAATTGAACGTATAATTGTTATGGGGGTCATTTAAATAATTTATTTTAACAGGAAAAACAGTTGGCGTTTTTGGTGGGTAAGGGGTTAACAATAAGAAAATGTATTAAAATTATTTAAATTTTACTTTTGACTAAATAATAAATAATTCTTTGAATTACATCATTTGTCCAATTCACTTTGCTTCTTCTTCTCCCCATCAGCTCATGAATAAAGCAACAATCTTAACAAATATTCAAACAATATTTCCACGTTCCATTCTTCATTCTCTTTATAATTCTTCTGAATCAAATCAAACCTGAAATCATGCCAATAATTAATTGCCGTCCCCATGTTTACAATTCTTATCAAAATGCCAATTTATGTAATTATTTGTTTTCCTTTAAGCACACAATAAATATTACACGATAAACCGACAACTTTGATCATTTAAAAAACCAGACGGCCGCGGCGGACCCCAGACCCCAGGAGCCTTTCCGATCAGACGACCCAACGCTTGTCATTAGAAACCATCGCCCAGACAAACAACAAAATTGCATATCGAGCTCTTAAAACGCATAAATTAAGAGCCAACTTTAGTCCCGAGTCGAGGTGATGTGAGCAAAAAGTTGGAAAAAAAAAAACAACAAATGCAGATACAGATACAGTAGCTCCTCAGAGATAGACTGAAAGAGAGAGAGAGATCTTCTGATGTCCAATGCTTATTGTCATCCTTAGAGTCTGTCCGCTGACTGCGCCCTGAGTGCAGTTTGTCATTTGCTGATTTTTGCTTCATGGCGTTTATACACTTTTAAGAAGAGTCTAATAAAACTGACAGTTATCCTGTACACATTAAAAATGGGTCATGAAGCTTGCAAATGTATTTAACAGACAGAAGTTATATTTTGAATTACAAAGAATTAAAGTTGAGTAATTTCCAATTTAACAACATATTCCACACATTTACTTAATTTCAAAACATTTAGAATCATGAAAAAAATCTAGATCTTCATTAGAGCTTTTATATTTTCAAAAGATTTGATGATTTCCTTTATCTTTGATATCTTTACGCGGTTGAAACTTTAAATCATCATTGCTACTTTGATTGAAAGAGTTAACGAACAAAGAATAAATATGAAGTACTGCTTACGATTTTTAAGAAACAGATTTATTTCAACACAACCGATTCCAAAGAATCTTAAAAAATAGTTTCCGATAACTATAACGACTTTAAAAGATCAGTCAGAAGACAATGATTAAAATCTAATAAAATTCCGAAATTTCGAGAAAGCTATAAAATCTCGGCTGAGTAGTTAACCTTCCACCTGCTAGACATGCTGCTCCCCTACGTCCGACATTGATTTGAACCAATCCTTTTAAACTAATAATCCTTTTTTGTTAATGGTTTCGGTTCATAAAACGAACTTTAATCATCTTCTTAAAAACATACATTCACATTTTTCTCAACAATTCCAACGTTTAAATAATTTTAAATTTTGGATCGTTGCATTATTTGGTAAAGTCGAAAACGATATTTGAATTCGACATAATTTATTTTATGACTCCGAGAAGGCTAGAAATGTAACAAAAACATTTAAGTTGAAAAATCGTGATAAAACTATCTCACTAATGCATACATTTTTGTTAATTTTATAAACAATTTCAATAATTCGAAAAAATCAAAAAACCAAAAAAAAGGGATTTAAAAAATTTAAAACATTTTATTATACACTTGAAAAGTGTATATTAATTTTGCCCAGAAGTTTGTAAAGCACAGAAATGAATATTTCCGACCCCATAAACTATATATATTCTTGATCAGGACGACGAGCCGAGTTCATTTCCGTCTGTCCGTCCGTCTGTCCGTCTGTCTGTCCGTCTGTCTGTTTGTCTGTTTCTACGCGAACTAGTCCCTCAGTTTTGAAGCTATCGAGCTGAAATTTTGCACAGAGTCTTCTTTTTGCTGCACGCAACTAATATGTCGTAACCGGCCGGATCGGATGACTATATCATATATCTGCCTTAGGAACGATAGGTCTAAGAACTAGTTCTAGTTAGAAAAACTCTTTTGTTTTCCATCGTAGCGTCACTAATCTTGGTATATGTTAGTTTTATATGATTCCACATAATTCTGGAAAATTGTATCAAAATCGGATCACTATAGCATATAGCTGCCATAGGAACGATCGGTCGAAAAATAAGTCTTTGTGAGAAAAACTTTTTTGATTTCCATCGTAGCGTCTCCAAACGTAGCATATATTTGTTTTATATGTTTCCACACAATTCTGATAAAATTTATCAAAATCGGATGACTATAGAATATAGCTGCCATATAAACGGTCGGCCAAAAAACTACTTCTAGTGAGAAAAACTTTTTTGTTTTTTATCGTAGCGTCCCCAAACTTGATTTATATTAGTTTTATATGCTTTCACATAATTCTGAAAAAATGTATCAAAATCGGATGACTATAGCATATAGCTGCCATAGGACCGATCGGTCGGAAAATGTGGTTTACTAAGAAAAGTTTTTTTATGGTATCAAATTTTTATTATCAATGATTTAATAATTTTAAATATCTGAAATCTATATCCTATATATTTTTTTCCAGTTAAATCAGTTGGAGTAAAGTTTTTCAGGTGTATTAAAACTTCGGCACAGTCGAAGTTAGCTTTGCCTTCTCGTTTTTGATTTTAATGAAAAAAAATCAGAAATTAGATCTATTCCATGAAGCGTATATCGCGGATTTTTTAAATAATTTCAAAAATTAGAAACAAAATTCGAAAAAATGATTTTTAACAAACATATATCTCTGTTTATCAGACAAATCTCGGGATAATTGTTATGAATATAATTTTGTTGTGGCTATTTAAATTATTTATTAAATAATCTATTCTTAACTTAATAATATAACATAACAGTTGCTAATGTTTATGTATAATTTATGGTACTTTCCAAAAGAAGAAGACTTTTATAGATTAGAAGATATTAATTTGTTAAGTTTTAAACAATTAAAATTATGCCCCGAAAGAAAACTTCGCCACGCAATCAGTTTCAAAAAAATTCAACAAAACTTGGGCAGCGTGTGTTATATTTAATTAGCTTTGAAAAAAATTACATCGGCCAAATCGGACACATATGTATATCATATATTAAAGCTGTCATAGGAATGATTTGGAAACAAAATTTGCACTAAAATATGACAATTTTATATTATTTGGCTTTTGGAGTCATGGCCTTGCTTAAGTTATGGCCTAATTTAATTTGATTTAGAAATCGAATCCTGACTAATTTAAGAATTTAATGAGCTTAATGTTTATAAAAACATTTGGTTTTTATATAAAGTAATCAAGATTTTTTCTAAAGAATTATGGAAATTGACTTAAAATTTTTAAAAATGCAAAGCTTTACTTCAAATGTAAATCGATATTTGTTCAAGACTAAAAAAGAAAGAAAGAAAGAACTAAACTGTCCAAAATGTGCTCACTTTATGCTGAAACGGTCTAAAATTAGGAATTCCGGTTTAAAATCTGACTTAATATGAAAATGTTGAATTTAAATTATTATTTTCCTTGGCATCCTTTGTACTAGATTTAAGTTTAAAAATACAAATTGTTTTATTCGAATGAATGTCTTGATTAAAGGGCATCCAAGAGTCGCTGTTAACCCATCCACAATTATATCGTTGAGCCTTTTGCACCTTGGCAATGTAAATTCATGCGAAGTGCACACATATTTTTATTTGTATTTTTTTTTACCCACCAGAGCCCCTTGCATATTTATGTCTCTCTGAAGGATGGAGGCCTCCATCTTGACGGAGGCAGCACAAAAACAAAAAACTTGATTGATTGGCCTGCCAAGCGGTCCAGCCTGGTCGGCCAGGAGGATGGATGCAAAATGGCTGACCAGCTTGAAACTTTCCATTGGCATTTCCGTAACACAAAATCAAGTGCCATGCACTGCCTGCCCCACACATTCCTCTAATCGAACGTATCAGTGACTGTGACTTGTGTCTTGCATTCGTAATTTTCAATAAATTGTTCCAGGAATTTTTCAATATTTGTTAATAATATCAGTTGAGAGATAAGCGGCGCGACGTCGCTGTCACCTGTGGAAAAGGTGCCCGGAGGGTAAATATCATAAAATACACAGAACAAGAAAATAAATTTGTTTATATACCGTCACGTCTCGCTCTCTCTCGCTCTAAAAGCGGAAATTTATTAATTGATTGTTTCCCTGCCATTTGAATTGAATTACGCCTATGATTATAATAACTATGAGTATATTATCGGTACAAGCATTTCATCTGCTGTTTATTTAGGGCAAGTGTTGTGTTTGGGGTTTTTTAGGGGCCACCTTAATGAAATTGTGTTCACTCTGATTTTGATATTGTTCAAATTGCCGCTGTCAATATAATCGGTCATTTTCGGCTGAAGTTTAACCATTCAAGTGTTTTTGTATCGGGCGGGGAATGAAATTTAAATTCCAACGATAAGCCAAATGACTTTGAATGATGATATGGACTGGATACCAGGGAAAAACAAATTCTATTTTGGTTATCGATTTCGATTCAAATGAAATTACCTTTTTGTGTGTGTGAGGGCAATTTTTGCATAGATAGGTGTATAAATTGTCAATTGTTAAAGGTAATTTATTAATATTTTAATATTCTTTCTATTATTTTTTCATTTAATAATGTAAATATTTGTATACAATAATATATTTAAATGTGTCATAATCAAATTTTAAGGGATTTGCATTTAATTTTGGCTCAATTACTGACAATAAAGTTTTTTATATTTATTTAAAAATTTTAGTTAAAATATTTTATATATTCACCCTCTTTTTATTGGTGCATTTCTTTTTTTGAAACTTTTTTTAAGATTTTTTTTTAGTAGGGGCGTTAAATAAGGCTGATTCTTCACGTTCTAAAAAAATTTTTTGTAATTTTATTAAAATTTCCCCCATCCACCAATTAATTTTTTTATAAATTTCTAAAAAAAACTTAAAATAATAGGTGTTGGGGCCCCCCAAACAAAAAAATTTTTTCATTAATAAAAAAATGGAGAAGGGGTTTCGATAAAAAATGATAATTGAAAATTTATTTTTTTTAATAAAAAAAAATTTATTAAACCGTAAGAAACCTTGTTTTTTTTTAAAAAAAAAACAAAATTTTATATTTTTCTTTTTGTTTTTTTTTTTTTTATAATAAAAAAAAAATAAGGGGGGGGGAATAAAAAATATTAAAAAAAAAAGAATAAAAAGTAAAAAAAATATGTGTTTGTTTTGTTATAAAAAATAAATATTAGTATTAATTTCATGGGGTTTTGGCCAAATTTGTGCTTTTTCCACCTCACAGTATGCATATCCATCTACTTTTCCAATTGTATGTTTTGTTCGTATCAAAGTCATGGTCATGGAACTATCCCATCTGCTTTGGGTTTTCAGTTGGTCATTCCGCAACACACCCAAAAATCCACCCAAGTGTTAGACAACTTCCCACTATTTACTTAGTAAATTAACTAAAAAGCGAAAAGGGAATAAGCGAGCTCAACTATTAACACAAAAAAACGAGAGAGAAAGCAATTTGAAATTGAAATTCAATATGCTGACTCGGGCAAATAAAAACCGTAAAAGACAATTCGAATACAAATAAATTGGAATTGCGATAAACGTTGCAATCAAAGGTAGCACAAGCCACACCCACCACAAGCCCTCCAACCCCTCGGCAATGTCGTGCTGGCCATGCGATACTTTGTGACAATTAATACGCTAAACGATGGACGACTAACGGATGACAGCGACCAGCCACAAGGACAAAAGATAATTTTCTCACCACACACACACCAAAAAAAAAAAAAAAAAGACGCAAAAACCACAAAGGAGGCCGGCTTCAAAATTGCCACAGGACACGCGTGGCGCTCGTTTGCGCAACTAAACTGAAATTAGTTCGAAAATTACCCCCGTGAATGATAAAAAAAAAAAAAACGAAGATAAAAAATGAAACTTTGCGCGGCCCACCAGAAACCACAGGAACCCATCGATAATGACTGTAATAAGGATTCAATGATTGCGCCACCCTTTGATAGGGCGTCCAATTCTTAATCAGGGTGGGTACACTCACTCATCCCCGATGCCGTTTATCATTGGACAAAGTTTGTGTGTGTATTTTTTTATGATTTTTGTGCACGTTTTGCATCAAAGTTTGTGGGAATGATTTGCAATGGTTGTGGCTGGGTGTGGGGGGGAACCCCCTTGGGAATAGAAATATGCAAATCATTTCATGGGCTTAATGGCCTGTCACAGTTTTGGTTAATGTTTTATGAAATGGAAAATTGGATTTCTATAAATAAATAAATAATTGCAGCATAATAAAATTTGATTAATTTTATTTTTTTTTTGTACTGAACTAAAATCTGTTGAGGGTTTATAGTCAAACTAGCTTTTAAGTATCGAGAATTGTCATTCTTAAAATTTGTTCACTTTTGATTAGACATTATCATGGGATAGTTTGACAATTTGGAAAATAAGCTTACATTTTCCGTTTCGCCATTTTATTTATTTTTCAAGTCGTTTTGACAATGAAAAGTGAATTTTCAAATGTTGGAAAACCATTTTTAGGCGTCAAAATACGTTGGCCTTGCGATTTTTTTCTGCATAAATGTAAAAAATTCATATTGCAGAATTGATGTAATTCTGGCCCGTACCTGAAAAGAAAAAAAACAACTTTTTTACTATTTTTTTTACACTAATCCACAAAAATAAAACTTGAAAAATCGAATTATTTTTTTTAAGTTGCCGCCTAATTTCTATAAAACAAGTAAGAAAGTCGGTCAAGCCCGACTGTAATATACTCTGTACCTGTTTGTACGAAACTAATAACTTTAAAGTGTGAGGTTTTTCAAAAAATCTGGGTGGCAACTTTTCGACTATCGTTCAGCTGGTTGAATTACCTAGTACATAACTCGAAAATATAAAATTTGTGATAATTTCCTATTAACAATACGTATCTATATTAGTCACGCGGGAATCACGCGTGATTTCTGACCGAGGCCATCTCATTTACATCGCCCTCTATAGAAAGGTCCAATTGGGCAATTACCAGTTAGCTATTGCCTTCCGCTCTCTTTCTCGTAAGTTGTCGTGTTGTTGTTGTCGTTGGTTTTATTTTCTTACATATAGCTCTAATATCGTTCATCTGATCGAAAAACGATGTATGGCGGGTCGATTCAAAAAAGTAGTAGAATATATGTCTAGAATGTTCGAACTATCTATCTTGAAAATTGTGGGAGTTATTTCGTTTTTTTAATTTGCGGGGAGCAGGGGGCGGGCAAAAATTAAAACTAAACTTGATCTGCCTGCAAGTATAAGAAATATATGTTCCATACACCTCAAACCTCTATCTCTTACCATCTCTGAGATCTCTTCGTTCATACGGACAGACGGACAGACGGACAGACAGACGGACAGACGGACATGGCTATATCGACTCGGCTGTTGATGCTGATCAAGAATATATTTATAGGGTCGGAGATGCCTCCTTCTGGCTGTTACATACATTTGCACAAACCCAATATACTCTGTGTACCTTCGGTACAGAGTATAAAAATATTGAAAAATATGATTGAGGTGCGGGCCAGAATTACAACAATTCTAATCATAATCTCATTTACCGATTTCATTTCCGAAATCCTGGAGTCCCGGAATCATGGCTACCACCTCAACACCTTTTTTTTTGAGACCCTAATTGGTAGTCCGATAACTTTTTGAACATCCCTCAAATGCCAAACTTTTATTTCCTTATATAATTAATACCATTGATTAAATAAGATCAGGTCGCAAAAATCCGATAAATTTTCAAAAAATCTTTATTTGTCCCTGAGTAATCGTAAGTTACTTCGGTTAGTTGTTAACTTACATCTAAACCTAATTACCACCTAATGTACAAAGCTTGACTTCAGTTGAGAGGCTGCCTCGATGTCAGGCTGCATTGGTATCAGAACGGCACAGATAAGATGTTCCAGAGCATCCAAAGCATCTGATTTCTATACATCTACTGCTATACTCTTTTGTCCTCTTAATATTCTTGTGGTCAGTCGCATTCCTTCTACAAAAGTTGTAGATGTAACTGATGGTTTTTTAACACTATTCTGTATATACATAATGGGTCCTATTTTGCCCATAGCTATCTGGCTTTTGTAAAGAGATTGGTAAGGGATCTTCTCATTTTGAACAGAGCAAAAAAGTCGCTGGCTAGGCACAGTCAGTTGAATGTGTGTCCGTAATTTACTTATTGAGGGGCAACTAAAGTCTCCAGTGACTGGCCAATGACTGTCCAAAAATTGGCTATGCAATTAATCAAACCATAATTCATTTGAAAGCAAAACATTTACATGCTAAGAGAAAATGCAATTGACCGTTAAATGGCAGATAATTCAAATTTGAAAAAGGAATGGGAAATGATTTGCATTTATTTTGGATTTTTTTTTTGGGTAAATAACAGAAAATCCTAGGGGAGTAGGAGGGTTATGCTTCTGCAAAAATGAATCAATGAAGGGAATTAGAAAATAGAATATTAGGAAAATACATTTTTTTTATTTAGAACAAATACCTAGAATTTGATTTCTTTTCATACCATTTCTTTTAATAACAATTTGACTTTAATCCAAGTAATTTACCTTGCGTGTCTATTTTGTGTAACGGCTCAAACCCATTACCGATTAGTGCCCGCCGAAATTCCCATTAAATTTGCTCTCGTTCTGCCCCCTTGTGACAGCTGGCTACTTTTTTTTTTTTTTTTTTTGGTTACGTTTCCGTGGAACAATATGAATAATTGGTCATCGAAACCAATAAAAGCCGTTATGTACTTGGTAAAACGCCCGAAAATGATTGACAGTTTGTTGGTTGTCATTTCAAACGTCAACACGTCCATTTAATTGAGCCAATTGGTAACTCCTGGCAAATTAATTTTCTTCCGAGTTGAAATATGTTTATGAATTATTACTCAATTGTTTGAGTCTATTTGTAGTCTTATTTCTACACCTGATCGATTACCTCTACTTTTTTGTCTGTATTTTGAAGGGGTGCCCGGTAAAATAATAAATATTATGACTTATTGCATGTTTGCACATTGTTTTGTGGTTTTCTGCGGGGCAAAAATGACTACAGCAGGAATTATTATTAAATATTTCCGTTTTTCGACCACAAGGATCGAAGCGAAACACATACACTGAGACAATTTAAGTGAAATTAAATGAACCTAGAGCAAATGAGTTTGAAAACATATGATTTGCATTGGTAAAAAAATTTAATTAAATTTTAAATTGAAAAAATAAAACTTAAAGCCAGGAAATCTAAACAGGATCGTATTTCTGTTCTGGTTCTGGTATGTATCGATATCTTTAAGTCCTAGTTTATTTCTGTATTCGGTTCCCTATTGGTACCAAATTTTTGAAGCAATTAAACTTAAAAAAAAAAACACTAAGAACCGAAGTTATTTTCTGCTCGAAAATTAAGGATACTCTTATTTTTTTTCTTTTCTAAAAATTCTAAACTAATCCAAAAAATCTTAAGATCAAAATGATCTTAATTTAATCACTGTCATATCTAAATTTTCGATGACATTTTTTCCTTAGTGTACACTTACTTGCTTACTGGACCATGATAACTCCTTAAATTAATGATCTCCCGTGCATTAATCAAAAAATAGCTACTCTTTTTTTAAAAATTGGCTTAAAAAGTGGGTGCGTTCATCAAAGGTACTTGATCAGTAATCAGCCTTAAAAACTTACAAATACACCGTTTAATAGTTTGAAAATCAACTTTAAAACGATTAAACCATATTTATTTCCTAAATATAAATCATTGATCAGAAATCTAGATAATTAGCAAAATGCTTCCATTGACTTCAATTCACTTTTTTATTTAGCGTTTAGAACTGCTTGTGGCTTCGTCTGGGTGAAAGGTCGCCTGCAAACCTAAAGAACTATACAAAATTGGCAAACATGTTATATAAACATTGAAGGACTGTACCTTAAAAAAATTTCACATTTTCTTTGGATTTCAATTGATCAAATTCTGTTTTGAATTTAAAAGAAATATTATATACTAGCTGATACCCGCGGCTATGCTGGCACTTTTATACACAAGTGCTAAGTACAACTAAGCAATTAAAAGAAATAAAATTTCCATTGAAAAGTAACCCAATATGGAACCAACTATATACGGGTTTTCCAATTATAGAAAGACCGCCTGCAAAGTCGGAAAATTTTCGGAAAACTGATTTATGCGACTTTTTTGTTTTTCTTTCAAAGAGCTTCAAGCATGATTTCACGTTGTAATAATAACAACGTTATCTTCCTGCAAAGTCGGAAAATGGGATCTTAACATGAACATAAAAAATTAAATACATTTTTCTAACCTTTTTCCACAAATTGTTCAGGTTTTTTCGAAAGTTGAAAATCCAGTTAGGCTGAGTTCACACTGCTCGACGCATAAGGCATGACAATCCAGTAGACCTTTATGTTCACTTGTTTTCATTGTGAATAGCTTGTCATTTGACATTCAAAACAATACAACATGAAGGCATACTAGATTATCATATCTATCGTTGAATAATGTGAACCAGCCTTGTAATTTAGTAAAGAACTTAAAAGCTAATCTCTAAATAAAAGCTAATCTAATGAAAATAAAAGACTTTCATTCATAAACTTTCAGCCTATTTTCCGACTAAAGGGGTAGATTGGAAAATGATTTTTGAATCACAAATTGGAAAACAATTTTGTATTTTTTTCCTTCTAGTTTTCCGAGACATTCCAAATTTTGAAAATCCCGATGGTAATATTTTGTTATTTTAAAAATCCATCAGATTTACGTGTTTTCATATTTTTGTTTGTGCAGCTAGGAATTTGATTGGGTGGATTTTCGAACAGAAGTGAATACAATTTTATTGAAATTAACAGATAGGGCTTTCAAAAAGATTTTGTGTCCGATCGAATGGAACACAGTATTTTTTATGATTTTTTCGCGAATATTCCGGATTTTCCAAAATGTGAAAATAAATTTGGAGTTGTTCGGATGAAAAACAACAGTTTTCCGACCATTTTCCTATTTTTGGGGGATGATTTTCCAAAATTTGAAAGTCACTTCCATGTGTTACAAATTGCTTTTGACCCCAAAAATCCCTCACTTTCGGAATAAGATGCAACTTTTGTAAAAAATTCCGCTTCCTATCAGTCAGTCAGTTAGGTTGAACTCTCTTACATATATAGAAGATTTGCATTTAACGTTGTCAAAACATATTGAGAAAACCATTATCCTATTTTAAAACGATTTGTTAGTTTTGACTCTTTTTATTATACAATTTGTTCACATTTCTTCTGCAACCAAAGGATTTGCTTTAATTTGTATTTTTTAAAGCTCTTCCGGATTTTTCATCAACTTTTTTATTCTTTTTTATATTTCTTAAAAAAAAAAAAAAAAAATAATTTTTAAAAAAAAAAAATAAAAATAATTTCTAAAGTGCATTGAAATTGGTTAAAACATGCAAACGAAACCAGTTGGTCGGGTGCGCCACTTTTCCGATTAAGTTTAAATCCGCAATTTGTTTCCTGGGGAAGAATGCCAAAGCCTTTGCCACGCCCCCTCTACCAACTAAACCATAGTCTCCACGCCCCCCCTGGGGCCATCCGTCTCCTTCCTTCAATACAAAATTAATTCTTTGCATACACGTACTTCTCCTTAACCCCATGCCGGAATACTGAAATACTCGTATTATTATTGTATAAATTAAATTTGCTTACACCGAGAGCTCCACACACGCCCCTTGCATGTTGTTTAGCATATGGGGCCACGCCCCCCTATATCAGTGTAGGAAGGCAGCCGGCCCAACAACAAGAGTCAGAGAGGACGCTTAATTATAGCTTATCACATTTCCATAGTTCGAGTCGATCGAGCTCGTTTTTCATCTTTGTCATTTGATAATTGTGGGTCTGCAATATTTTCACAGTCGCATAAATCAAATTTGGATTGGGCCGGCAAGTTTCCGTTGCAGCTTCTTCTGTCTTTTTTGGCCAAATACTGAACTGACCTTGACATTCGCCGGGATGGAGCTGGAATATTTGCTGTACCGTTAGGCCACCAAAAAACTAATTGAGAATCACCAAAATTCTTGCGGGCCCCCAACAAAAAAATGTCGCAGACATCAGAGAATGCAGCGGTTTTTTCTTTGGCTTTGTTGGCTCTCGCTCTGTCCCTCTCTTTGGAAGGTTTTTGCAAAGACGTTTGCTATTTAAATTTTGATGGCATTGTGCACACCGCCGGCTGTGTTTTTTTTTTGAGGCCGACCCGTTGCCGATTGTGGAGATCTTGCGGAATACGGTAGCCTGTTTGATGCCTGCATTAGCATCGATTTCGGTTTGATGGGGACGCAGGTTTTGGCATTTCGTCATCATCATCAAGCCGAGGTTTGGGTGAGGCAAGAGAGATGCGTTGAGATTGGGAACAGAGTTGTCAAGGCAATATAGGAAATTAAATAGCAGTAAAATTAGTAGGAGAAAAATATACTGAAATTTCAAATCCAAATTTTTCAAAAATTATTTTTCAACACATGAAAATCTGAAAAAATTGTTTTCTCTATTGGGAGCCTAATATCATTGAAAACAATCGGTTTCGACCATAAGCCAGTTTGACTGTTGCCTTTTGTAATCCATCTAACCTCTCTTAGAAGAAAAACAAAATGTGTTTAAATATTTAAAGTTACAACAAAATATTGAGTTGAATCGATTATTACATGATATCATCGAATTAAACTATTTCTCTGTTTATAAATAAATGCTTCCAAACAATTCTAAGATTTTTTAAAATCAAGATTTATCTCCCTTATTACCAAAAAAAAAAAGAGAGTTTTGCTTTTTAGATAGGAAAAGTAAAATTTCGTAGAATAAATAATACGGAATCGCCTTAATATACTATTTAAGTCAACAAGTATTGATTAATCTTTATGTAAGGTACGTAGGTAGTTCAGGCTGGCCTTAAAAAGGTCCGCACATAGACCTTTTGCTCCTTAGTGAGACCAGGTTTTTTTATAGAGTTCGTTTCGACTTAATAGTCCGCAAGGATCCTTAACGTTTTGGCGAATGACAGTATATTCGTAAGGGGTCTCCTGGCTTCCTCTTCCAGTGAAGTGATCTACTGAAGGGTGTGAAGATGTGCTGGGCATCTCCAGATGAGGTGTTCTAGAGTTTCTATAACTCCCGGCAAATAATTTTAAAAATATCTATGCTCTGAATTTACGTACAGATTACTGTTAAGTATTGTTAATGCCTGTATGACACTTACTTGCTCACTGACTAGAAGTTAGAATAGTACAGAAACATAAAAATTCATTCAGTTAAAAAGAGAGAGAAGAATTTTCAAAACTTTACTTCAAACAGTGAAATGCTTGGATTCATTGCGAACTGCTTGGATTGTGCCTACCGCTACTCTAGAGTTCTCGGGACATTTGAGGGGACGTTCTTACAGGCAGACAGACATTGGTGAATCGACTCGGCTGTTGACGGTGATAAAGAATATATGATATCATATAAAGTAGGATCTGTTTTCCTCTAAATGTTACATACATTGGTACAACATCGCGACACTTTTCTACCCATTTTGAGTGGGTACCATACCTACACTGATACAGAATAGAACCGTTTCTATTTCCATGCATGTTGCGTCGGATTTATATAAAAAGTCGGAAATGGTTCCTTCTATCTGAAACATATAGGCCATGTTCTGCAAAGGAACTTGCTCTCTGATCTATGATATATTGATAATTATTTGATAATTTATGTAGCCTACTTTTCCTCTAGTGTTTAATATGATATTTACATAAAGCTTTTCCAAATGTCAATTTAACTAGAACCCCTAAAAGTAGACTAAATAATAATAACAGTTTTATTAAGCTGATCAGTGATCGATCAAATGTCTCTGCTGAACGCGCCCATTGTTTAATTTTTCCATTTCTACTGTACGATAGTACGGGTATAAATACGACCAAGAATATAACTGAACTATAATCAATCCCATGTGTTCTACAAATCGCTTTTGACCCCAAAAACGACCCAAATTGTTTGGGAGTAGGGTCGTTTTTAGAGTCGAAAGCGATTTGTAAAACACGTGGGTATAATTCTTTAATTTAGGTTAATAATTTTTTAGACTGGGTACAAAAAATACTTTCAAAGTCCATCCCACTGTATTTACTAAGAAATGCCCAAATATAATATTTATACTCTCTTCCAAAGGTACAAAGATATGGTAGGAGTTGTAAAAGGGCTGGATGTACAAAACAATTTTTGTAAAAACTACATCATTTTCATATCAATAGAATTTAATCCAAGTGATAATCGAGAAATTTTGGGGCTTATCGTCATTCTTCATTTATTAAATAAATTCGAGCTAGAGTTGAGTACTTAGAGTGGCTTAGTCAAGTGGGAAACCTTTCCACCACGATCATTTTCACTCCGTTCAATATTCTTCTATGACTCGACAACCCTGTTGAGCATTTTCGCCTGCCTTAGCGATTCAAATTTCGGGCCAAGGCAACGCACCGACGACACACCGAAACCAACAAAACAATCGCCAAACAATCAACTACCAATTCAATCTATAAACCGAAAATATTTATGCATTTTGATGCGGCAAAATGAATGATTTGACTTTGACGAAAAGATGTCAAAGCCACGAGAAGCGGAGAGGAGACAAAAAAAAACAAACAAACAAACACAGAAGGAATGCATTGGGGACGAGAGCGAGAGAAACTTTGGTGGATATTAGCGCAAAACGCTTGGATCCTGCCGACAATTTAAATGCGCCAAGACCCGATCCAGTCCTCGAGTGGCAACAATAATCAGAACATGGCCTCAGCTTCAAGCTCTTTCCTTTGTGGCAAATGTCGTAGTCGTCGTCGTCGTTGGTTGTTGCCGCTTGATGAAAGCGTCAGAAATTGATGGATGTGAATGCTGTTGGGCTGGGACCAACTCCAGCGACTTTGTGCTTTGGCTTTGACTTTGGCTTTGTGCCGCAACGCAAATCTTTTGGGCTACTGTACTTGGGCGATGGCTTCTTCGGCTTTTCGGGGCCTTTGAAGTTGAATGCGGTAGCAATTTGTGCTTTAATTTGAGTTTAAAAACTATGCACAACCAGAACCATTGTTAAGGTACACCGACCGAACGGTGAAAGAAAAACTTGACAGCTGCAAACAAAAAAAATGTGTTCTATTGAGAGGTATTTAATCTTGAACAGTAATTAGCAATAGAAAGACAAAGTGAACAAATTGTTCAATTAACCCCTGGAAGGATCCCTAACTGGACATTTAGTAAGAATGTTTAGAAAGTTCAGATTATTTATGACACTGACCCAATAAGAAGAAGAAGGGGGCTCTCTACTACGTTCTATTGTCTAAAAACCTTTTTACTTATAAATAGTAAAGAGCTTGAAAGAAGCTCGCCTTGATTCTTAGGGGCGTTCGAAATCAAATATGCCCATTTTTGATAAAACTAAATTGAATATAAAGAATAAAGAAAAAATTTATTTAAAGGCATCCCCTTAATGAAAATGTAGGTAGTACTTGGGAAAGCCCAAGCGTTATTTTTAATAATAAAAATAAAAAGAAAAGACAAAAAAGTAGCTCTTAAAGCCTGTTGTTCACCAGACAACAACAGGTTTCCGAATGAGTTTTAAAAATTTGCGAAAACGTTGTCTAGTAATTCCAAGCCTACTTTAATTTTAAAAAAAAAACACCGGATTTCAAAGCCTACTTAAATTTGAATTTTAACAAAAATTGTAAAATCAAAATTCCCAAATGCCAGGAACAGCATTTTTTCGATGGTTTTTACCTATTTCAAAAATCTCGTCGGTTTTTTGAAGTCTTGCACCCGCTTTTAAAATAGAATTCCTTACATAAAAACCCAAAAAAAATTAAAAAGAATATGCGTGTATTCTTTTACATAGGTTGCTATATATATTTCTGGCCTAATAATGAAAACGCGATTATTTATGATCAAAAATGGTTTTATTGTTTTTCAATGAATTCTCCAGCAAGATTTATACACTTTTGCATGCGCTCAAACCAATTGTCGAAGCACTTTTTCCACACCGATTGAGACACCTCCAAAACATGGTTTTTGAACTCTTCAACAGCTTTTTCTGGCGACGAAAATCGTTGACCACGCATTTTTCCCTTGATGTGCGGCAATAAAAAGAAGTCATTGGGTGCCTAGTCAGGGCTGTACGGCGGATGACCCATCAATTCGACGTTTTGGGCGGTCAAAAAGGCGCTGGTGTGAGCTGATGTGTGAAAGCTCGCATTGTCATGGTGCACAATGATTTGATGAATTTCTCCGAAGACTTCAGGCAAACAAATTGTGGTGTACCACTCAGAATTGACCGTCCTACGTTGCTCAAGCGGAACAGTCGCCACATGACCAGTTTTATCGAAGAAACAGGCGACCATTTGCTTCGAACGGTGTCTTCCACGAACGACTTTCGTTGGATTTGGCTCGTCTTCGAAGACCCACACGGTCGATTGCTGTTTTGTTTCGGGCTCATAAGCATAGATCCATGATTCGTCACCTGTGACGATCTTATAAACGTCTTTTGAAACACCGCGATTATATTTTTTCAAAATTTCTTTGCACCAATCCACACGAGCCTTTTTTTGAGCGATTGTCAAATTGTGCGGGATCAAACGAGAACAAACCTTTTTTAAGCCCAGGTGTTCATGCAATATCGAATGTATGCTGGTGGAAGAAATGCCCAAGGATGCCTCTATCTCACGGTATGTCACATGACGATCTTGCATTATCAGTTCACGCACGGCATTAATGTTTTCTGGCACAATGACTGTTTTTGGACGACCTTCACGACCTTCGTCTTCGAGCGAGCGTCGCTTCGGATGGTATAGGATGGTCCTTCACCGCCATACAAAGATTTAAGTTCATCGTTGCACTCTTGTCGTGATAATCCACGTCGAAAGTTGTGAAAAATGATTGCACGAAAATTTTCACGAGTTAATTTCATTTTTCTGCCGAGGTAAATTTTGATTAATCGTTAATCGATAGCAAACGTGGTCGCGCATGAAAGAGTTGTATGGAGCTTTTATCGATAAAAGTTCAAACTTTTTTCAAATGGCTAGAAGTTACCTAGGCCAAAAACTAAAAGCAACCCACGTAGCCTCCGCGCCCATTTTAAATCAAATATTTGCGAGCCAACGAAAATTTCTATTTTAATTTTAGCATCGCTCAGTTTAGGAAAAATGTAATTCCTTGAGATGTTTCCTTCAGATGCATTCCTTCAAGTTAAAAAGTAAATTATGGTTTCTTGCCGAATTTACCTTTTTTTAAGAAAATTAAATGGAATTCTTTAATTTTAAAAAATTTTTAATTCAACAGGTTTAGGTCTGTATATTCAAATTTCGGACAAAAAATTTGTCTTTTAAGTAATAAACCATTTTTTATTGGGTCCAAATCACAAATCTGTGTCTTGAAAGGACTATTATGAAGACTCATGGATCTATTGGAGCAGAACTTGGTGGCACAAGGTTCGAACTCACTGAAAACTCTCATTAAGATCTCCTCCATAAAAATGCGATTTGGGTTCACTGTGCCACCATTTTTTGGGGTTCGCTTCAGATTGCCTATACCAATGTCTGTATTGCCTGTAAATCATTTTTATTTACTTTCAAAGACCAAATCAAATTGCAATTGTGATAACTTAATTTCCACTATCCCACACTATAGCCTAACATTGATGGCAGCACATTTCACTTCCAACTAATTGTTATTGTCAAAGGCAAAACCTTTAAGCCAAAGAACAAGTGAAGTTATCCAAGTTGCAATTGGTTTCCGCTCTCTTCTTTGACTTTTTTGTGACTTCTTCACACACCAACGCCCACTTTTCTGGAGCACCGCCCCATTTATCAATATTCATTTAGTGTCGTCGTCAACTTGTTGTTGTTGTTGTTGTTGTTCAGTTGTCGTTGTGGTTGTTGTTGTTCTGCTTGTTTTGATGATGATCATTAAAAGTGGTTAAAGGGAGGCGGGGGGAAAGAGAAAAAAAAATTAATTGACGGCGCATAATGACAGTTTATCTGGAAAAAATTGTTTGCCTCGAGTGTTGAGTTTTAATTAAAAATTATTGGATTACGTTGCTACCTCCAGCACCACCACCTCCTCCTCCCCCACCTCCTGTGCCTACTGTTGCCACTACTTGGCTATGCCTAAGTGTAAGCCAAAGCATTTCATCATTTTAATGATAGAGCCAAGAACTTTTGGTATACGCACAAGTGACAAAAGCAATTTGTGAGACCAAGTTGGATTTTTATTACTATTCTTTTGGTGGTACCCTTTTGAGGGGTCAAGGAGTATACACTGTAAGAATAAGTAGACTTAAACGCTTTACTATGAGAGATTGTGGAATTAATTAAAAAGTTTGTAAATTATGTGTCAAATTTTTGATTTTTAAAGCGTTGTCAATTGAGGCATCAAATACCAAGTTGCCCAAAATATGCGCGAAATCTCCAAATTTTACCAGGCCTTGATTTCCAAAAAAAAAAATCATGAAATTATAGTAGGCTTTGTTTATTTATTTGGTTTTACCAGGAAACCCTTTGCTCTTCTAAAAACTCATTCGTTAGCTAGCTCTTGTGGAGCTAAGATGTCGCTTTCGCATCAATTTTTCGTTTCTTTATTTTCTTTTATTATTTTTTACTTGCAAAGGTTTTGCAAACATTTTTGATAAAAATTCAATTTTTTCTTTTCTTTTATTATTTTATTATTTTTTACTTGCAAAGGTTTTGCAAACATTTTTGGTAAAAATTCAATTTTTTTTCTTTTCTTTTGTTGATTACCACATGACTTGATTTGCATCAGTCTATTGAGTCTTGGGACTTTAGTCTTGCGCTATTTATAATTATTTTTTCTGTCTAGTCTATTCTATTTATTATATATTCCTTAATGCTTTTTAAAATTATTATATAAATTAGATCTTATCTAGCCTAGGCAATATGCTTTGCTTTTCTTCTTTTTATTTTACATATATGTAAAAAAAGATTTAAATTTGTTTTAATAAATTGTGTGCACTCGGAGACAAAATAACAATTTTCTGCATTTTTATGTCATGTTTACATGTGATCCATATGAAACATAGACTTTTAGAGAACAGATTCTGGTTCAGCGTGAAAACCTAGTCTAGAATCACTACTAATAAGTTTACTATTTGAGCTTCTATCCTGAGAATAAATCAAATTTTGAAATTTTGTCTAAACACTTTCTTGAAAATTTATAAAAATATATATTTTTAGTTATTTATTTTTTAAAATAATATAACTAAGTTGATTTTGATACTGAATCGGAATAAAATTTAAAATAGTTTTAAAAATTGGAGAAACAACTTTAAAAAAATCTTAGAAAAATGTGAATATTTTTTCTGTGTCAAAAGACTTTATTGACATACTGTGTTTACTAAAGGAATGGTAAAATAATACGTTGAACTTTATTCTTGGCTACTTTATAATATGACTATAGTGAACAAAACTTTAATTCATGGCAGTGATGTCATTAAGAGTTGAATTTTTCCATGAGGAACTTAATCTGAGGAAACTCAAGAATCTAGGAATAATCACACATTTCATGCTAGAAATAATAGTCGTATCGCCACAAACAAAGATACACCTAATTCTGTTTTTACACGGTAGATACGTTCCAGAAAAAACCATGTAAAAAAAAACGTGTAAAAAAAGACATGAAGTACATAGAAAAAACGGGGATTGGTTCCATATTCTTCAACCCACAAAAAAAAAAAAAAATGAAAATATAATATTCATTCATGCATTTAATGAAAACTAAAATCAATTAATTTTTTAAAGTTAAAAAAACATAAATATAAAATTAAAGCAATTCAGAACCTAAAAACTCATATAAGAAAACATAAAAGTAACATCACAATTATTTTTGCAAGTTTTGGCGGAAAATCTTTCGCAACCATCTGATCTTCAAAAGCAATTTCGTCTTTGATCCTTTGTTCCTTTGCAGAAATCCTGTTAACCATCCTGTACTTTAATTGAGAAGATGCAGATGGTTCAAGTTCCTTTATCTGCTTATAAATTCCTGGAATTACCTGGAATCCTTTTTAAGTGTATTGTCCTTACTTATGACAAAACTTGATACTCAAATTCAAACCTGCAAACGGGTCTGGAACCCCAAACCCCAGAGAACCGGTTCGGTTCGGACTTCATGGATTGCCTGAACCGGTTTATAAACCGAATATCTTACATTTTTAACACCTCGAACCTAAACCCGAACCGGGACCATTTATATGGTTCGGTTCACGATATTAAGTAATTTTCTATCGTATTCTAAAGAATAGTATTCAAAATAATACTTTCAATGATTTCAGTTTACGAAACAGAGATGTTTATCAGAGAAGTAAAAAGGCATAAACAATGATCAATAATATTATAATATTTTCGAAAATTGTGCATCGACAATCATTATAAATTTTCTAGAAAGGTCTTAAAAACGAAGACTAAGACGGGATTTACATGATGAAGCAAACTTCATGAAGTTTTCTTCATGAAGTTCGATTTCAATTCGCCCGACAACACGAGTTATCGATAAGCAAATAACCAGCAAATCAACCCTGCATAAGCCAAGGTTTGAACCATAACCTGTGGTTCAGGGGTTGTAGGAACTGATAGTCGAACCGAACCTATAGATTTCTCACGGGTTTGAACTAATCTAATATTATGGAGACTCAGATATTTTCTTACAAAAATTATAATTTTTTTAAATAATTTTCCGTGTTTTTTTTAAGTGTTATTTTTCTCAACATAATCATTTTATTTTTTCCCGATACCTTTGTATTCATCTTCGGATCGTCTGTTAAAAATTTAATCATTTTACGATCACTCCTACTTTTTTCCACTTACATGAAAGACGTAGCTTTTTAAATAGAAAAAAAAGTCTAGACCTTTTTCAGATATCATTTTCAGAGCCACACCTGTCCTGATCATCCTAAATATATTTTAACAATTTTCAAGTTCGAGTTCAAAATCTTCAAATACCACTATTAATCTGATATATAGATTAATACCTGTTCCTTATAGAAGTTATTTAAAAAGTTAAAAAAAATTGTTTCCCATAAAATACGCTTTGGTTTTTCTAGACCCTCAAAACTGATGAAAACTCACATTGCAAACGCTCAACAAAACAATTTAAATGTTGAAACTAATTTTATTTACTTCCTATGCAAATCAAAAATGGACTCTGAAATTTAAAAAAATTGATTGCCATATTATTTTGCCATCTTTGACACTGCCTAGAAATGATTTTGTTCATCATCTGTTTGGGTTTCCTTTCCTTTATGTTGACAACCTCATCATGATGATGATGTTGGCCATCCAACAATGAGCGGCTTTTGCCTTGCCTTGCCTTTCCTTTCCCCTGTTATCGTCGGCTGTCTGATTTTTGATCATGGACATCATCCTTCTGATGCTCTCTGCTTCTTTAAGGAAGCCATTACACGCATATAGTAGAGGAGAGTACGTGTATGCAGGCCAAAAGCTTATGAACTGCAATATTTTTGCCCTTTCCGACTTGTTCCTTTTGTGTTGTTACGCTTTTGGTGTTGTTTTGCTTGCGGTTGGTTTGTTCGTTCGTTCGTTCGTTGTCTCTGAGCGCTCACAATTTATTACAACAAATTTAAATGTTTCTTTTTTTTTTCTTTTGTGTATGGAATTTGTTTTTATGGCGATTGTTGCGTGTATCTTTCTGTATATGTAAATTAAAAAGAAGAAAAAGAAAGCATTATGCCCAAGCTACATGAGAAATTTTGTAGTAGCACCAACCAATAATAAGAATTAAATCAAAAATAATTATTAATAGCCTGCAAAGACTCAAATCCCAGAATGCAGAGTATTATAAAGAGACGTATAGAAAAAAAAATTAAAAACATTTACAAAATGTACGTGTGGTTATCAGAAGGAGAAAAGAAAAAATTGAATTTTTATCAAAAATGTTTGCAAAACCTTTGCAAGTAAAAAATAATAAAAGAAAGTAAAGAAACGAAAAATTGATGCGAAAGCGACATCTTAGCTTCACAAGAGCTAGCTAACGAATGAGTTTTTAGAAGAGCAAAGGGTTTCCTAGTAAAAACAAAAAAATGAACAAAGCCTACTGTAATTTCAAAATTTTTTTTTTGTTGAAATCATGCCCTTCTTAAATTTGAAAAATAATTTTTGAATATAACAGAATATTATTACATTCACGCAAAAACGACCATGACGCTACGGTAGGTCATGAAGGTTTGCCAGATTCGGCTGCCCCTCTTCACCTCTTCCCCACAAACAAAAACTTCATGAAGGAAACTTCATCGTGTAAATGCGGACTTAGATAGTTTTATGTTGAATTTGAGAAATCGGCCCTTAGGCGAGCAAAAGAATACAAATAATATTTTTAATACTAGGTAGATTTTTACTGAGCTACAATTGGTTACCATTGCAAAATGGTACTTGTACCGGTTTGAACCGGTATACCGAAATAAAAAGCTGGGTACCGTATTGGGACCAAAAACCGAAATAAACTGAAAACCGAAATGGAACCTGTGAAAGAAAGATTGATATTTTTATACGTGGGAGGATCAATATGTACATAATTTTAATTAATTGCTGAAGGTTTATTCTTATTTAGAAGAAAACTACATAAACTCTCACCTTTTGACTTAAACTGATCCTCATTTACCATATGTTTGCCCTCCTACCAAAAGACCGCATATTAAAACCTTTCAACACGCGCCAAATGTCATAATAAATTTTCCGAAAAGACAACAGCAAGGAATACGTAATAGGTGGGGGCAAAAACACACCCTCGCACTGGATCCCTCTCTCTCTTCTCTTGAGAATGACAAAGCACTTTTCGATGATATTACACATATTCAACAATAAAGGGCATCGCGATAAGGATCGGACCTCAGTCAAGGTTAAGTGCCAAGGCAATTGAAAAATTAAGGGAGCGCCTAAATGTTTCGTTTAGGTTTTGATACTGAATTGGAAAACAAAGGACTGTTTTTAGGGTAGGGTTAGACGCGTTATAGGGGCAGAAGCGTGGCAAAAGTGCGCTTTGGTCATTGTGTTTGGGGGATGACCACAGTCTCTCTGATGATGCTGCTGCTGCTCGAGTGTTATTTAGACCAATGACGCCTACACAAAGCTAGAGACAGTTGCTGTTTGAAACTGAAATTTTTCCCCGAATTTAACAAAATGAAAATCATAAATCACACAACACAAAAACAGTTACGGGTCTCGGGCCAGGGTCCAGTTTTTGCACCTGGAAGTCGTTTTTGTGGGCGACCAAAGGCTGGCGGGCAGGTCCAGGTCAACTAAAAATTACTCAACAGCCGCCTCAGCAACTGACTTCTGGCAGTTTTGCACGCTCCATTTGACAAAGGAGACAGAGAATGAAACAATTTCATAAAATTGTAAATAGACTTTGATGACTTTATTTAGTTTTTATTTTTATTTCTATTTTCGGTTGCCATTGTGTGTGCACATTTTTCTATTTTGTACGATTTTGTATGGCCAGCGCCTGCAATTTTCAAGGGCCATTGAAGTGTGGAGAGCCACTGAATTGAGAACAAAAATGAAAAGGTATCTATCTGCCACTTACTAACTTGACAATTAAAAACGCAAATTTTTCCTTTGTCTTAATTTAAATAAATTAAATTTTATGACACTTGCAATGTGTTGCAGTTTGCAATTTCCACTTGCCATTTTAATTGGCTTCATGTCCACCGCCAGAGCCACTCATGACGACTCATTTAATGGATATTTAATACCCCAAGTGTGTGGGAGATTCTCTTCTCTCTTAAGCAATTTTGACATTCGAAACACCCTCTTTAAATCATTTGCATGGCCGAACAAGAAAATACAATTAACATTTGAAATGAACTGCAAGTTGATGTTGTTTTATATATATTTTTTTTATGTGCATTTAATGAGAAAAGGATTGCGTGTTAGATAAAAGATCGCGCTGATTTTTTTTTTGTACCTAAGGTCTTTGCATGGCCCGGGTCTATTTCTAAGTCTCCAATGATATTTTTTCTAATTAATTAAGATGGATTTTATATATATATAATTTTTTTATTAAAGTAAACTTACTAACCATATCCAAATGGTTAAAATTTTACGATCGTTTCGTGTTGGTGTCTTTGATGATTATCTCTTAACATAAAATGTATATTTGTAAGATTCTTTTCTTGGCTTCTCTACATTGTGAGATAGGCAGATATTAGATTGTTTCTGGCATAATGCACCGCACCAAAGGGAAGTACAGTGGCGCAGGAGTAATGGAAAATTTCTGATATTTTTTAATTACATTTAAAGAAAGTTGGAATATAAAGAAATATTTATATATTTTCTGATAGTCTGATCAAGCCACATATACAACAAAAAATCAAGAATTCTATACTTAACAGGGAAATTTACGAACGATCGCAAAAGCCGAATAAGTTCGGAATTTCCAAAGAACTAAACGATCCTAATTTAATAACGGTCATACCTACCTAGATTCTCGATGTGCTGAATGATTCTATAAATTTGCATAGAAAAACCCTCCGCAAATTTTTTGGATCATTACAAATGTCAATCGCATCGGGAATTGTAGAAGTTTAATTTGAAATGGCGAATTCGTTTCAATAATTGATATACCAGGCAAAAAAAACCTACTCTCCATTGTTTTAACCATTTCAAATTGTGTCCTCTATAAAATGAGGTATAATTTCTTCACTGCATTGGGAGAAAAATTTAATCAAACTTTTGAGTTGTCAAAAGTTCAATGATTCTGAAAATTCGAGCGTAAACTACGTAGTTCTTGAGTCAAGAGTACTTTTTCGGGTATTATGTACGAAATTCTTGATTCAATAACTTTTTTTTAAATCCCGATATTCTTGCTTTAAAGTATAATAAGTGCGTAAGCGATTTTTTCTTCACTTAACGCACGATTCACGAAATAAAAATTTCTTGACGTACGATTCACGCAAACAATTTTTCAAACGTTTTTCGTCACGCACGATTCATGCACGATTAAAGGAGAGTTCACGAATGATCACGCACGATCAACTAGATCCGAATTTTTGAGCGGAGCGGAGACCTTAATTTTATCATGCCCACACTGAGCCATTTGTATGGAGCAGGTGGTGCAGCGGAATAATATTATAAAACAATTATAATAGAAAAAAAGATTCGTAAATACTGCATGACTTGTATTCACGAGGTATATCTTTAACACGCACGAATCACGGATTACGGTGCTGCACGAAATTCTGTGTTTTTTTACGATCTCGTCGTGACACGATTAAATTCAGGTCACGCGCGCACCTCTACTTTAAAGGCCTTATTGGATTTCTTAAGCACGTTTCGGGATTGTTTTAAGAACTTTGAAAGCTTAAAATAATCAGGCCTTAGGCTATATTAACTTTTAAATATGTTTAGTTTAAGAACGAATAATCTTTGACTAAAAAACTTTGTTACTAAAGTTGAAACCAAAAATACTTAATTTAAGGTTATAAAATTGTAAATCAATCATCTTTTATCTGAAATTAATTCCAATATATTCTTCAACTTATCCCTTTTCAGTCTTGAATCTATTAATTCTGTTGTGGTCTTAGATCAATCCCTTTTGTTCTCAAAACAATATATTTTGTAACTTCATTAGGAAAGTACGTTGTCGGTTTTTTTTTCGTTCTTAGAACTGTTTTCTTTTAAAAGTGACAGCTAATTTTTACTCTAAGAACGAAATGTTCTTAATTTAATATATTTTTTTATGATTCAAGAATTTAATTCTTGTTTTTGAACTTAGGAATTTTTTAAAAAATAGTAACACCCAAAAATTCTAGAACAAACGTGATAAATGCAAGAGCGTTTTCGTAGAACGAACCCTTCGGTGATTTTCTGAGTGTACCAATCTGATACCTCTGCAAAGACGAGGTGGATAAATGTTACAAACAAAAATACTGGAAAACTCATTTTCAATAACAAATACTATGGTGATAATTTATGAATTTTATTGTATAAAAAAACCTATTTGGTTTTTATCAACAACAGCATCAATTCAAAGCAACTTCACAGCTGTGATGGGCAGCACTTACACAGTTTGTGTGGTTCTACACTTAAAATTGATCAGTTATATACAAACATTGGCAGGTACAGAGTAGACTACAGTCAGGCTTGACCTACTTTCTTAATTGTTGGTATTTGTGATCCTTAGAAAAATTCTTTAATATATATATTTTACAATAGCGCTAGATGATAAGATAACGATAGTAAGTTAAGTAGCTGAAAGTGTCTGTTCGAATGGCAAATGTTGTAACAGTGACTTTAACATTTCCACAAATATCCACATAGTATGGTTTTTAATGTCAAATGACAAACTATTCACAATGAAAACTAGTTGGCCATGTCTCATGCGTCGAACAATGTTAACTCAGCCTTATTTGATAAAAGTAACTGGGTTAGGTAATCCTGTCTGTCTTCACCTTGCACATATTTCTGATAGTCATTTTCCAACGCATCTCGTCCCACTGTTCCATAAAACAACTAAATTATGACCAGTCATGAAATCATAAGGCAATAGCTTCCACAAGTCTCTTATAATGAAGTAGGTGTTGCTTTTGGTTGCATTTTAACATTAACATATACACACTCACACTTCCTCATCCACCTGCCCATGATTATCATTGTGGCAATCGCAAAAGGCATCCCAACATCATCAGAGACAACAGTTCTGGTATGAGCCAAGGGAATCTTTGTGGCCATAATGAGAAACCCCAGTCGCGAAAATTAAATTCAGAAATAATATGCACTAAGAAGGCGGGAGACCTCGTCGCCTTCCACCACTACTTCCCAATTGCATGTTAGGCAAATGCAATTGCATTTCGCATGCAAAGTGGGTTTGGTTATGGCCATGCCCCTCTAGAAGCCGCGGCGCCACTTTTGCGCTTGGGCGAATCGCAGACACTTCGTTATAAAACAATTTAATTTGCAAAAGAACCAAAAAAAAAAAAAAAAAAAAATATTTACAAAACTAATTTTTAATTAATGGCAACGGGAACGGGAAGTGGTTAAGTTGGTGTGCATGCTCGACCTTTTTGTGTATAATTTACAAATTGTTTCGGACCCGGGCAAAATAAATGCAATGCTAATTAGCCTTCGCAGGCAAATTGAAGTTGCATAATATGTGTGGTTCTGGTGGAACACCTGCCCAAGTTATTGAGTTCAAATTACGTATACAATTCATTAAATTCTGTTTTTTTTTGTTTGTGGTTAAGCACACACGCAAATGTTCCAATTTGAAGTTTTTATTCAATAATTTAAGGTCAATATGGTTTATGTTTAGTGAAGGTATTGGGTAAATAATGAAGGAGAAATGTATGACTCACATACAGTCACTGGGATATAAATGTAGTTTGGGTACTTAATTTGTGCCCAAGTTATGCTTCAATAGATTCATTTGGATTGGAAATTATAATATTCCATATTTTGGGAATATTTTAAATGATCAATTTTTCTTTTTGTTTCTGTATTAATATCCTATTTAATTCGCCCATAGAGCTTTCAAAAAAATTAAAAATTTAATACAAATCGGCTCAAATATAACGTTCAGCCATGAACCCACTCCTGTACCTATATTCCGACCCTTGCAGTAAATTTCCCGAAATAAAAAAACACGTGTTTCCATTTATTTTGACCATGCAAAACGAATTTCATTCAGATCGGCTCACAACTAGCTATTGTCACTCAACCCAAATACGCAAACTATTATCCTAGCCTGGGGGCGAAAATTATACCACCGAAAAATCACATGTCTAATTATTTTCTATAATGTGTTCACAAACCGAGTTTGAAGTCAATCGGATGAAAGTAGTTTATTTCATATAGAATTTTCCGGGCATTTCCTGACCTTTTGTGCCGATTTTCCATGATGGGAAGATCGCTATTCTAATTATTTTGCACTCTATAATTACAAACAGAGTTTGAAGTAAATCGGATGAAAATATAGATTTTTAAATAAAGAATTTTCCAGGCATTTTCTTTTTTGCTGAATTTTCCACAATCTAAAAATCATTTAACTAATTATTTGGCATAATATCCTAACAAACCGAGTTAAAAGCAATTCGGATAAAAAACAGTTTTTTCCATATAGAATTTTCCGGGAATTTCCCGACTTTTCGGGCGAATTTTCCAACAACAAAACATCACATGCCCTATTATTTTGCTTACTATCCTTACAAACCGAGTTTGTATCCATTTGGATGAAAAGTTTTTTCTTTGCATATTGAATTTTCCGGGCATTTCCCAACTTTTCGGGCAGATTTTCCAACATCGGAAAATCTCATGCCTAATAATTTTTCATTCTATCCTCACAAACCGAGTTTAAAGTCAATCGGATGAAAAATTGTTATTTTCCATTTGAATTTTCCGGCATTTTCCTTGTGAGTGGAGTTTCCACCAACATAAAATCACATGCCTAATTATTTGCCATACTTACAAACCGAGTTTAAAGTGAATCGGAGAAAAAAAATTGCTTTTTACCATATAGAATTTTCCGGGAATTTTCCAACATCGGAAAATCTTAAGTCTAATTATTCTGCTTATCATCCTCACAAACCGAGATTAAAGTCAATCGGATGATAAAATATTTTTTTCCATGAAAAATTTTCCGGGATTTTCCGAAATCTGGGAAACAGGTGTCCAATTAATTCGCTTACTTTACTTACAAACCAAATTTGAAGTCAATCGGATGAAAATCAAAATTTTCACCATAGTAGCTTTTCCCGCATTCTATCTCTTACCGTTCAGGCTCTGCGTAGATTGCCAATCAGTCAGTCAGTGAGGACAAACTCTTTTTATATAAAGAGAGATAAATATATTAAAAAGAACATAAAAAATTTTCTCTACTTCTTGGAGTCAATATGTCTGCTTATTAAGAATGAATAAGTAGATTGATTCTCCCTAAACATCAAGCATAATTTGTTCATTTCCTGAAAGCAAACATAAAGTTACCTTAACGCATTCCTTTCCATCTCTATTCAAGCAGTCAACGCTTTAACAACTCTTTAAAGTCCAGAGATTCAGGTTCCATCAATGCATATTCATATGGCCAACCCCCCCCACCACCAGTTGCGACTTTAAAGTGAGATGCCAACTGTTTGTTGAACTGATGAATTAAGCAATTCCAACTAAAATGCAATGCATTGCTAATTTTCGCGTTTCTAGAAAGTTGCTGCAGCAGATCTCTCAGTCAATTTATGCCTTGCACTCGTTAGTTTTGATGTCTTTGATGCCACACCTGACATAGTCATAGTCAGATTTAAATAATCCGTGTAGAAATGCCAACATTTTCACCTTAAAGCTATATAAATCCCGCCATCTTGGTTGCAATTAAATGTGCTTTAATTTGTATAATTCACTTGATTTATCATATGTAGAACCTTTAGTCTAGGTCCATGAATATTCACACCCAAGTTCCCAAGTTTGCTTAGAAAGTTGCCTGCCTGGGAAAGGGCAAAAGATTTATCGCCCATCTTAGTGGGCGACTACAATGTTTTATAGACGCACTTAATGGGGGTTTACGAGTGTTCCAATTTTCTCTTTTCGCATATGCAAATTTTTGGTTGGCACAAGGGAGGAAATTCTTGTGAATTCGTCGTCGTCGTCGTCGTCGCTTGTCTCGTAATTACCAGCAATTTTCCATGAATTTATTTAAAGACAAAAGCCCAAGCTTAAGTGCCCAAAGGGGTCTCAACCGATTTCCAACTGACTACAAACAAACAGACCATAAATAGTATAAATTTCCACATGACACGCGATGATTATGCGCTTTCCATGCAAACAAGTGTCGGTTCTGAAAGAGAGTAGGAGGAGGGTTGATGGTTGGGATGTGTGTGCATCTCTCACTTGTAACATCATTTGCGTATTGTGTCCCGCGGCTGGCTAATGAGTACAGTGGGAACTGGAATAAAATGGTTTTGTGGTAAATAAAGTAATTTTCAATCCCCAAAATCATTGAAGGGATATGATAGCCGGCACTTATAACTAAAAATACAATTACAAATAACACAACATAGATAGCCATGAATCCATTTGTGTCATAGGCAGGTTGATATTTACTGCCCAGGCACAAGGCAGTTGGTCAACAGCTACGAACCGAGTCAGACCTTATAAAATAAATAATAAATAATTTCTAACTAAATTCTAAGCCGTGCCTTGATGTGTTCCTTCTTCTTTATTTTATCTATAGTTCTTTAATTTTTTTTTTTATTATCTCAATCCATTGTTTTGTATCTCTACAAATCCATCTTCTCTCTGTGTTTCGTTGTAGTGTAGTCATGCCATGGTCATTATTTTCTGTAATTGTGGTTATAGTTTTTGACCAGTGTAGTTTTTTATCTTCATTCTCTTGGTCTTCTCATAATCAATTGTTCAACCTTTGAAATAAGGCCTACTAGATGCATACCTATGGTTTATCAAAGCCAAATTTGTGATAAAATCAATTTTATGGTAACAATAAAAATTGTAATTTTTTTATTTCTTGATTCTTTTTAAATGTTTCTTTAATTTTAATTAATTAACCAAAAAATCATTATTTTATTTAAATTGTGTTTAAGTTTTTTTTTTTTTTTTAAATAATTTTTTGGCTATTCATAAGTCAAGGCATGTCTTATAGTTTACTCATTTTTGAACTAAAACTATTGTATTCTTAGGGATTTATTTGGCGAAACACAGAGCAAGCAGTAAAATTGTATTTTTGTAATATACACTTCGTTACCTAGTTTTCGAGATGTTATACCTGAAAGCATAGAAAATTACCCAAACATTTTGTGTATTTTTTAAAACTGAAAATCGGTGAACCCTTCACAAAGGGTTATATCTTGTAAAATTAAAATCGCATTTTATTCAGAAAATATATTTCCTCGCGCCCCTATTGATTGTCCCATCGTACGATTTTTTCTAAAATGTTTATACGAATATCGTTAACCAGAAAAGAAAAATATTTCATGTAAATATCGTCTAACCCTCTTTATAAAAAAATACGAAAACCGTTAAAGATCGTTTATCGGTTAATAAAAATAATAATATAATTTTTTTTTAAAGTTTTATGTTCTTTTTCGTTTATATCGCGATCTGTTAGTGGTGAAAATCTCAAAAAATAAGACTATCCTATGAATTTTTCGTAAAAAAAATAAAAATTGGGTGGCTGAGTTCACATGGAATGACTCATGTAGGTTGCCTACCAGATACTTGGAACAAGCACCTAATTTGGAGCTAACCCGCGCATTGACCAGGCTTGTTAGCGCTCGTCGCTTATACTGGCATCTCTCGTCTATGCTCGTTTGGACATTTAATCAGAACGAGCAAGCCTTTGTAAAGCACGAGTAATTATAGCTCAAGCTCTTTTTAGCATGTGAGCAATATGAGCAATTTAGCTTAACTGCGGCGCTTATAATCTTTCGCGCTTTTCGAAACAACAAATGAAGAGAGAGCAAAATTGATGATATTGATGTGCTCATTTTGCTCGCACATGTTGCTTTTTTTTGCGGTGGTTAATGCAAGCTGATTGTTTCTCACAATAGCTCGCTGCAACTCGTGAACAACGAGCTATATGCCAAAAAAGCCATTACACACAACGAGCTCGTTGTTTGAACATACTGGCAAATTTTGAAGATGCGCTCATACTCTATTGGTTTTTTCATGTGAGTATTGTGTGTGGGCTTGAAAAGGCTTGAAGCTTTTAATCGATCGGCCTTATCGCATTTTGGAAAAGACTGAGCTAACAGGCTCGTATACTCTCGTTGCAAGTCTCTGGTATGTACACTTGGTGAAAAAAGAATAGGACCACTATGACTCTTTTTTTAATTGATCAAAAAACAAACAATTGTTGTAGAAATTTTTTTTAATTCTTGATATTTTTAATAATGCTTAAGTATTCCCCCAATTAAATGGTTATCAGTATTTTGTTTTTCTACTTAAAAATAGCGAAAAAATAATAGGACCCCTAACGCATTCTTCATAGAAACTGCTTTTTTTCGCAGTATTCTTTCGATGAAAAGCAAGTGGTTAAGAGATTTCACTTTGATTTTATTATTTTGATCATAAAGAGTTAAGTAAATCAATACCAACGGTCGTGTAAAACACTGCAGAGCAAAAAATCGCGATATCATCAAAAAAAAAATTATGTCGAATGGAAAAACCTTTAGAGAAGTTGGACGATTGGTTAGGTATTCAAATAAAATTATACGAAATGCAATAAACTACAAGGAAAAGACTGAAACATGTGCCCGGAATAGGATTCCTAGGCCAGTTTCATATCAAAAGATTGATCCGCAAGGCATGAAGGATCATTTCAAGGCTGCACCTAAGCTCAAAAAGAACCTTAAATTAACTGCTTCGGTGCAAACAGTTGGCACATGTTTCAGAAAACATAATTTAAAAGTCTGCAGCCCAAGAAAAGTTTCTCTTTTAAAAGCGAGACATATTACTAATCGCATGAAGTTCGCAAGGGAACATCTTTATTTGCCAGCCCAAAAGTCTTGGAATATTTTATGGAAAGATAAGAGTGAAGTTTTTATGTTTGGTGGAATAGGTTTTCCTTCGTACGTCAGGCAAGGGTTTAATGATAATGGTTGAATGTATCTAAATTCTGCATTGGTAGAGAACAACTAAATTGTAATACTTTACGGATAATCTTCTGTCTAGAGAATAATGGTGTTCTTTCATGGAACTTCTTCAGTGATGGTACCTGGAGTAGCTTGCGATCCATAAACGACACGTCCAACGCAGACAACGAATAGCTGTTCTTGTATCTTAGGTTTCTGTCTGACTATGCTCGCCTAAGAAAAGAGGCTTTACTTTCCTTTGAAAAACATGTTCACTCACACATGCTCATTTGTCGCTTTACGCACACTATCAAAAGGCTGTCCACCACTGAATTACAAATAGATTCCTTCATATTCCTGTAGCTAACTCTGAGCACTTGAGCACTTAGGTCTCCTTTATAATTTCGCTTACCCCGTCCATCTCTTACCAATTCGCACTGTATTTGCCAACTCAGCCGAGTACAACAGACAAAACAATTTTTAATTGCTCAAAGCTTCAGCGACAATGACGACGACGACTCTTGCCCGCCCAGCAAAAAAAAAAAAGAAACATTCTCGCAAGTCCAAATCGCAGTGAATTCATTTTGATGTCGGCTTTCCATTGATAGCAACAAGTGACCCAAGCAGCGGGTTGGGGGAAGGTTAAACCGCCCTCCTCCACTAGCCATGCTCATGTCATGACTGTGCCTCATCTGCATGTACATATCTTCATCGTCATATCATATTGGATCGCCACTGCGGGTGTCTGTTTCTTATTAGCCCGCGTGCAGGGGCAAAAAAAACAGAAAATTCCATGAATTAATTTCAGTTTTGCATGTTGTTATTTATTAAAATTTTTATTTTGCGCTGTACTCGTCTCTTTCATAACCGCCGCCAGTTGGCTGTTCTAGTTTCGTGATTCTTATCTGGGAAATTATGCCTTTGCAGCCCAAAAAAAATAAATAAAAAACTTGTTTTTTTTTTGTTTTACACTTTTTCACATATTTATTGAATTTTTATTAATTTTTTGTCCCTTTCTTTTTTTTTTGTTTTTTATACATTTAAAAATTCTATTAGTACACTTACAAATGTGGTTTGTTGCTCATAAATTCAAATAGGTGTATGACGTTTTTTTTTTTTTTTGTTTGTTTGTGTTAGTTTTGCCCATAACATAAAATGTATTCTAATTTTATATTTTGTGTTGATTTAGTTTAAATTAAAATTAAAATCATTCAATTGATTATCACAGTATTCACGCAAAAATAAATATGAAGGTATAAATTATTCGCTAGGAATTTTTTTATGACTCTGAAAATGGTAAAAGATTTGACACATGCAGCACATACACAAAAGAGTACTTAAATATTAATAATACACATACATACATAAAGATGACATATAAATTGAAGACATTTGCCTTTAAAACGAAGCCGGGCAAATGAATTGAATTTTTATACAGTTAAAAAAAATTTTGGTAATCAAATGAACCTTTTTTTTGGTTGACAAGGTTTCAGTTGATTAGCAAAATTTTTGTGTTATAGTTCTAAGTAGTTACAATAAATACCGTTTTAATAGTTAACATAAACAAACCCCAGTTTTGTGTGTGCGTGTGTGTATGTGTGTGTGTATGTGGAACCTAACCATAGTAAAGTTAAGGAATTAAGCTAATATTTGATGTGTTTGCGACTTTGAACCTGAAATGAGAGGAAGCAGAAAAGAGATTTATTAGAAATTTGGAGGAAAAAGTTGATTAAAGTTTTATTATTAAATTTTAGTAGAAAATTTTTTTAATTAAATTTAAGGTTTTTATTAAAGGCCTGTTCTCAGATCACATAAAAATTATTCTTGGCACATTACTTCATATGAATAGAAACCCTTTTGTAGAGCTTTGAATGCTAAATGTTTTTGAACAGCTGTCTTATTTTATGAAGTATTGTGCCTTAAATAAAATTTATGTCATCTGAGAAAAGGCCTTCAATTAAAAAACAAAAAATTTTTTTTTATTAATTTTTCCAAAAAAAAAAAAAATTTAATTTTAAGGTTGTCTTATTCAGGGATGCAAACCAGTTCTGCAAACCAAATTGAACCTATTTAAAGTTCTTAACCGAATTGAAAACCGCGGAAGATAATGGTTCCTTTCGGTTAATTGCATAGATGTTTTTTTCATTACGGGAACTCAATTTGTTTTGGTTATAAATATCCAACCAAACGTATAGCCAAAACGTGATCTGGGGACAATTCTAAGAAAATTTGACCAAGAAACTTCATCATTTCAGTTAGTTTTTTATATCAATTGTTTTTTTATTATATCAAAATGTTAAAGACTATATTTTATGTATGTGAATTCTTTAAGGTGACAGAATTCCTTTTATAAGAATCCTTAATTTTTGGTATAAATATATTTTTATAAAATTTGTGCTTTTTTTCTTGAACAAAATCACGGGCTCGGTTTTGACTTTAAACCAGTGTTCGGCGCTTCGCTAGCTTCTGCAACAGCGACGTCGGTAAACCGACAGTATAAGCTCGTCGTGTGGCTTCTTTAATACCCAAATGAACCAGTGTGATGGTTTTTTTGCCGAACACTTGTTTAAACCTATGGTTTCTTGGGCAAAATGTCTTAGAATTGTCCCTAGATAACGTTATCGCTATACGCTTGGTTAGAAAAAAAAATAATTGATTTACCCTAATGTGCATACCTAACAGTGATGCTCGGGAATAAAGACTGGTTCGGTTCAGTGGTTATTGTAGCCTTCAAACCACCGGTTCGGTTCATAACATGGTTTTTAGAGCAGTCCGAACCGCTGATTCGGTTCGTTTCAGTGGTTCACTCTGAGTTTTCAAGCATTTTACTTTCTAATAAGAACTTTTTAATCATTTTGGTATTATTTTCGCAATCAAAGTCGTGAAAATATTTTAAATATTTATATTCACGTACATAATAATATAATAACGGACATATAAGATTCAAGATTATCAAGAGGAGCAGGAATGCAATAGATATCATATTTAGTAGATTCTCAACCACCAGATCATCCTCAGGGGCAAAATATGGGATATCCTTACAACACGTAGCAAGTGTCTTATGAACTAGTTCAGTGCTGTGGGAAATGCTCCTCTAAAAAAGTTCAACAAATTGAAGAACTAGTTCACCTAATTTAAGAGCAAGTTTAACAAATGCGAGAACTAGTTCAACAATTGTAAGAACTAGTTCACATAATTTAAGAACTAGTTCAAATAATAATTTCAAAGTATTAAATAACAGGTTCTCCAAGTTTTGGAACTAGTTCGGCATATTTGGAACCAGTTCACTGAATTAAAGATTTATTTTTTTTGTGTAGAAGTTGTCTGGGACAAACTCATTATAAAACTAGTTCACTCTAACTTTATAAGATTAACTTGTTGTTTTTATTGATCCTTATAATATTACTAAACTCTAGTACACTAACTTAAACGAACTAGTTCTTCAGCTCACCTGCTTATTAGTTTGCCCAGATGTTTTCCGTTTGCATTGCACTTTGTATTTGTCCCTAGAAGTGACCACTCTTCACCCTTTTCTATATATGTAATGTTCTCCTAGTGCATCATATAGGACGACTCATCATCATCCCCACCCGTGGGACTATCCAGCGAAGGATTAATACGTTTCTCCTTTTGCCGACGATTGCAGAACCAAACACGTACCACTTCCTTTTCCATGCCCAGACGATCGGCCAGTTGACTTATCTCCTCACTGGTTGGCTTCTGATTGGCCATAAACGCCTTCTCCAGAGCACCACGTATGGTGGTCTCTATTGAGGTACGCTTCTTGCGACGACGACCAATAATCTCGGGTGTACTGACGGTGGCCTGCAAAGCGGCGGGATCAAACACACCACCCGTAGCCTGTATAGTGCGATCGGCATCGTCTAGCCATTTTTGCAGCAAAGGCTTCAGTTTGCACATATTCTTGAAACTCAAGTTCAAAGCCTCAAAACGTGAGATGGTGGTCTGTGAGAAGTCATTGCCATACAGCTTACCCATGGCCAGACCCACATCGCCTTGGGTGAAACCCAGTTTAATGCGTCGCTGCTTAAAAGTTTTGGCAAATTGCTCGAGTTCCTCCAGATCGGTGGTCTCTTCCGGTGAAGGTTCACCCGCTGCACGAGCACTGGCCACGGTTTTGGGTTGCGGTGTGGTGGTGGACGAGGTGGTCAAAGTGCCGCTGGTGGGAGTGCTGGGAGTAAGCATGCCACTCAGTTTCAAACTGGCCGCCGAACTGGGTGGCGTGATCTGCAGGGTCTGATGCAGCTGCGGTGAACTGGCGGGACTGCGTATTGAAACTGGACTGCGTAAATTCGGCGTGGAGCTGCGAGGATGCAAAATGGCAGGTTTGGTCAGAGCCGGCAGAGCCTCTTCCAGTTGACGTTTCTGCAGCGATTGCAATTGCTGATTGGCCTGACTCAAGGCCTGCAGCTGACTCTGCATCAGGAATTGAGCGGCAGCCACTTGTGTGGCCAAGGCCGGATCATCCTGTTGCATACCCAAGGAACCACTACGTAACAGTTCCATGTAGCTATTGAATTGCTGCTGCAAAGCCACCTGACGTTGCTGTAACAATTGCTGGAACTGAGCAAAATCCTGCGGTGACAAAGAGCCAGCCAGCAAAGGATTATTCAGACCCAAACCAGCGGCAGCCAGTTGAGCCTGCGGCGAGGACAAACCCGGCAAAGCCAAAAGTGGAGAGATACCATTGGCTGCCACCACAGTGGCTGCCGCTGCCATGGAGGCGGCAGTTATAGATGTGGGCGGTGTAGAAGCTCCTGCTAGAGCATTGGCTAGGGGCGAGATCACGGGATTTGGTACAACCGTTGGCGGTGGCGAAGTTATGGTAGTGGATTTCACTGAATTTGCAGGAGATTGTGTACTATGACGTGAATTATCGCTGGTTAAGTTCAAAGCTCCACCATTGGCATCGTCATAATCTTCTGCCTCACTTTTATACTGAAGATGATGGTTGTTCAGGTGATGATGATGCTGCTGCTGAAGATGATGATGAGCCGGATGTGGTTGTAGACCCACCAAAAGCTGGCGTTTGGCCTGCTGTTGGGTTAGAGACAGGGCAGGACTCAAGGGTGAACGACAGCGATCACTGGAGGTACCCACACTTGAGTTATTGTCGTCACAATCGGAGGCTGTGTAAGAGAAGAAGTAAAAAACAATTGTAAAAAATGTTAAAAGATCCCAAACCCAAATTCAGAGTCAACTTTAAAGGAATCTGGAAAATTTGGGGGTTTTTAAAGAATAACCTTGATTTCTGGTATTTTCAAGTCAACAAACCGCAACTAAGAAATTCTAAACCGAACCGAATACCACAAAAGAACTAAAGATTCGATCAATGTTGTAAAGAGCTATCCAAATCTAAATCTTCTCAGAATTCTATCCATCGGTCTTTTTAAGTAAAGCGAGCTGTTGGATTGAAGAGTTTCCAATACTGTTGTCAGTATCGTATCATTCAATCGTTATATCAATGAGTTATTCTGATATAATCTCATGAGTTCTACAAATCGCTTTCGACCCCAATAACGACCCTTCTCCCATACGATTTTGGTCGTTTTTGGGGTTGAAAGCCATTGGTAGAACAGATGGAATTTTATCAGAATAAAATTTGTAGAACACATGAGATTATTTCCTGTTAGTCGATATAAACGTTCATCCTAATTATTAAATGATATATCAGAAATTTGATCTATTATCTAAGACAATCTTAACTAATTCTTAATGGATCTGTCTGGTTTTATCGAATAAATAATAATATTAATAATGTAACAGAATTCTTTTTTTTTCAAGTTTAAAGGACGCTATAATCGAAAAATGATCTAGAAATGAGAATGTCGTTCTCAGATTGGGAAGTTCCAGACTTAGCCATCTTTTAAGATCGTTTTCTTCTGTATAAGTGCTGAGAAGTTGGTTGATTTTTTAAGTGTATCATTAAGGTCGTTATCATTATTACAAATATAATTGTATAGACCAGCGGTGAGCAAAAACTATGAGTTTGGGAGCAGCCCAACAACAACAGAAACAATCTACCCTTATAAGCGAGGCTCGACTCTAGCAGCTGTCTGTCTGCCCAAGTCACGGTCGCCCACACTGCGTGTACTTTGATTTTGCTGTCGTCTGCTAGTTCCGATCTGCCGCCGGAATTGCGGTTATTTTGTCTAAGTTATTCTTTTCAAGTAACGTAATTGCATGTTATTAACGACCGGTAACATAACATTTTTTTTTGACAAAAAGCAAATTGATATTGAGAAAAAAAAAAACAGTCAAAATTTTTTTTAAATTTTCTCCTGCGGCGCCTTTCTGCAAATATACAGAAGTACTAAAACAAGTTATTTAAGGGTTTTCTCGTTATTATTTCTCCTGATTATCTAAATATGCTTATTCTCACCTTGACCATCTATTGCTTTTCATTATTTGATATATTTGAAAAATTATCTGCTAATTAGTGGCTTTTTTATATTGTTAAGACTACTAACTTTTTTTTTTTTTGGTAGCAGCATTCATTAGCCACCGTATATATTATTTTTTTTTAAGATTATTCTGTACTGAAGTTTCCATTTGAACCAGTTTGAGTAAATTTTTTTACATACTACCACAAATTTATCATACCAAGTCTATGCAAATATTAGCCAACCCATTGAGGTTGTCCTTTTTGCATAAATTTAGCATAGGCCTTCCTCCATGCACATTTCTATTTTTCTTTTTTGCTTTGTATAATTTTCGTTCAATTTCATAGTCGGTTGAGTTTCGGGTGAAAGGCTTTCACGTGACCAACCACCCAAGAGTTGATTATGCGAAGTTTCCTCCCACTCCCCCCTTCAATCCCTGTTTAGTTTACATAGTTCACCTTCTCAGACATCAAATGGCATATTCGTGTTTTCTTTTCATTTTCGGGCTGCTGCTGTGGCTTTTAGCTGCTTTTAAGTGCCATTTTAGCATTTCAAATAGTCAACGATTTGTATAAATTTGCTATTTGTATGCATTTTATTTATACAAAAAAAAAAAAAGAGTCTGCCAATTGATTTGCAATAATATTTAAATACAGAACAAGTTCATTATTTGAACGGACTAGACCCAAAAAAAAAAAAAAAAAAAAGTGAAACCCTTTTCAAAATGAAAAAAATGAAAACGAAAACCCTCTTTGAAGTGGCTTCCTTTTTGCATATGTTGGACTGTGGCTACTTTATGACTTGTGGTGGTGGATGTTGCTTTCTGCTGGCTACGTGAATTTGATGACTTATTCGCCCACATGGTCATCTTTTCTTTACATATTGCAGAAAGAAAAAAAGTAAAATAAAATAACGTTTGGTCCAGCGCTACGTGCGTCCATTTGGTATTCAGATGATGTGCAAATTCGATTTGTATGTGTTGTGTGAAGAGCTGCAGGCAGTGGCTTATGATTAAAAGGGGGCACAAAATGAGTGGTCAAAATGGTATAAATTGCTTATTAGGAAAGGTTAATGTAAAACAAAACCAATTTCGGTGCGATATCTTTGGCTAGAAGCTGAGTTACTAGAGGTTGTGGTAAGTAGGGATAGTTTAAATTATGGAAAATTTCAATTATATCTTTCCTTTGGTTATTAAGGGAATTTATACAGATGAAATAAAGAGTTAATTCTGAACAAGGCAGATTAGAATGGAAGGAGGAAAAAAATAAAACTAAAGAAAGATGTAGGAAAAACATAGGTGCTAAAAAGAACGAAAAAAGAAAGCAAGCTAGGAGGAAAGACAAAAAAAAAATTTTTATAACTTTTTTAACTCGAAAGGAAAAGGAAGACAGGAGTTATTAGGAAAATAAGAAGGCGAATTGATGTAAGAAAGAAAAGAAATATGAAAATTGAAGAAAAAAGGAAGTAGATAGGAAGGATGGGAAGAAAGAAGACCCCAAAGAGAAAGAAAGTAATACAGAAAGTACGAAAAATTAAAAAATTGAAGAATTGATGTGAATAAAAAGAAATATGAAAATAGAAAAAGAAAGGCAGAAGAGAGGAAGGATAGGGAGAAAGAAGACCTTAAAGAGAAGGAAAGAAATACAAAAAGTACGAAAACCGAATATAGAAAACAATAAGGAAAAGGAAATTTAAAAAAAAGTACAAATTATAGAGAAAGTTTGGACGTTGAACTAAGAATATAGAAGATTAATATTACAAACTGATTTTCTGTTCAAAAAGCCTACTGCAGCGATATTCTCTTTTGAAACTTTCAAATTAAGTCCGTTATTCGGCGCAAAAAGCAATAAAATCCACTAAGCGAATGAAGAAATAAAAAACTCAACTAAAACTAGGTGCGTTTCTACGACAAGACAAACGTACAATATATTAAGTCAACTCGGGCTTTCCTTTTGGGACCACGCATAGTCCAAATACGCCCTCAGCTGATCCGTTGTATTGAGAAGTCTTTCGTATAAAATTTCTTTAGAATTTAAGAACGAAACGTTCTTAATTTAATCACTAACATACTTATAATTAGAATGACCTTTTTTTTTTGGGTGTATTCTTCGGTAGAAATCCAATTCAGTTGCTCATTAGCTCTCAATATTTTCTTTGAGCTCCCTTTTTTTTTAAAGGGTCTCCTTTTATTTCGACGCCCTTGCTTATTTAGTCAAGCAATAAAAAAAAGCCAAATGGTCAGTTTGACTGCACATTGAGGATGATCCCACACTCGGAGCATAACGGAATAATTTTTGCATAAAATATATGTAAATATACATATAAGGTTCGTGAAAGAAATCACAGCAACTGTGTCCCAGTCCTGCACACACACACCCACACACACACACATGCATATGAAAATTCAAATCAAGCGAAAGGCTGTCAATAAGGGAGCACAAAATAAAAAGGACCACAAAACTCCGTGACTAACCAAGTAACCGGGACGTGGGCGTAACATTTGAAAAAAAAAAGTGTGAATTGCAAATTTTGTAGCCCTAACGAGTTATGAATAATAATAAGCAATGATGAAAATTTCATTATACGCCACCTTTAAAAAAAAAAACTACTTAAGAAGCTGTTAAGTCAACACCATTTAAGAAGACATCAAAATCAACTTAAAGAAGTGCTGCTGCGCCCCTCCTAAATCACCAAAAAGGGCTGCGACAAAAGTTTTGACAGCCCATTGTGTTGTTTAGAGGGGGCCCAACCCTAAAACCCGAAAATCCTAGCGCGTGGCTAGCTCGAGTCGAAGGGGTTGGTTTTTCGGTTCCCGTCTTTATTGTCTCCGTTTGCGAGTGATTTAGTGAAACTGATGCCCCTGGCAGATGTTTCCACAAACCAAAAGTGGACAAAATCGTAAATCGTTTTTGGGGGTTCGGACCACAGCTGATGTTTGAAAATAGGTTTCCAGGTCCACTTACCATTCGATTGCAGCGGCGACGGTGAACGCGACAGACGACTGATATCTGAAAATAGTCAAAAGCAAAATGGTATCCATTTAATACAAATGTTTAAAAACCACTTAAAGTTAAAATAGCGGGAGTAAGAAGTGCAGTTGAATCGACGACACACGTCTCGGGCATAAAGTCGCTTAAGTTTACACAAAATCGATATGTGTGTATACATTTTAAGCCAAGGAACTGACCATCCAAATGGCCAGCACACAGCAGACAGCATACGCTCATATAAAAGGATATTTTTATGGCTTTGCTCAAGGGGCAGCAACACCTGGTGTTGCATTCGATTTGAATTTGGAGTTGGTAAAGTGCAAGAGGCAACATTTGTGCATTTTATGACTAGAAATTTTAGAATTTGTGTGGGGGAAGGGGCAGCTAATTTACGAGTTGCTAGCTTAATAGTTTCCTGGTAATATGGGTAAGCCATGACTAAATCGTTGTAAAAAGTTGTTAAGCATTATTCTGAAAAAGTCGGAAAAAAGTAAAAAAAAAAGCTGAAATATTAAAGTTGTTAGAAAGGATCCTAGCAGAAAATACGGTCACTTTGCCGAATTATTCATGGTCACACTGCGCTTCTGCGAACAGCTGATTCACGAAATTAAAACCAAATCAAGAAAATTAGTTTCGAGACTTCCACTAATATCTTTTCGATCCAAATTAAAAATCATTTACTGAAATTGAATGATATTGAAAATGTATTAAAAAGTTTTATTTTATATGAGAATTTTCACAGTAAGGTTTAAGGCCAAAAAATTAAAAATTCTTCAAAACACTTAGTCCAGATTTACACGATGAAGTAAACTTCATAAAATTTTCTAAAAAGATCTTGCTTGTAGGAAAGAGGTGTAAAAGAGCAAGCTACCCCTTCACACCTCTTTCGCCCAAATAAAAGCTTTTTCCGAAACTTCATGAAGTTTGCAACATCGTGTGAATCCGGTCTAAGTTTTATGATATTTTCGTAGGAAAACAATGAAATTTATCTAATATAAACCAATTTATCATTGGAGATATTTCTCATTTTGATATTTCTATTGCACTTTTTGCTTTAATAAAAGTTCTTAAATGTATTTTTTTCTTTATGTATTGACTGTTGTTTTCCTAAACCTTCAAGGTTACATTCAAATATGTCCAAATCGTCGCGACATTGATAAACCACATTTGATATCAATTAAGGGAAAGTACATACAGAATTCTTCATCAATATTGAGTACAGATAGGGATTTTTTATACAATTTAAATTAAAAACAACCTTACTGAAAAATAAGAAGATTTGTGATCTTGGTACTAATATAAAGTTGGTCCCGTGCGACATCGTAAGTGCTAAATTTAAAAATGTTTCTTACATAAATCAATTTATTTGTATTGTATAAGCCAAAACAGCGGCAAAAAAATAAAAAAAAAGGTTGCAAACGGTCGCTAGAAAAGTTGAAAAATTATCCAGTATTTTAAAAATTTGTTTTCGTTTTGTTTTCCTGAGAAAATAAATACATTAAAATTCTTCTGTTGATTTAATAACATTTTTACTAAGCTTTCCATATATAATTTCGTCAAAAGAGTAACTGAAATAACATATACAAAAAAATCATGCTTTTTGCCCCTCATAGTATGCAAACTTTAATTTCTTCAATTATTATTTTTTTTTGAACGAGATAATTTTAAGTCAGTTATGGCGAAATAACAATAATCATGATAGAAATTATTGTCCCGTGCGACATGTCCCGTGCGAAAGTGCAAAAATTTAATTTAAAAAAGATAAGGTTATTTTGGTAAAATCAAAACCATTTTTAAGTGACATCAATGCACAACATTCAAAAAATTTAACACATTGAAATATTGCCTCAGGTTTCGCTGTAATCGGCTTCCAAACTACTTATGTTTTTGTCCCGTGCTAATGCCTTGGTTTTTGCAATTATTTTGAAAACAAACAAAATTATCTCCGCCCCATAAAGTATATATATTCTTGATCAACACTTTTTTCACTTCAAAAGTGTTCGACGGTCCCGTTCGACATAATGGATATGCCCATATATCAATATATATTATGATTTTATTTATAATAAAGATGTGACATATATTGTTACAAATGGAATCTATAAGCAAGCTAAAGTAGTCATATGCGTGTAACAACGTGCGTGTGCGATGGAGCACTATGATGAAATGGTGCATAGTTCGATTCCCAGACTAGGTATGGTTAGTTTTTCAGAAAGACTAAGGTTCATTATAACCATTAATATTACTTAGCTTACAAAAATTTTAGTGTGGTATAGGGTTTACCTGCCATTTCTTAAATTTTTTTTTACATATTCGTAAAATTGTATGGGACCCATTTTAATAGTTACAGGAAAATGTGTCGATTTGTTTATAATAAAAAATTGATATGGAGTATGAAGTTGTCTTAAAAACTTATTTAAAAAAAAAGAATTCGTTTTATGTGGATTTTTGTCATACCCAAATGCCTAAATGTTTGAAATTTACCTTCCCTACACATATTTGAGCATTTCTTGAATCAAATTAACGCACTCCACTTATCAACTTCTTACTATACCTAATACCTCTTCACCCATATCTCACACAACTCCACACTTCTGGCACACTTTTGTCGCCCCTTTTACACGCCTTTAGCGCACTAATTAAGCCAACTGTTTGCCACACGCCAAATACATGAAGAAAAACTCCTCGCTTTTCAAGTGGGTTCCCTCAATGAAGAAGAGCCGAGGCCGAGCCGCCTTGCCTGCCTGCCGCCTGTTATTCCTGACATATGTGCCGTGGCCGGGCCACAGCAATTTGAAAATTTTTCAATCGGTTTGCAGCTAGAAAAACTGCCACATAAATTATAGAAAAAAGAAAAGAAAAACACACCCCCGCGCCGGTTGGTCAGAAAAGAGCAACATTAACATTTTAGAGTTTTTGGCGAAAATCAAAAACCGCAACCCTTAGAGGGGGAAAAATCATATGAAAATATTTTTAGAGAATTGCCCAGCGGGTGGTGGAGATATTGATGTGGCACACACAATTAGTCAATGACCTCGACTGCTGAGTTGGGGGTGGGAATGAGCTTAAACACACACACACACAGACTCAAATGGGTGTGGAAGGGGGGTAACCATCACGTGCGCAGACTGACTATCGATTGAGTTGTCGGCGGAAGCTGCGTGTCTTGAACTCTTGACCCCTCCACACTGGACCTCAAATTGTAGCCAAAAAGAAAAACACACACACACAGCAATAAATGTGCGTGCGTTTTTGGCTTTTGTTTTACTTGAATATTCGTAGCAAAACAAACGCGCAAAAAATTAGACAAAAGAGAGTAAAAGCTTGATTAAAGAGAGAGCCAATGAACCTAAAGTTGGACATGGTCGCCTGTTGGGATTCCTACTACATATCGCTAATAAGCGATTAAATTTCTAGTTGCGGAAGTTGACTTTCATTAAGTAGACTTTTCCTTCTTTCCAAGAATTGTCCACCCCATTAAAAAACACGCCCTCTTTCTTGATCAGGTTTTTATTGCGCTCGCCATCGATAAGCTAACTGGTAAAAAAAAACCCCTTATCACAGCGTCTATGAGCTCATGGACAATAACTAAAAATATTATTTATTTGATTTTATTTCGCTGTTTGGACATTGTCGTCAATTGGCAAGGGCCTCCTCTAATCGCTCAAACAAATATATATTAATTTAAAACTGATTGGTATAGTTCGATTAATTCATTAGAATCCACTAGATGACGAAATTATTCTATACGCTTATCAGCCTTAAAGTTTGATTTTAGTTTGAATTCTTTGGAAGGTTTGAGTTTTTTTGCAGGTGTACAAAATATTACCATGATATTTCAAGTGATTGATAAGAATATGAATTTGTGATAAGCAAATCGCGTTAAACAGGCGTGAATAATCATGAGACATATTATTAGATATTGTTTAGTTAAGATTATGCAAATGTTTTGGTCACATGAGAAATTAAAAAAAAAACATAGTAAATTTTTAAACAATTTTGAAAGTTCTAAATAAGAAATAAAGGTTTTAGTCTTTCAGCAAGGTGAAGACAGCTCAAAGACATTTAAAATTTATATGTTAAAGGTCTTATATGATAAGTTGAAAGTTTGAGTGAGATATGTTTTCTAGGAGTTGAGTTACCATAGACTTTTGCTAGTCAGGATAGTTGAAAAGTATAAAAAAAGGCTTGTTATGAGAGACCTATGTGCTAAGGAACCAATTTCAGTAAGATATTTCTTGTAGAAGCTGAGTTACTATAGGTCGTTGCAACTAGGGATAGTTAAAAAGTATAGAAAAACTGTTCAAAGACATTCAAATTTTATATTTTAAAGGTTTTATGAAGTTTGAGTGAGATATGATTTCTAGGAGGTGAGTTACTTAAGACTTTTGCTAGTAGGGATAGTTGAAAAGTAAAAAAACTACTTCTTATGAAAGTCTTATGTGCTAAGAAACCAATTTCAGTGAGATATTTTTTGTAGAAGCTGAGTTACTATAGATTGTGGCAACTAGGGATAGTTTAAAAAGGGGGGTTTCTGGGTGGTCTGCTGGGGGGGTTTGAAAAGTATAAATCTTTTTAAAGGTCTGTTCCTCGTGTTTTTTGTGGCTGGTCGGGGCTAGGGATGGTTAAAGTTTACGAAAACAGTTCAAAGACATTCAAATTTTATATTTTAAAGGTCTTACTAGGTTTGAGTGAGGTATGATTTCTAGGAGGTGAGTTACTTTGGACTTTTGCTAGTCAGGATAGTGGAAAAGTATAAAAACTGCTTGTTATGAAAGTCTTATGTGCTAAGGTGCAAATTTCAGTGAGATATTTTTTGTAGAAGCTGAGTTACTATAGATTGTGGCAACTAGGGATGGTTAGAAAATATACAAATGGCTTCTTTTAAGAGCTTTCTATGATAAAGTGCAAGTTATAGTGGAATATCTTAAGTACAAGCAGATATAAGCTATAATAAGCCAAGACCAAGCCAAGTTTCTTTCAAACTTTTAGAAAGTTACCTACAGTTCAACGCAGAATCTAAGTGGCCAAGTTTTAGAAGCTTTTTCATGGCTACCTTTTACAGCTGGTACCAATAGCTGGTGAAGGTGACCCGAATACGTACAAGACATCTTTTGATTCTTTTTAAATTTCTCCTAATTTATACAGAATTAATGGTGTTCCAGTTCTGTTTACTTTATCTTATCATCTTGTTTGTACACAGAAAAATTCCCTTTTGATTTCATCATTTATTTAAATATTTGCTATCTTCAAAATCATTATCTCTAAAATTATTTGCTATTATTCATTTAATTACCCTCAAATTACTCACCTTTAATTCAACAGAATAATTTACATAATCAATCATGCACTTTGTACCACCTCAGCCATAAGTTAACAATGTTTTGTTATACCCTTATTACGCATATTCCCATATTTCACATTTATATTTGTCATCGAAAGAAACGGCCATAATTGATAAGGCAACAAAATTTTAAACGTATTGTTTACAACGGAACGGTTCCATTGAGTGCCGATCGCCACCAGACCCCACCAACCATTTGCAGCTACTCAGGTTTTTACATGGCCTTAGATGAGTATTTGTGTGTGTTTTTGTGTTGTGCAAGAAATGCGTCTTTAATAAATTTATTTTTATGGTACGTAGTATTTATAATACTTATTGGTTAGTTTTGTTTATACCTATACCAGTTCTAAGTGGTACCAACTGGCTATGGGCGTATATAGTATATCTGGGTAAGCAAAAGTGGGTCGTTGACGAGTTATTATTTATGATAGAGACACCTGTTTTGTGCATGAAAGGTTGTTTTGTTATAGAAACCATAGGTAAATATTTTACTATCATTTTACCTTTTATTAATGCTTCAGAATTTTAACTAGAACAGTTTTGTATTATTATGTTATAAAAGGAATATAGTTTATCAAAATGCTGTATCATATAAAAATTTACAAACATAGATAATTCTCTTAGATATAACAAATTCTTTTATCATCAACTTTTCTGCGTAACTCAACACATAGGTATCATAGGTATTATCTGTTAAAAACTGAGGATTCTATTGCGAAAATTTCTTACCCTTAACCTTCCAAATAAATTAAAGAAATGTTATTAAGGGCCGATTTCTTTTCACAAAAACTGTCTCCACTAAGTGATAGTGCCGTATACATAGTGGCAGGACGAGTTCAATATCATAAACCCGCCTGGGTATCTTAAATCAAAAACTAGATATATTAGCAAAGCCATCAGAATCTATGCCTTTAGGACAAGACGTTTATTTGCTTTCAGTTGATAAGGAAGATTTTACAGTTAAAGGCACCTTTTCAGATGACATACAAATTTATTTCGGCACAACCGAACCTTCAACAGAAACTCTAATGAAACAAATAGTTGAACCTGAACCTGTTCCGAACCAAAACTTTCGGCTCGATTCAGCAAAAGGTGTAGCTCAGAGCATTACATCAGAAGCAGGAGTCTATAATTTTTTGGTTTTTCCCAGATGGGAAAACTTAGCATGAACCCATGGCGTCGAGTTGTCCCTAGATGACTGTTCGACCTAGGGACTGTCGACGGAAACTCTTACTAAAAAGGGATGCAGCTTACAGACAAGCTTATATTGAGGAATCCCAGAAAATCACCAAGCGGCTCTTATATAATGAATTGATCTATGATCTTGGAGAAAGGAACTACTTCCATGACACCTTCACAGTGGATCAAATTCTAACCATTTTTAGGGCCAGAGGCGAGATTCTTGAATTAATTTGTATCCCGAATATGGCAAAAAACAATTAGCAATTAAGGGAAAAGAAGATACAGGTAAAATACTTCATTTGTGTACCTACTTGAGGAGACAATACTTAATGGTAAAAACTGGACGGCACACTATAATTTTATAAGTCAGGCTTCAAGATTCAGAAAGCAAATTGTTGAAGGACATTTAAAAAAACAAAATCGGCAACACCGCTAACTGGGTTCTTAGCTACGTAGTTTAACGATCTGATATCTGGGGAAGACATGGGAAATCAGGTGTATTAGACTGCGTAGCATTAAAGTTGGGAAGCAGTGATCGACAAGTACAAAATACTTGGTTTAAGTACGATTTTTTCAATCTCAGAATTCTTTATTTTATACCTTTTCGGGATACTTTAGGTACATTTTGGGTTATTTCAAGGATTTTTAAAACTTATTTTTAGAACGAAATGGTCTTAAACCAAACCCGCTTCGATCTTATTAGATTGATTCGAACTACACCCAAAAACGAACTTAATATTTTAAGTACAAAAGAGTATAAATTCGATCCCTTTCGTTGTAGAAAGTTTGAGTACTACAAATTCTTGATTTAAGAATTTTGATCTTGATTTAAGAATTTTGTTCTCCTTTTAGGAACATTTTGGGTGAACAGGAAACTTAAGACTGATTTGTACTTAGTTTAAATACAACCAAGTACGAATTATACTGGAAATTTTAAGTACAAAAAGGTTTAAATTCTAGAACGCTGGCAGCTGTGTTTTTCTGAGTGTACGTAGTCTGAAGCAATCGATATCTTTAATAAGTATATTCAATAAGTGCGCAGAACCACAACTTCTAACTATAAACCAAGAAGAAGTTGGGTTTCTTTGGAAAAATGATTTGGTTCTTGATTTCAGTTCCGACATTATAAAAACCTAAACCGATTCTGATTCTTACTGAAATGTTACCTTGATTTGCATTATTCTATGAATCTTTCAACATTTTTGATTAAGCAATGTAGCGTTTTAAGTTATGAAAGCTTAAGTTTGAAATTATTAACACTTAATTTGATTTAAGCCATCAGAAATTCCTGCTAGAGAAGTTTGACTGTTTTTAAAAATTATTTTTATATGGAAATCACCAAATGGAATTCACCATATTGCCTTTCAGTTAGTAATTAAATGATAAACCTTATAATTGATTCAAAATTAAAGAATTTCTTATTTTTGGATTTAACAACCTGTCTAATGTTAAATTAGTAAGTTATACTAGGCTCGAGGTCAAAAAGAATGCCTTCAAAAATCTTCAAAATTGTTCTGAAAACTTGCCAAACTTTTAATTTTAAACAAACTTCAAGTTTTTCATCAGATTGTTTCATATTCACTTTATAAAATTAACAATTAAGAGTTTATTCAAAATACTTTTACATTATCCCTAAAAAAAAATAGTGTTAATCTCCGTAAATCATAACTATAGGGTGGCTAATGAATGCTGCTACCAAAAAATAATTAATAATTTTAAGTTTCTTTCTTTGTTTTGATTTCACTAACTCATTTTTTAAATTGCGTGAAGATACTTTATCTAACTGAATTGCTTACAGCTCTTAAAATAATTTATATGAATTTAAATAAAGTTTATTTATGTTTATTAATGTAGCATAATTCATTAGCCACCCCATACATTTTCGCCGGTGGTCGAAAACCAATCATAAAAATCTTTCAAACTGATTTTAACATTGAAAAGTTAAAACAAATTGGAAAATTAAGCTATTAAAATGCAACTGAACTAAATTTAATGATAAATTTATTATCAAAACTTACATCGATTCTGCATAATGTGCACGGCCGTTTCCCGGGCACTTGTCGTTGTGGTCTTTAGCAAATCACGCTTCAAGGAATTATTATTATCCTCGGGACTAGCGGTATGCCAACGTAGCTCCGACATAACCATTTTCACTTTAAAAATCTCTCACACCAAAAGTTTAGTTTTTAAATATTGTTAACAAAAATTGTTTGTACGTGTTCTTTTCACTGCGTTTATCTCATATCACTTGAGGAACTAATGGGTTTTGGCTTTATTTATTTTTTCAAATACGTCCAAACGCGTTCGTGTTTCGTGTGAAACTGACAACAGTCGGTTGGTCCAAAGCGGTCAGGACACCTTCTCAACACGATGCAGACTAACGGATAAACGGTTTTAGGCCTGCCACTGCCGCTGCTGCTGCTGCTGATGTTGATGACGATGATGATGATGGACGGTGTGTCTTTGTCTCGCTTCTCTTTTTTTTCTCTCTATATCTCGCTCTCTCTCAGCCGGCTTCCTCAGTTTTTGATTTTGAGTTGAAATTTAAGGTTTTTATGCCCAAAAAACTGTGAGACACGCAGGGGAAGGTCTTGTTTAGAGTCACCCCCAAGAGGTAAGGGTTGATTTTTTACACTCGAGCGTATTAAAAAGCGTCTTTGCTGCCTGCTATACTGGGGGGGGCTGGTGTATAAAAAACACGCGCGCCTCAACGACTCAACGTTTCACGACTAACTGGTTTCACGTCGGCGCCCGAGTTGCACTTGAAGCTTGGCGAGCGAGACGAGCGAACGAAGCTCTCTCTCGTTCTCTCTCTCTATTTACCGTTTTTGTGTAGGCATTAGAAATGCGTTCCACACACACAGACGATGCCTCCCCCGGTTTCCCAATTGGAACATGGCGTTCATTCGCTGAGAGCAGGAGGTAGGGGCAACTCGCTCACTCTCGCACTCCAATTGAGTGAGTGTATGCGTGTGTGAGTGAATTGTAAAATGTTTTAAAATTTTATGGGGGGGCTTCGTGGTTTGTTCGTTGCTTCGTAGCGGGCCACGACGAGCTCCATTGTGTTGTGTGTAGGTGTATGTGTGTGTGTGTGTGACATGCGTGCGCTTGTTTGGGGTGTGGCTTAAAATTTAAATTTTTTAGCTTTCAAATGGGGGGAATTGTGTGTGCTTTATTTTGTATGCTCACACGTTGGGCGCCACTTGAGAGTGTGTATATGTGTGTGTTTGTGTGTGGGAGTGTGTATGCATATTATTTTATGATTGGCGAGTCAAAACTGCCATGTAAGTGTGTGTGCGTGTGCTATGTAAAAATATTTTACAGCCTGCGTTGACGTTGACTGCAGCATCCCCCCCCCCCCGGCTCCAACTACCCCAACCATCCACCTCACCTCATCTCCTGTTCCTGCACAGCCAGTTGCTTCTTCTTCGTCTGCTTTTGGCTCTTTGTTCTTCGCCTTTTTATTTGCCATTCATTTATGCACACATGTGCTGGCCCCCCTCATCCCCCCCCCTTCCACCCCTTGGCCACCCACTTGGCTTGACTCGGACGCTCTTTCTTCTCCTTTTGGTACACTTTTTTTTCTTTCTTTTATTTTGTCATTGGCACTTCGTTTATTGTAATGATTTGTTTTGGGGATTTTTATTTTATTTATATTGCTTGTAGAACAAGCGACAATTATGACGACAAATATTATAACCAATTGAGCTATATGGGAATCATTTTAAAACTATTCTAATCGAGGCTACAACCTAAAACATAGATTCAAAAAGCCGACAAACTACTTCACGAATCGAATATTAAACTCCTTATTCTTAGGTGGGCAAAACATGTCATGTCTTACTTTTTTTTTAATAGATGGAGGAGTTTCCTTCAATTATAAATGGGTGATGTTGCCTTAGGCCCAAACATCTTAGTATTGTTTGATAAGCATAAAATGGAAGTTATTATCAATAAAAAAGTTGATTGTACTTTGAAGACTTTAGTGAAGCCACAGCCAATTAGGCATTTATCATGCCAAAAGTAAATATCTTTGACATTACATTAATATTTTACTTTCAAAACTCGAATGAACTCAAACTCGAATGAAGTGTGCTATGTATACGTTAGCGATGAAATAAGTGATCCTTAATGTCAGCGTTGGCCTACCAAATTTCGTTACACATATTTTGAGGTTAAAGATGCACCACGCTCTGACCGACCATTCAAAGCTGATGACAATCAAATCAAGGAAAGTTACTATCACGATATATATACGTAGGTTGCTATATATATTTCTGGTCTAATAATGAAAACGCGAATATTTATGATCAAAAATGGTTTTATTGTTTTTCAAAGTATTCAACGTCCGATTATCGTTTAATCCGAAGAATATTAACAAATTTCTTCAAACGGTCAAACCTTTCTTTCTGATAAGGCTGTCCAAAACCGCACGATTCAACTCGATAGATGGTGCTGCAATCGTCTTGAAAACGGTTCAAAGGTTGGTTTAGAGCCATATCTCAGAAATTATTTAATCTAGGAACTTGAAATTTGGTGTCAAGATTGATAATATGTAGTAGGAAATTTGATTGTTTCAAGACTGGTTCCGAACCATATTGAACTGGTTCAAATTGGCCCAATTCTCAGAAATGATTCAAGCTATTTATTAAAAAGTTGAACCAAACCCGTTTTTAAACAAGTTCTAAAAAAGTGGTTCAAAAATGATTTGGAGCCATATTTCCAAAATAATTTATCTAAGAAGTTTAAATTTGGTTATTGGATTAATATGAAGCTATTTTTGAAGCCGGTTTTGAAGCAGTTTTAAAAGTGGTTCGGAGAAATATCTCCGTAATTATTTAAATTAGGAACTTGAAATTTTGTAAGTAGGTTGATAATTTGGAGTTAAACACTAAACTTTATAAAGGACGTTTTCAAACCAGAATAAACCGGTTTAAAAGCGGTTTAGGGCCATTTCTCAGATATGATTTAAGATATACCCATGTGTTCTACAAATTACTTTTGACTCCAAAAACGGACCAAATCGTATGGGACATGGGATTTACTTGAAATTTGGTTAGTAGGTTAGTTAAATTTAGAAATTTGATATTGATGCTGTTGTTGGTAATGTAAATGAACAACTAATATCAAACTAAGATTTTGAACAGCAAGTTTCATGGTGAAGTTTTTCTTCTACCACGGATCCTTTAAAACAGAGGTGCACATCGCCTAAACTCGCAGGGCTCTTTTGCTGTTGCTTGTTGAGACGCAATACGCGAAAGTCATAAGCAAAAACAACTACATATCTTATTTTTCTTCTCCTCTTTCCTTTTGTCCGTTGTCGATTAAGTACAACTAATGAGAGTCAACGTAGAGTTTTGTTAGTTGATTGAAAGAAATTTAAATGGTGTCTGCTCTTTCATATGCTTACAGTGGGCACCTCTGCTTTGCAATATTATTTAGATTATTGTTAATTTGATGTCTAAAAGCCGCTGTTATTTTTTCTACAAAATTTTTGGTCATGCTGTCAAACGTTTTCTGGTTTGGATCAAGAGTGTTAACGATTTCAAGCCTACTTTGGGTTGCTTTATCTTAAATTTTTTCCAGTCTGCCTTCGAATACTGGATGTATGATTCTAGATTATTGATACTTGCATCAGTGCTAAGCTTGCATAATACAGGGAGGAGATCGGACGAGAGATCAGTATTTATTTAACTATTGGCTCTGAGAGCTTTTTTGGAGAGTTAGTCAGGTAAAGGTCCAGGGTTGATGGATTTGACCTGTGGCTGGCCGGTATGTAAGTACGATCCTTGGTGTACCTGATGGTGAGTTTTCCTATGCACCAAAGCTCATGTAGGGTATTGCCAAAGCTGTTGGCTCTAGCGCAGTTCCACAGCCTTTTCCTACAATTTAGGTCACCCCTAAAAATATAGCTGCCATCTATACGAGATATTTTTAAAAGTTCCGACTTGAACATTTCTTTGAAGTGCGGCGTAGATTTTGTTTAGATATGCTGATTGCTTAAATATTAAGCTGATTATTCAGGGAACAAGACCGAAAATAAATTGAATGATTCACCGGAGCTTAAGTTTATCCTAATGTGTTTTCTCGAAAATATCACAATCCTCGCCTGTAGTCGAAATAGTGACTCTCACGCTGAACTTATAGATGTCGCTCAATACAAATCTTAAAAACAGTTCGATAGAATTCCACAATTCAAAAAGCTTTCTAGACAGTTTTTCGGGAAATAATTTGATCTTGTAATAACAATGTATAAATGATTCAAAGAATAATGCCCACTGACCATGACTTTTGAACAATAAAGAGGGGATTTAGTATAGGATTCCGAACTAGTCTTTTCGCTTTAGAAATTTTATATTTTTAATTAAATTTTTAAGGGTCATTCAAAGTATTCAAAATTATTTTTTTAGAAAGTTCTTATTCGTTGATCTTTGAAATTTAAATACATTTCTTCTCCCAGCCTCCTCCCTTACTTACCCAATTACCCTAAACAAATACTTCATTAGTCAACTGTCCTGTTTGTAATCTTTTTCTGCCCATCAATATTCAAGATGCAAAAAAGGTTCGTTTTATTTTTTTACCTTAAAACTCGTGGGAAACTACAGCAAAAAAAATCCGAAGAAAATGTGAAAATAAATCAAAAACCGTTAACTACCACAATCAGCATCCTCAAGTAGAAAGAACGCAATTAAGAATAAGCAAATGCTATAAAAAAAATTGTACGCAAACATAGCCAAAGAAAGTTGCCTAAGCCCACCCCTAAAAAAATATTTCTATAAAGAAATCTACAAATTTTCAGGCTAAAAATTGCATAAAAAAGCGGAAAAACTCAACGGTGGGGGTTGGTAGGTTGGAATACGCCTCGGTACTGAGCCCCTTATATGCATATAAGAACCTGGACTGACTGACTGCCTATCTACCTGAGAGTGTGGTCCTTTTTTTGGGGTGTCAAATGGTAGCAAAATACCGTAACGTCTGCGTAGTTTTTGCTTTTGTTTAGTTCCTCTTTTTTTTATAAGGAAAATGATTTTTTTTCTTCTTACTGACAACGCAATTGATTTCTGTTCTTTTCTACCCAAAAAAATAAATAAAGAAAAGAAGGACATAAATAAAAATCAAAGAATGTCATCAATGATTTTTTTTTTGGTGCTTCATCATGTTACCTCACACAATTGTTATTGGAGATGCCAAGGATCATGCATAATTTTTGTGCAGCTTTTTTTTTCAACCCTCAAGTAAAATTTGTGTGTTTTTGGTTTAATTTCTAGCAAAATTGTACAAGGATTTTAAGATGCTTATCGGCTGATTAGAGTGAGGGACAAATTTAATTAACGCACACACACACGCACAGCTGAGTTGATTTAAGTTGGGAGAGAGTGGGCTCTGAAAAGGGGTGCAAGCAGTCAATGAGGGAGGAAAAATATTCGCAAAATCATATTAAAAATGTCAATTTTGTGATGAAAAATTGGTTTTACTGCAAAGAAGAGAGAGAGGGAGAGAACTATATAAATAAATATTCCCTTTCAAGGGTATCAAAAAACAATTTAAAACATTTTTCTTTAGTATGTAAAACATATATATCATTTTTTATATTCCCAAGAACTGTAATGCAAACAAAAAAATTAAAATGAAAAGTCAGTTCAGCGTCAGGTAAAATTTGTACAATTGCGCTTGTTTGTTTTTCTTCTCGTTTTTTTTGTCATAAAAAATTGTTACAAAGTCATAAAAAGTCATACGCAGGTATACCAATTCATTTGGTCCTGTTCTGTTCCCTTCCTCAAGCATTTAACACACGCCGCGGCAATGCTTCCGTCACTGATAACCACCTAGGGCGCATTTTTTTAAAAAACGTTTTTCCATGTAAATCATAAAAAAATGCCCATACAGAGTCAGTTAGTCAATTCAGCATCCTCTGCGCATCCTTGTACATGTTAATTAGCCCTGGCCTGAACTGGACTACTGGTTATACCCGCTCGCTCTCACGTTCGCAAGGAACTGTTAACTGAAAAAACAAAATCGAAAATCGTTTGACCGCTTGACTTTTTCGGCATGTTCATAAAAAAAAAAATAACCAAAAACTATTTGTCGGCCTTGCACTCTCTCACCTCGCTGGGAACGTCCTTGTCGTAAAAAGAAAGAAAATTACTTAAGTCAATGTGCGTGTGTGTGTGTGTGTACTAGGCAAAGATCATAAAATCTACAGAAGAGTTGAACTACAATTTTATTGGGGCAGCCGGAAAATATTAAAAAAAAGGGAAATTCTGTACTTGATAAATTGTTTGAGAAAATACATAGAAAGAAAAGTGAAATGTCTAATGAAGTCATAAAGTTAGTTGGGTCTCGGTACATGTTGGCATTCGAAAAGATTTAATTTTGGGGTTTGTTCTTGTGGGTTTTTATTCTGAGTTGATTTGAAAGATATAGTTTAGTATTTTATGAGATTTTGGTTAATAGCAAAAGGAAACTGAATCTGTTCAGCTGCGTTAGGTAACGAATAATTTGAAATATTTGTTGGGAAGTAAAAAAGTTTCCGCTTTAAATATAAGTAAACTTGTTTCTAACTAAGGGCTGGGCTGTAAGTAGATTGCCCATCAGTTAGTGAATCAGTCAGTCAGGACAAACTCTTTTATATATAAAGAGATAAAAGAGACAAATTTTTATTTACAAAAATCTCTTTTACATGTATGTAAAGAAGTGAAGAAAAATTATAGAGTTTGTCCCGACTGACTGATTCACTGTCCGATTGAAAACAACGCCCATCCTAAACGGCCAGAATACAGGCAACTTTTTAGGAAAATTAATTTTGGTAGAAATATTTCAGTCATTTTCACTGCCTTGAGGTAGATTTTCTGAAAATTCCACAATTCCGTCCATTTTCACCACAAATAAATTTTACTGTTCAGCTTTACGCTATCTAAGTCCGTTTTAATATGATGAAGTTTGCTTTATAAAGCTACTAAAACGCTTATATGGAAAAACGTTCTTTTCGTCTAAGTTTATATCTAGCAAAATTTCTTTTTCTTTAAATTTGTCTGTTCGTTTAATTCAAGAAATTTGTGACATGGTTTTTAAGATTAGGGAAATCCTTCAATTCCGGAAAACGAGTGGTTCAACTCAAACTAAAAATCGATCAACCTCGACTATAATAACTTATCTGTTTGTATATAACTAATAGCTTTAAGGTGTTGGGTCACACAAACTGTGCAAGTGCTGCCCACACGATTACGGGCAGTTCTACCCAGCCTAATTATTTGTTTTGCTTATAACTCGAATATCGATTATCTGATCTGGAAACAGAGTATGAATTCGGTATAAGATTAAGAGAACAGTCTATCTTTAAAATTATTTGAGATTTTAGGTTTTTTTCAATTTGTGGGTGATCAACATAAATTAAAAAATTATGTTTGTATTATTGCTTTTTAGTCAATCTTACTTAAATGTGGATTATAAGCTTATGGGAAGACATTTATTGTAATTTTTGAGAGTGCAGATATGTTGAAAGTATTTTTTGAACTCTACATCTGAAATTTGGTTTGAAATCTCTATAGCGAAATAAATGGAAATATTCGTCCATGTTTTAAATTCCACTTCCAAAAATTTGGTGTTTTGAAACCGGTTATTTGTCCAGAAATAGGTCTCTGAATCATAAAACTTTTGTGGAGTGGAAAGATTTTGATTTAAAGATTTTGGGTTGCAAAATAAAAAGGTTCAAGGAAAATCCTAATTATTTATTGTGGCTCAAAAGCTTTATGTCCAAAATAAATGAAGAAATGATTTTAGATTTTCGAAAAGTCCACCCCAAGTCGTTAAGATGGGGAATTCAAGGTAAAAAAATATTTTAATGATGTCGGAAAATGCAGCCCCAAGTTTGGTAAAGTAAAATAAAATTGTCTTGCAATATTTTCAAGAAAGAAAATCAATTTTTCCTATTTCAATAACTTGTTTTCGAACTAATACTGCTTAGTATTAAGTACTAACTATATACCCGGCGCCGCTCGGTTTCTTTTAAATTGTGTTAATATTTTTGTTTCACATAATTAAGAAAATTTTGATTCCGCTATGAGAGAGTTGATAATCAAATTCAAATCGGCTGGGAATCAATCTCCACAAACTGGAACGGAACGTTTTTTACACCCCTGAAAATATCTATCTTCATATAATCGTAGGTTTCAAGGTTATTACTTAAGTTATTCCTCATATATGGGTCTAAACCGCTATTGTTCATAGTTCATAGCTAATAATAATTTTAGATATATGGCTTAGAACCACATCTGAACCGGTTCAGCGGGCTGGGAACCGGGCATGAGCCAGTGAAATATCTGTGTCCAAATAACTAACCTTCACACAAAATTTCAAGATCCTAGCTTCCATAATTTTGAAAATATGGTTCTGAACCACTATTGAACCGGTTCAGCGAGTTCGGAACCGGTCTTTAATCAGTAAAATATCGGTCTCCGTACAACTTACCTTACCAAGTCTTAAGTTCATAGTTTCAATAATTTCTAAGATATAAACCTGATCAAATTTCGAGCCGGTTCACAGACTTATAACGTAACCTATGACTTATACCTGATCGTCACGAACATACTGTGCAAATTTCATAAAGATCGGTTGAGTGGTTTAAGAGATATGACTCTGAATAATTTTTTAACCGGGATAAACCGCTTTAATATACTTTTGATTCGGTTCACAGACTTGCGACGTAGCCTATGACTCTTTCATAATCGAAATAAACATTCAGTAAACATTTTATTTAGATCGGTTCAGTGATTTAGCGAATATTAGAAACTGTCATACCCTCTTGTTCATATATAATAAAATATATGCATTAGTGGGATTCCTGAAACCGAATTGCTATCGATTTGTGAAACAGCAATTCGCAGCTGCTTCATACAAAATGTGAAGTGTGCCCATGAAATCTGCAAAAAAAATAGCCGCATTTTCTGCGGGTTTTATGGTCACACTGCGCTATTTGTATGGAGCAGCTGTGAGCAGCTGTTCCTCGAAAACGAAGGTAAATCAATATCAAAAGCAAATCAGTTTCAGGAATCTCTCTAATACATAATAAAAACATTTATCAAAAATCATAGGGAATTTCTTTTTATTTTTGGCTGCGTAAGCAAAATAAGAAGAAAAGTTTTCGAAAGTTTTGCCTTTGTTTTGGTTTCATATATCAAATATTTATCTTAAATCAAATTTTAAAATTTTTATCTTTCCTTTTTAGGAATTTTGTTAAGCACATCTCATTCTCTAATCTACCAATTGCACTTACCATTTTGGCTCTGCAATTTCAAGCATTGCCCTAAATCTCTCACATCCTTGACATTGCTCAAATGTCCATAGAGTGTGGCTGCTGATGTTGTTGTTGTTGTTGTCAATTTCTCCACTTGCTCCTCTGTCTGTTTGGGTTCCGTTTTCAAGTTGAAAGACGAAGCATTATTGTTGCCCTCTTGCTTTGCCTCAACATATTCATCACACGACTGCAGATTTAATTCAAGCATTAGTTCTGGCTCCATCTCAGCCAGCTCCTTCTCCTGGTTAGATGCTGCTGATGCTGCTGATGATGATGATGCAGTGGTGGAACTGCTGTGATTTGCGCTGACATCGCGCATATTTGTGTCAACAGCATCAGCAGCAGTCAAAGTTTCATCTGTGTCTTCAGTTTCGTGGTTCGTTAAGTTTGATTGTTGACTTTGAACGAATTTTAAATTTGAAACTAAAAAAGGGAAAAGGAGAAGGAAATTTGTAATACTGACAATTTTAGTTTTTACTATAAAAAAACTAATAATTTAATACAATTTTAATCGAGAATTTTCGAGATATTTTTAAATGTGAATTATAGTAAAAAAATTTTATTTTTTGTCAAAAATTAGTCCTAAGAATCTAAGAAATTTTTGGTCAAACTTTAGGCCAAAAATTCAACTTTACTTCAATGTATCTTTTAATGTCAATTCCTGTATTTACGTTTATATTTACTTAGACACCATTTTGTTGGCTCAATGTAAATTCCCTGAACCAATCAAAATTCCTCTAGCGTTATCTCTCAAAGGGTTGACTTCCAAACCCCCCTCTCGCCATTTACATAAGCCTCGTCGTTATGAATAGCAAAGCATAAAATCACAACAACCCTTTTTTTATGACTTTCTCTCTGCCTTTAACCCTCTCCGCCATTTGAATAAGCTCTCCACCATAAAAAAGGGGTTGATTTACATAATAAAAAAACAAATCGCTGGCCTTCATTTTAATATTTACCCCCCTAGGGGTTGACGGGCCCAATACGCACACTCCAGCAGGCTGATAACATTTTATGATTTGTTTTTTTTTTTTTTCTTTTTTTTAGGCTGTGCATGGAGCACACTCTTAAAAAAGCAACCAACCAGACACATTTCCATTGGCTGAAGAGGCACGGCATGTGGTGGAAAATATTTTCAGGCCAAGGCGTTGAAATGTCCCTTGAGTAACTGATGCTTGAAATAATAACGGCTGGATATCGCAATGTGGGTAAGTTTTTTTTTTTATTATTTTCTTTACGCCCTTTGAGGAATGTTTGAAAGGAAAAAATTTTGTAAGGCTGTTCATATGGAAAATTGTTGATTAGCGATGAGTTTGAAGTGTGAAAATTATGAATGGTGGAAATAATGGGACAGGAGAAAATTTAGACAAAATTTAGTTTAATTTTTGACCTTGGGGGATCAATGGCTGAAGCAAAAATACATTTTTTAAGTTTTTGAAAGGAAACAAATAACTGAATTTCAATTAGATAAGAAAATACTATTAACAGTATCGACTTTTAAAGTTTTCATAAATGGCAAATAATTAATTTCAAAAGAACTCTTATTTATCACAATATTTTTAAGATATTAAAAAAGTTATGACACTATGCAAGTTGAAAAAAAATACATTTCTAGATTTAACGGCTTTCCCCTATTTCGGGCCCTAGGAATCGAACTGCATCATTACTTTTTTGAGTTACGTAGTTTGTTATATATATTTCTGGCCTAATAATGAAAACGCGAATATTTATGATCAAAAATGGTTTTATTGTTTTTTAAAGAATTCTCCAGCAAGATTTTTACACTTTTGCATGCGCTCAAACCAATTGCCGAAGCACTTTTTTCACTCCGATTGAGACACCTCCAAAACATAGTTTTTGAACTCTTCAATAGCATCTTCTGGCGACGAAAATCGTTGACCACTCATTTTTCCCTTGATGTGCGGGAATAAAAAGAAGTCAGGGCTGTACGGCGGATAACCCATCAATTCGACGTTTTGGGCGGTCAAAAAGGCGCTGGTGTGAGCTGATGTGGAGAGCTCGCATTGTCATGGTGCACAAGATCTGTCTTCTTTTGTTCGTTTTTCGAATTTCTCCGAAGACTTCAGGCAAACAAATTGTGGTGTACCACCCCAGAATTGACCGTCCTACGTTGCTCAAGCGGAACAGTCGCCACATGACCAGTTTTACCGAAGAAACAGGCGACTATTTGTTCGAAGTGCTTCTTCCACAAACGACTTTCGTTGGTGTCCCAAAATGGCTAGAAGTAACCTAGGCCAGAAACTTAAATAGCAGCCCACGTACACCTTGATCTCAAGTACCTCACCTTAAGAGATGAGCGCTTGACGTGATTTTATGCGAGTGCGACAATAAATGGTGCAAGAATATCCTGTTAGTGAACGCGTCGGACAACACTATTCTCCATAAAATTAACTTTAGTTCCGCTATGGGACATTGGTCGAACCTAATTTTTATTTATATGGTTTTTTGAACATTTACTTGAGGGCCCAAGGTTTGACAGCACTCGTAGGTTGTAGACATCATCCACTAACTATTGTAGCTGAGCTTCTGCACAAGATTTCCCACGGAAACTTTTTCTTTGATAATTAAGCTTATTTTACCTACAATCTTTAAACTTTGGAACTATCCATACTTATATCTAACTATTGTAACTCAGCTTCTATACATGATATTTCAGACAACTTTGATTTTTAATAGATTAAACTTATATTATAGTCGAACCGTAAAATTTGGAACTCCTCATACTTATTTCTTACTTAAGGAACTCAGCTAAGATTAGAGATATTTTAGTGAAATTTTCTTTTTGGTACAATAACTTTCTTAAAGATTAAATTTATATAAATTTTAACTATTTCCAACTATTAATTAATCCTTCAATTAATACTCTTTTTTTTCTTTTATCTTACCCCAACTTAACCAGAACCACAGATACCATTTATCTACTCTACTTTAATACCTAACAAATTATTCCGCATTTCCTAGAAACTTCGTTTTTAATCGCAAAATCTTAAGCATTGCGGTTTATCCGAGACAATTTTCCGCTTCGTTGATCAAATCCCAGCCTGTTGCATCAACTGAACTCCTTAGATCAGCCGCCGACTAGAGGTTAGAGTATAAGTTGACATTCAGTCTCCCCTCTGAAACTGCAAAACCTCTGGCAGAAATTATTAGATTTCTAACTGCACAACAATTACGAGGAAGTTGAAGAAAAAGGTTCATCGAATGGGTCATAAATTTGTGTCAGTTCTTTTTTTTTTTTGGGTATTTAATTAAGTACGGAGGAAAACCTGCAACATCAAATGCATCAATCTCGCATCTCTTTCTGTGCCTGTGGACCAGGTGTAAAAGAAATCAAAAGAGGTGTTGCTTATGCTTTGACCAAGAACAGAAGCATCCTGCACACAGCCGTGGGAACACCAGATTGCGCAAAGGACAAAGGCAAAAAAAAAAAAAAAAACCAAGTGCAATTTGGCTTTTGTCCTGCCTGTGACTGCGCACCCGCTGCGTATGTAGAAGACAAAGTGTAACTGTAACACAACCAGACAATGCGCAGTTCCAAGTGATTATTGGTTGCGATTTGTGACGAATATTTATGGCCGGTAGATCCCTAGATCTTCTGCCATTGTCATTTTAGGCCAAGGCACAACGCACTACCAAGAAGAACGCCCAGTGCATGTCGTTAGATCGCCCAAGCATAAACTCCAAAAGCTCTTCTCTTCATTTAAATAGCGGTGCCTCTTAATGGGCTTTTAGCACGCAATCCAAATCCAGATCCAGGGCTTTTGCATACACTGAGCACAATTAGCGCTTATAATTTGCAGTGCGTGGACTACCTCACTTTTTGCCTCACACCCCCGCTCCGAAGGGGGCACGCCTTTCTACACTTCGCTGCTTGTTTGCATAAATTTCGTGCCAGGCACCTGCTCACCTGTATCTCTCCCTCCCTCTCTCTCTCTCCCTCCGACTATCTTTATCTCTGTCGAACTTTGCATGTGCATCGGCTCGAATCGCGCTTTGGTAATTGCAGTTATTTAGCCCACAAGTCGCACATTATCAAAGCAAACAACGAAAAATTGCAAACAAAGAAAAAATTGCGTAAAATTTTATAATAAATACATATATTTAACTAAATTTTTTTTTTTGATTTCTATTGCAATTTGAATTTTATGTTGCGAAAATGAAGTGAAAATTTGTGGGTCTAAAATGGGTAATTACAGGGGATTGCAAATCGAATATATTAAGAAGTAGGAGGGTGAACCATTTTTGTATTTTAAATATATATAATTAAACACAACATTCAATTAATCAATTCGTTTAATGTCTAATCTTTAAATCAGTTGAGTGAACAATTAAAGAAAAAGGTGAATAAATGAAGAAAAAGTTTATGAGGAATTACAAAAAGAAAATGCTTTAGTTTTAGTTATCTGAAAATCAATTGCTACTTAAAAAAAAGTGGGGAGCTAAATCCAAGTTTGAAAAAAAAATGATTTGATCCCGAACTTCGGATTAAACTTTTAAGTACGAGAGACTTGGAATAATACCAGAATCCCAGTATTATCAATCCAAAAAAGCTCATATCAAGTTCTGATCCTACTTAAAAATCAAATCCAAATGGTAAATTCGTACTCAAGTTATTCCTTTCGTACTTGGTTTTAAGAAAATCTGGGATCGACCTACTTTTGACATCGTTTGGGATTGATTTTTGTCAGAAAATCTCAAATTTTTTTTTTCGCGTAGCTTAGGTTTTTATTTTATTTATGTACCTTTGAAAAGGTACTTTAATTTTGGACAGAATTTATAAACTTTCGAAAGCGTCGATCTCAGAGACTATAAGAGATAAAGTCATTTTTGTTCAAATTTGGAAAATCCCCCTTACAATCAACATAAACTGTCAGATCCACAATTTATAAAGTAAAAATCTTGTGAATTAAAATATATCAATTTAGCCAAAAATAAATATTTTCTGAAACGCTCAAAAAACACGAAAGTTGTGGGTGGCAATGTCATACTTATAAAATTGCATGCCCACCGCTGATTTAAAGCATTCATTTGATTCCAAGATTTGAAAGTGGTAGGTGGAAATGAGGTAGTTTTTTATTTCGTGTATTCTAGTCGAGGATCTTCACCTTGATCTAACTTCAACTATAGGGCCTTATTTCATCTAACGCTATTTTGAATTTTTTTCAAAAGATTCATCAGACTCTTTGCTTTCGTGAGTACTATGGTAGTTGTGATTCTAATAGAATAACACCTTAATCGAGGTGTGCTTAGGGTACACTAAAAAAAAAAAACTACTGGCAGAATTCTAGTTCAATCAAGATACAATTTATACTTTATTGTACCAAAAATTTCAAGCATATTTTGTTCTTGGGTGTACCTAAATTAAGTATAAAACATTCTTAAATCCAAAAACGACCGTTAATTTTATTCAAATGAGAAAAAAACATTCTTGAATCAAGAATTTTTCGTGATTCTTCTTATTAAAAAAAACACCAGGTGCGAGGAAGGGTACATAAAAAAAAAAAAAGAATGGCAGAATTCAGGTACGAATTAGGATGGAATTTTACTGTATGTACTAATAATTCAAGCAATTTTGTCCTTGTTGTACTTGGTGTTAAGTATAAGACATTCTTAAGTCCAAATACGAAAACAAACATTTTTGAATCAAGAATTTTTCGTACCTACAGTTATCCAAAAAATTCTAGAAAACTCTTAACTCAAGTACAAAATTTAAATTAAGTAGAAAATATTCTTAAAATGATAAGCCTTGAAAGTATGCTATGGAAATAGCGAAATACTTCAACACGAATCTGTCCTTGAAATTTCCAACTGTTTCTGTGTCTTTACTTATGGAGGAATGGTAGAATGGTAGAAAATAAGGGATCATTTCATTCAATATTCAAACATTTCTCAGGGCGACGTTTGAATTTTGAATAATTTTGTTTAGGGAATTTTCAAATAAAAAAGTTGCTCTTATTTTGGTTCCAATTCGGTGAGTCTTGGTTCAGTGGTTGCTTGAGCTTAAAACTACATAATTTTCAATCCTGTTTCCACCATATTTTTTTTCCACACTTTCCCACACAATTTTGCAAGTTTTTCCCTCAACCCGCAAATTCTACATGACCTTCTGAATTATTTTTGGCAGTTATTTTTTTAACAATTTAAAACTAATTCTTTTCCCAAGAAAACACTCGAGTTTATGCTGGCAGCCATTAAAATGCCCCTTTTTTTGGCACAAAACAACAAAAAATAGAAAAAATACGTTACAAAATTTACACAAAAGAAACTCTATCAAGAGGTTAAAATGTCACTTAAGAGGATTGCAGGCGAATTTTTTTTATAGATTTTTTAGCAAAAAATTGCGCGCAAATATTCCAGAAAATAGTTATGTGCAGCTGCCTAAATGGCGAGGTGGTAAAAGGGGTGGAAAGCCAGGCGAGGCAGTTTTTGAAAAATTCAATTTTCAACCCTGTTTTGCATGGAATGATAGGCAAAAATAAAAAGTAAAAATCAAAGGCCAATAAAAAATGTCTGTTATATATTTAGAAATATGCCTATATCATTGTGAAAATCACGCAGTGAAACTGAAAACGAAATCAGCGCGTGCTCAAAGCACCTTTGAGCCCAGCCGAACAAAAACGGACAAAAAAAGGATGCGTCGCTGAGCGTGCTGAGCATGCGCTGCCCGATCCTTGTTTATTGTGTAACCCAATCCGCTGTTAGGGTTAGAATATCTCACTTTTCCTCCCTCTCTCGCTCACTCACTTTTAAAATTTGTTGAAAATGTTTTTGTCACTCCAAATGTGGCGGAACAACTCTTCGTACTACCAAAATATTCTCGCATTTATCATCATTAAAAGGCGGGTCCCTTTAGCACACGACGCTGCGAAAGGCTTGTGGCTACCAGCAGCAGAGGCAGCAGGAGCAGGAGCAGCTGCCTCTATTTGTATAGAAATTAAATTTGACATGCAAACATCGTGAGTGAGAGAGAGTTACCGAGGGGGCGTCCTTTTAGTGAAAGGATTTCGTATTCTTTTTTTGATTTCACTGTCAACTTCCTTGTAATCGGAGCCTCGAAGTGAAAGTAATTTGCGACAAATTTCACACACACACCTCACACAAAAGTGAAAGCCATGCAAATGTGTTCCAGCTGCAGTTCCTACATTTTGATTGAATTTCATTTCGCTGGATGTCTGGCAATGTGAAAAATTTTGTTAACTAAAAATGTTAACAAGCAAAATTAATGGGCCCTGAAACATGAAAACTAATAAATATAATTTATGTGCTTGCATTACTTGAACAAATTTTAATTTAGATGATTTAGCTGAGATATTGTGCTAAGTGCATAATTATAGTAGAATGTGTAAGGAATGAAGGGGAAAGGTTTGACGAGAGGGTGATAGGAACCGGTTGAAAAAGGCATGAAAATGCCAATTTGGGTCAAGAATATGTTTTGTAATCTTGCAAGAAGAAAGAAGTATTGTACTTGCAATTTAACGCCAAATCCAAGCGGCAAAGCTTCAGCAGTTTTTCATGGCTACTAAAATCAATAGCTGTGAAGGTGACGGCTGCGTTAAAGCTATAAACTTTTTATTAGGTCCAACAACTTTTCCCTCAGTAATAGTAGAAAAAGATTGTTGCTGTTTTACTTACTAAATTTATTTAAATAAGAATATATCCCAGCTCCTTTTACCTAATTAACCCAAAGTGTTCTACAATGGTCTCGAGCACCGAAATGTACCCTTCCCCATTTTAAGTAAGCCTTTCCACCTTAACCTCTCAAGATGCGAAATGAAGTAGACGGAACTTTGGGTAAATTTATTTTGGCCTTACAATGGTACTGATTACGTTTATTAAAGGAGTTTATGATTTCACAAGCAAGGTTGTAAAATCCTGATATTCCATAAAAGATTCGGTATGGAGGTTCAAACGTGTCGTTAAGCCTACGGTTTGGTTCGTGAAAAGATTTTCAAAGCATTGATCCAAAGATTTTGATTCGAATCTTGGTGAATTTGCAGATATGATGGACTGTCGATTGGATTTTCGACGGTAGGTGGCAGACTTACGTAGCAGGTCTTACTACGTATATCTATCAGGCGTTATTTTATACCAGGGGTGCCCACTGAAGGCATATGAAAAAGATATAAAAAGAAACCAAAGGAGTGAGGGGAAATTCGCTCTGTGAATACGAGTTAAGCAACAACACAAGAGCTCTGCGAGTATAGGCGTTGGGCACCTCTGATTTACGAAATATACGTAAGACACAATTGGGGGTATCCTCTAGAGACTTAATTCGAAATCCTAACATTTATTTAAAACTCTTTAGATTTCCAGGAAATCCCGGATTATGCTGAATTCTTCTATTTTTGCTAAACATAACAATATGAGGCATCGAATCAATACTTTACAATTATTTTGACGGCAAAAATGTTGAGAAATGTATTTAGGTTTTTAAAGAAGATGATATACGTGGGTTCGGGAAATATAATCGATTTTACTTCGAACTAAAGACCGATTTCTCTTCTTCTTCAGATAGTGCTATATCTGTCACATAAACTAACAAAGAGTACAATTTAGTTTCATCTGACACATAGCATCTATTTAGAAGATGTGAAATCCATCCTAAAACTGTTTGACTTTATGCGGAAGCTGACACAAATATGTGAGGTTATTAAGTCAGTTGACGTTACTAAGTCATTTCACATATAAAATCATTCAAGTTTAGTTCGATTTGCAGGAGTTAATACGAAAATCTCTAGAAATTATAAAGTAATTTTATAAAACGAACCTTTTTTTTTATCAAAAAGAGGAGGTTCAGGTTTAAAAGGATAATAATTTATAAGGTTCAGTTCGTGGTCTGGTTCATGAGAAGCAATAAACCTGGAACGAACCGGTTCTAAGAGATTTGGTTCTGGCCCGGATTGTAGCCTAAGTCACAAGTGACCTATCATAGCCCCAATGAGCAAATCGTTGCCTCTGACATCGCAACCAGACCTGAATGAGCACCGATTGGCGCGTTACTGAATATAATATAATAAATTTACCGATACTTGTATCGGAATGAAGGAAAGTAAAATAAACTCTGGGCACACTTAGCGACGATAAATCGCTTCTATTATATTTACAACAAAATTGTTTGTTGTAGATGATGTTGCTGCGCCTTTTTATTAGTTTTTGATGACCAATGCTGCACTAATGCTTAGAAAGACGTTTTTATACCCTTGCAGAGGGTATATTAAAATTGTCATGATGTTTGTAACGCAGTGAAGGAAGCATTTCCGTATAAAGTATATATATTCTTGATCAGCACGACGAGCTGAGTTCATTTCCGTCTGTCCGTCTGTTTCTATGCTATCTCTTCCCTCAGTTTAGAAGCTATCTTGACCAAACTTTGCAAAAAGTCTTTAAATACAAATACGCTGCACATTTGTCGGAATCGGCCGGATCGGATGACTATATCCTATAGCTGCCATAGGAACGATCGGTCCAAAAACTAGTTCTAATGAGAAAAACTTTTTTTGTTTTCCATCGTAGCGTCACCAATCGTGGTATCTATAAGATTTTTTATGCTTATACAGAATTTCGAAAAAATTATAAAAATCGGATGACTATAGCATATAGCTGCCATATAAACGGGGGGGGCAAAAACTAGTTCTAGTGGGAAAAACTTTTTTGTTTTCCATATAAGGTTCAGTTCGTGGTCCGGTTCAAGAGAAGCAATAAACCTGGAACGAAACGGTTCTAAGAGATTTGGTTCTGGCCCGGATTGTAGCCTAAGTCACAAGTGACCTATCATAGCCCCAATGAGCAAATCGTTGCCTATGACATCGCAACCAGACCTGAATGAGCACCGATTGGCGCGTTACTGAATATAATATAATAAATTTACCGATACTCGTATCGGAATGAAGGAAAGTAAAATAAACTCTGGGCACACTTAGCGACGATGAATCGCTTCGATTATATTTACAAAAATTTATTGTAGATGTTGTTGCTGCGCCTTTTTATTAGTTTTTGATGACCAATGCTGCACTAATGCTTAGAAAGACGTTTTTATACCCTTGCAGAGGGTATATTAAAATTGTCACGATGTTTGTAACGCAGTGAAGGAAGCATTTCCGTATAAAGTATATATATTCTTGATCAGCACGACGAGCTGAGTTCATTTCCGTCTGTCCGTCTGTTTCTATGCTATCTCTTCCCTCAGTTTTGAAGCTATCTTGACCAAACTTTGCAAAAAGTCTTTAAATACAAATACGCTGCACATTTGTCGGAATCGGCCGGATCGGATGACTATATCCATAAGCTGCCATAGGAACGATCGGTCCAAAAACTAGTTCTAATGAGAAAAACTTTTTTGTTTTCCATCGTAGCGTCACCAATCGTGGTATCTATAAGTTTTATATGCTTCCACATAATTCTGAAAAAATGTATAAAAATCGGATGACTATAGCATATAGCTGCCATATAAACGGTCGGTCCAAAAACTAGTTCTAGTGAGAAAAACTTTTTTGTTTTCCATCGTAGCATCACCAATCGTGGTATATATTAGTTCTATATACTTCCACACAATTCTGGAAAAATTGATCGAAATCGGATGACTATAGCATATAGCTGCCATAGGAAAGATCGGCTGAAAATAATTCTATTATTTTTGTTATCATGGTAGCGTCTTTCAACGCAAGAAAAACATCGGGAAGGAAGTTTAGCCTTCTATTTTTTTTGTATAAGCTAGCTCAGTCTTTATGTTACGTATTGGTAGTAATAGAATGTGCACCTAACATTGTACAATGTACCTTCATTGGCCTTCCAATCGTGTAAATTTCTAAAATTGTTCAATACATCAATTCATTTTCCAAATTCCATTTATCCTACCAACCTGTCAGCATGAAATTGCACTTTCCTGCTTAACCTTGAGCGGCAAAACACTTTCCCATGCAAATATTTGACATTCAAATGATGATGCATAAGACCCATTTAAGATGGCTGGGAACCTCTTACCAAGGATACGCAATCACCTGCAATGCATAGAGAATTGGCCAACAAGGCAAAGGCAGGTAGTGAGAATCAGGATCGGGAGCAGGACTTTCACTGCCAACTGACACATTACTTACACTTGAACAGAGCAAACCCAAAAGGATCTGAAAACTCATTTCGCATTATCCCATTGATGGGCACTCATTATTATTTATTATTTCTGGCTCTTTGAATATGCGGCAGCAAGGTGCGCCCAAAGACGGAGACGTGGGAATGTAAACAAGTCGCCTGTCTTAGGGGATTTTTTGTGCAAAAATAAAAAGAAGAAGTAAAAGAGAGGAAGGTTTTCCCTCTTGCTGTGTGCGAATAAAATTAAACGAAATTTAATTGTATTGCTCATCCTTTCTTTAGATCTCGAACGGATATTGAGCCAATAATTTGATTGTCTTCTGTGGCAGTTGGTCAATACAAAGTAATTGGAAAATTTTCAGAACGACGTCTTCCTATTTCATTTTATTCATAAACATTTTGCCCCACATTAGTCAGGGTAATTACCAGCTAAAATAATTGCATAAACAATTAGTGTGTACAATTATTTGCAATTGACGTGCTTTGTGTTTTGGTTGCAAATTTTCAAATTGCAATAAAACTCATTATTTTTTTTTTTTTTGCACAAACAAAAATAATTTTTTTGAATTTCATTATAATTTTCGCTTTGTTTTGCTGACTGCGTTTTCGCACTTTTTCTTTTTTCTTAAAAAAAAAAAACACGCAACTTTTTCCTCATTTCCATATCTGGTAGCTCCGATCTGGCTGGGGCGCCTTGTTTTTGCATATAAATTTTTCTTACCCTCGTTGCACTTCATAAATTTTTACTGGAAGCAAACTCTAATTAGCTTTACAGTTTGAGCTCTGCGCAGAGAGACAAAGAGAGAGAGACACAGCATAAAAATGCTTTCAACTTTACCGCCTTGGCCAAAAGATCAAAGTCAAGGATCAAAATCATACTGAACATTTTTTACCTTGTTATGATGATTTTTTTTTATTCTCCCCATTCCCCATTCATTCATAATAATGCGAAATCAAAGCGGCAAACCCAGAGGAGAGAGAGACAAAATGTCAAAAGGAGAAACAAAAAAAAAAACAAGTTGGCCCTGTCAGAGTTTTCTGAAGTCCGATTCCTCTGACAGCGTTAAACGAGCTACAATACATGATGGAAGCACCAGAATCCCAAGCAGCAGCCACAGATTTAGTTGATTGTTGACATTCTTTCCTCAGTCTGGGGATACAACAAATTGACATTGAAACTGTTGACAAAAAATAGGAAAATGTCAGCCATAAACCAGCATTGCACTCCCCAGTTCCAGCTCAATTATCAGCTTCAACGTCATTGTCATCATCATCATCAACTGCTAAAAAAAAAAAAAACAACAACTAAAATTGCATGCAAATTGTTATTGTTTTGTTTTATTCAAATCTCAAACAAAACTAAGCTTTGCTTTGACACGAACCTGAGCAATCTGTTTGCCTTTTGTTTTTATTTGAATTTCCACTACCTTTTTGGTCTGTCAGTGTCAAGTTGGGAGAAGGTCAAGAATTGAACTTTAGATGAACTTGATTTTGCATTAAATAACTCTTACTTGCATTAGCAATTCAGGAACTTTTGAGATAAACAATGGGATACAATAAACCCAGAAGTGAAAAAAAAAATATTTTTGCAAATATTTCAGATTAATACTAAAATAGGTCAATAAGACCAAAAAAAAAATGTATAACTTATAAATTGAAATTTTTATATATAAGGTTGGTCAAGGGGGGCAACTGCCCATCTCGACCTTCGGGTTGAAGTTTCAAATTCGAAAGACTTATAACAATCCGAGAAAACTTGTGTCAATTCTAAAAGGCTCATTTCAAGTTCGGATCCTAATTGAAAATGAAGTCCCAGAATTTGTACTGAAGTAAATCCTTTCGTACTTGGTTTGTGAAAATCAGTCCTACTTCTGACATTAGGCTCATTCAGCAGATAATTTCGACTTGTGATTACTGATATACGATTTATGATTGGGGCAATTCACCAGAGACACTCGATTACTGATTAGTTTAAAAAAACTGCGTATACTACATAGTATATTTTTAGATGTCGTATGAAATTGATATATTTATGTTGAAAACCCTTATTTCTAATTTAATACGACACCTAAAAATTTGCTATCTAGAATCAGCAATTATAATACACACATCGCCAATCGAAATTTTCTGCTGAATGGCCCCATTGATGTTCTTTTTATCCAAAAATACTCTTACACTAATAAAATGCAATATTTACGTATTATAAAGAGTCGGTCACACTGAAAATTTCAATATAAATGCTTCAAGCGGAGGTGGGCTGACACATCAATCGGTAATCGGTCTAACCAATCGTGCTTTTTGTTCGATTCCTTTTTAGCAGCCGTGATTGTTACATTTACCTATCGCAATCGTCAATCACTGCATTCAGCAGGTAATATCGGAAATCGAAAATCGAAATTATCTGCTGATTGGCCCTATTGAATTTTCAAAAACCATAAAGAATTTCATTTTGCTTTTAAGTGCAAAAAAAATTTAATTTTGTTTCATTTATATTTATTGTTTACTTTCAAGTTGGTTGATTCAAAAATAACATACAAAATAACAATTTAAATTAGAAGACCCTGAGGTGCTCGTCCAATGATTCACAGATCTGGCGAATGAAACCTTCTGAGACCCCGTTAAACGTGAGGAGGACAATAGACTTAAACTGTCAAACTTTAGCTTTTAGGAGAAGTCAATCCATCTTTCGATGGATCGGGCAGAGCCACAGAACCAGTTAACATGGGGCCCACAGGTGACCCTTCCGTCAATTGTAACACCTAGAAACATTGCAGAGTCCTTATGTGCAATCCGAACCCCTTCCAGTTAAGATGTTTTACCTCTGCGAAGTGCAAAAGTAGCATAAGCTTTATTCCCCCTTTATTCCAGCTGGAGGCCCAAGATAAATCGAGAAATTTAGAAATCTAGAATCAATCAAAAAATCACAGTGTCACAACAGTAAGTGAACCTCAGTCAAGTGTCAAGGGTGGAAAAATCAAAGGTATGAACTGAGTATAAAACAGGGCCAATAACACTTTCTTGTGGGAAACCAGCACGAATTGGATGTATTTGTATAAATAGGCAATTTATTATCAGTAAATCACTGTTCCTTAATTACTCATGCTTCTATTTCAAAAGAAATTGATTTTTTTGAAAGAAAAACAAACCAATGTGTTTTTAAGGCCTGTACTCCGATGACATACAAATTTTTTATTTCATTTCATTTATATGTTTTTTTTTGTAAGGCCTTTACTCGGATGACATAAAAATGTATTTCGAAATAAATTTTTATTTCAACTGAGTACCGGCCTTACAAAAATTTATGTAGTTTTTAATGTTTGTCAAATGACACCTCAAGTACCTCAAAAGTATTGTTTATTCTTAAGATTTAACTTTTTTTAAACTTAAATATCATGATATCGATTTTATTAACAAAATAGGATACTTTTCAATATCGAAAAAAATAACAATATTTTGCCATATTCTGAATACCACTTTCACAAAAGTTTTGTAATTTAAAACCGATTTTTGGATCAGTTTTGGTTTCCGTATTCCAGAACTTGTATCAAATACCCAGCATCCCTAAATTATTCGACAAACAACAACAAGCACAAAACAGAGCTGAAGGAACCCCGGTTATTGCCGGGTGCTGTGTGTATGTATTCGTATGCCCAGCCTATGTCTCAATGCTTTACATAAACAATTGTGCTTTGCTTTAGATTTTATAATTTGAATAAATGCAACTTGTTCACTTTTGGAATTTGGAGCTGGAGCAATTAAAACATTACTTTTATTTCGAAATATTTAATTTCCCGGTAATTTTCTCCCCACATCCTATATAATTAATCAAATAAATATTACAATTTTCTCTCTAACTGTATAATTTCGATATATTTAACATTTTTGTAATTTCTATAGTTGTTTTTTTTTTTCTTTACTTTAATTGCCTTGGCGAGTCAATAATAAAGCAGACAATCTTAGCAATTAGACGCATTTAAATTACAGTTAAACTTCAGGTGATGTAAACTGAGGCAAAGGAGCGGCAATCGAAACACGAAATCTACGCAAATCAGCCAAAAGGCAAAGCAAAAGTTGTAATTTTTCAATTGAATGCACAAAGCAAAAAAAAAAAGAAAGAAAAAATTGTATTATTGTTGTAAAACGCACGCATATTCGCAGTCAGGGTTATAAATTGGAAGAAGGGGGTAATTAGCATGCATTGCGATTAACATATAATTAATTGTAGAAGCAACAACAACAACAACAAATTATATTCCAGCGGCCCAGTGCAAATGAAAATTGCTACAACAAAAAGCTAAAAATTACTTAAATAAAAAAAATTATAAAAAAATAATCAGCGACGGCATCGCGATCGCATGCAAAATACATACCCTGGGTGCAATATCACAGAGAACATACAAAAGGCACGAAAGGTGAATGGTAGAAGGAGAGAAGGTTGGCATTAAGAACGACGGGGGGATACTCTTTGGAAATGTTTTAGGTAAATTAAGTAAAATTAAACTGGTTTATAAAGGAAAGTCACCTCAAAACAAAATATGTAGATTAGCTAGAGCAAAAAACAAAATCTAATGGAAGGGCGCAGCAACAACTTCAAGTTTTTGGTGTTCATTTTTTTGAGAACTTATCTGAGGTGGGATAATTTATCAAGGTTAAATTCGTGCCTTCTTTTATATAGATTTCCTTTGTCTGTTTCAAAAAAATATTAAAAAAATTTTTTTTTAATTTTTAAATTGTCATATATACCCTTTCTCTTCTATACCCTATTCAAATTATCAAAACAGCTGCATTGCGCACTAATTAGTTGCACAACAGAACGAATACAGCAACAAAACATACGCAAATATTTGCAGTTGAGTCGCTGCCCGTTTCCTTTCATAACCGCACCGAAATGAACACAAAATGCCGCATGTGCTTCTTGTTGTAATTGAGACTTGGTCTAGGCAATAGCATAACAGTTTTGTCTCAACAAAAGTTCAATTAACGCATTTTCATAAAGAAAAAGAAAGAGAGAGACAGAGAGAGATAGACAAAGTCAATCCACTTAAGTGCTCAAACAGGCCAGAACGTCTGCAAATCGAAAGACTCAGGCAACGAACTTGTTGCAATTCAAGTAAAATAAGACGCAGGCAAAGTAGTTGGAGTAGAACTTCTTTGAATTGTCCTACTCATAAGTGGAAATCGTGTAATATATCTAAAAATACTATTGCATATATGCAAATTTCACTATAAATCAGTTGAAATATCTAAATGGCACCCGCTGTGAAATCGAAATGAAGTTCTCAATTGGCAACAGGCCAAAAGCGTTCAATTAGCTGACCTCCAGGGGGTGTTCAACTGGCTGATGGGTGTAGCAAACAAACTGCACTGTGAAAAATGGTGAGCGAGAATTGGATTGAAAAATGAGAGAAAGAAAGAAAAGTTGAAAATTTTCAAAAAAAAATTTGTCCAAATTATTTGCCTTCATATTTTTTTTAACAGTATATCTTTCTAGTTCTACAGTTTTGCATTACAATTTGTTTACCCTTTTCAAAAAGGGTATAATTATTTGAAACTAAAGTTTACCACGCTCTAAAAATTCTCATATTATGACTTAGGCTAAGGCCCCCCAAGCAAATAATTTGCGCAAATTTTTTTTTTTTTTTTTGATTTTTCAATTTTTTTTAGTACTTAAAACACGCAAATAGTTTGCTCAAATAATTCTGGAAAAGTTTTTATTTTGGCCCATTTAGCCAAACTTTCTTCAAAATTTGCGACAAATTATTTGCCTGTGTGAGCTTACATTTAATTTTTTTTGTAACAGTGTATCTTTCTAGCTCTACAGTTTTGCAGTTCAATTTGTGTACCCTTTCTAAAAGAGCATATGCATTTGGCACTGAAGTTCTCATATTATGACTTAAGCCAAGCAAATAATTTGCCCAAATTTTTTATGGAAATTTTGCCAATTTTTGTTAGTACTTAAAACATGCAAATAGTTTCTTAAATAATTCCAAAAAGGATTTATTTTGACCTATTTAGCCCAATTTTCAACAAAATTTGGGCAAATTATTTGCCTTACATTTAATATTTTTTTAACAGTGTATCTTACTAGTTCTACAGTTTTGCAGTACAATTTTTGTAACCTTTCTGAAAGAGCATATGCATTTGGAACTGAAGTTTATAATGCACTCAAAGTTATCACATTATGACTTAAGCCAAGCAAATAATTTGCACAAATTTTTTAGTAAATTTTAAAAAAAAATTTAGTACTTTAAACAAGCAAATAGTTTGCTAAAATAATTCTGAAAAAGTTTTTATTTTGCTACTTTTTAGCCAAAATTTTATAAAGTAAGAAAAAGGGGGAAAAATAAAATAAAGAAGAAAAATAAGAAAAAAAAGAAAGTGTGAACTGGGCAAATTTACATTTTCTGTTTAAAAGATTTTTTTTTACTTGCTTTTTGCCAAGTACGAGTCAAGAAAAAAAAAAAAAAAAAAGATGTTATATGACTTAATTGCTCACAGCTCCTTATTTATCCATAGATATTAAAAGTTATTTTCGAGAAGTGCTATTCGTAAGAACAAAAGATAAAAACAATTTATTTTTATGTTCACTTTTCGATTTTAGGAAAAAAAATTTGCACCTTTTTGGAAGAATTTTTTCGAAATATTTTTGCCTGTAGCACTTAAACTACAGAAATGATTAAACTAGATTTTGAAAATTGCATACCCATAGATTATTTATTTCTATCTCGAGATATGTTTTATAATAAGTGTTCTAACTAGTTCCATACAAAAATTTTTGCATTTAATTTTTGAGCTCAGCAAAAAAAACAAAAAAAAAAAAAAAAAAGGGTCTTTATTTTTATATTTTTTACTAGTGTTTCCGGGAAAACTTTTATTATTTTTTTAACAATTTGATTACCCTTTTTGGAAAGAATATATGCATTTGGAACTGAAGTTTACCACGCAATTAAAGTTCTCATATTATGACTTAAGCCAAGCTAATAATTTCGAAATCGCAAATATTTTATGCAAATTTCAAAAAAAATTTAGTACTTAAAACACTCAAATAGTATGCTCAAATTATCCTAAAATTATTTTATTATGGCCCATTCAGCCAAACTTTCATCAAAATTTTCGACAAATTATTTGCCTGGGTGGAAACTTACATTGAATATTTTTTTTAACTGTGTATCTAGTTCTACAGTTTTGCATTACAATTTGTTTACCCTTTCTAAAATAGTATATGCATTTGGAACTGAAGTTTACTATGCACTTAATGTTCTCATATTATGACTTAAGCCAAGCAAATAATTTGCGCAAATTTTTTAGTGAAATTTTCAAATATTTTTTTGTACTTAAAACATGCAAATCTTTTGCTAAAATAATTAAAAAGGTTTTTATTTTGACCCATTTAGCCAAATTTTCTTCTAAATTTGTGCAAATTATTAGCTGTAAGGGCATTCAATTCAAAATTTTGGCTAATGATCCGGTTTAAGAAACTCAAGAAATTCGAGTCGGGTAAAGGGTCTTAATTCAATAAAAGTTGTAATATAATATAATATATATGGTAATATAAATGGTAACACGCATATTTGTTAGTGTATAAAAGCTGCGGTGTAAACAATACTTGTCTGACCCTCGGTTTTTTTTTTTTTTTTTAAGGTGGCAATTTATGTAGACCCCTTCAGTCTGATGTGCAGCACTTTTCTTGAGTAATTAGCAAATGTTTAATTATAGTTTACAATTCGCTTGTTGCTCCTTTCGAGCTTTGTGCCGCTCTCTATTTCTTACGCTCTGCTCTTTTGGCTTAACTAATTGCTCTTGGTGACTTGAGGGAGTGAGAAGTTGGTTAGTTGTTCTTTGGGGGCTGACACAATTGCCTGTCAATTGTAATTAGTTTTGCCTTTTGCACATCAACAGGGAGAGCTTGTTGCAAGTCAAGTGCAGTTATTCTCAAATTTTTCTGGTGAGTTATGTTGTTTAAATTTAATTTTAAACATTTTGTAGAATTTTCTTCTTTTTCCCTGTAGAGCCCTCTAGCGTTGAGTAGCCAAAACGTGTCACTAGCATCTTTACGGGGTGTCTGTTTTCTAATTGGAAGTTCAATTGGCATATTGGATATTGAATATTGATGATTTTTGTTTATCAAGTTGGAATTTTTAGGGGTTGAAAGGTTACCTACATACGTTATAGCCCGACTCTTATTTACCCTATAATAGTTTAGTATGGTAGAGACTGGGGCAGTAGAAATCGTAAAGGAAGACCCGAAAAGCCTAAACAAAACGTTTTGAGGGAGACAGCAAATAGGAAAGCTGTCTTTCAATCGCCACCATAAGTTTCTTAAAGCTAATATGGCATTCATATGCATTCAATGCAAATAAGTCAAGGTCAGCTTGAGTTATTTGATTATTTAAAATAAAATTGTTTTCGACTTTCTTCGCTTTCGTTAATTGTAACCCAATTCCCAATTTAATGAAATAAATTTGTACCATAATTGCTGCCACATAAACGCCACCGCAAGAAGACACCAGCCAACCTACCTACCTATCGAACAATACCAAACCACCAACCACCGCAACAACTACAAATCGCCAGCATAATTGAAGCTCCGACTAAAAAGCATATATGGGCCCCGTGTCGAGCTCAGGCTCAAAGTAAGGTGCATATTATTAAGCCAAAGGATTTATGACACTTGAACGCGGCCAGCAACAACAAGAACAACAACAACAACGAGAGTGAATTGAATGCATGAATGGGAAAAAATGAGGTGCAGCCAAAACAGCCAGTTTTTCTGCAGCGCACGTTGGACCTGTGCCCGACTCCAGTTTGCCATCTCCCAATCTCCACACAAAGTCCAAAGTCATGGGAACTTTTTTTTTGTAGCTTCGTACGTTTCATTTAATTTGCATGGATCGTGCGGACGTCGTACGTAAGACTGAAACCCCCACCCCCCGTCTGCGGCTACTTTGTGAGTTGCTGCTGCTGCTGGAAAAGAAGGACGCGAGTCATCATCATAATCAACTTGCAATGGCGGCGGCTGCTGATGCTGCTGCCGCTGCCTCGCTCTGAAAGCCTATCATTATGATTATGACGAATATTACTTTTGTATATAACTTTTACGTTACCTCGGCAATCGATGTGGCACACACACGAGCAACATGTTGCTGTTGGTTGTTGCTTGGCCTTTTTGCATGTTGCTGCAGATTGGTTTTGAATTCAGACGCAGTTGCTGAGAGAGAGAGAGGTCTAAGCTGTGTGCCCCAACACAGAAGCGACCTCTCCAGGGCCACAATGGAGGGCGTGTTGCAGCAACAATAACAACAACAACAACAACCGATGCATATCTGAAATTAGTTTTGGCAACCCTTTTATGTACACTCGAAAAAAGCGAACCAAAGGTGGATTTAAGTGTTTAAACTTGGATTCAACTAGTGGAAAATCTAAACCCAAAGTCGGTAAATGCATTGCTAAAGCTATTTATACCAGGGATCGTAATAATTGAGTTTTATTTTATTAATTTAAACTTAAGCATTATTTCTTAAGTTTTTTTTATTTATTTCAGAAATAATTATTATCTTTTAAGTTTTACTAATTATTATTTTTGAGTTTTTTCTTAAAATTCAAATAAATATTTGAAATTGAGTTTTTTTTTTTAATTATAAAACTTAAGCAATAATTTTTATTTTTTGTGTAATAAATAAAACTAAAAAATAATCATTATTTTTTGAATAAAAAATAAAAATTTAAAAATAATGATTTATTTTTGAATAATAAATAAAAGTTAAAAAATAGTTCTAGTTTTTGAGTTTTAAGAAAAAACCCAAATATAATAATTAAATTTTTAATAATTAATAAAAACCAAAATATAATCCTTAAAATTTTTTTTTTTTCGAAAAAATTTAGTACATAAAAATTTTGCAAGATTTGAATAGTCCTGTCGCTAAGGATCACTTTGGTGTTTTCCAAACGTTTGTGCGATTTTTCTTTATTACTGATTTTTAAACTTGAAAATCAGGAAATAATTATTTTCGGTCCCTGATTTATACGATCAGATACAAACTTATTTTCAAAAGGTCTACTGAAAAAAATATTACCAATGTGATTTCAACCAGGGTTCGGAATTGCTCGCTCCGGAGCTAGGCTCTCAGCTCGGAGCTGAAAGCTGTGGCTCAAGAACCGGGAGCTAGCTCCCGAGATGGGGCTCCTAGCTCAGAGCCGATAGCAAACATGTATAGAGCTCCGAGCCTATTGCTGGCTCCTAGCTCTTTAGACTTAGCTCTCAGCTCGGAATCGAGAGCTGTAGCTCACGAGCCGAAAGCCGGCTGCTGGCTCCCAGCTCCCGAGCTGCGAGCCGATTGCTAGCTCTCAGCTCATAGCCGAGAGCTGTAACTTCGAAGCCGGGAGCGAGCTGATAGTTCCTAGCTCTCGAACTGGGGTTCCTAGCTCAGAGCCGAGAGCTACAAGTAAAGAGCTGCGAGCTAGAGCTGGCTCTAGAGAGCTGTGAGCAAAGAGTAATTCGGAACCCTGATTTTTACATGTTGAAAAATATGGAAAAATTATTCAAAACATTTTTATTTTGTTTTCCATTTGATTAGACTCATTTTTAAATTTCTTTAAATTAAACGCTAGAGCTAGCTCTAGAGAGCTGTGAGCAAAGAGTAATTCCGAACCCTGATTTTTACATGTTAAAAAATATGGAAAAATTATAAAAAAAATTTGTTTTTTGTTTTCATTTGATTAGACTCATTTTTAAATTTCATTAAATTAACTCTTTTTGGTAAAGCCATTTACAATTTTTTTAAAGCTACACTTACAAAAATATGGAATACGTGACTTTAAAATTTAGGAAAATGCACCCCCAAGGTCGGAAAACGGGCGAAAACATGGTTATACACTTGCAAAAAAAATAGGTTCTAAGAGGAAACATTTTTATGATTTTAGTAACTTATTTTAAAGCTTTAAATCAAGAATAAAGCAACAAAACAATTTTACCAAAACAATTTTACCTTTAAAAAATTTAGAAAAATATTAAATATTAAACTTTAAATTTATTTTTTAACATTTTGTTTTTAATAACTTTCATTTTAAACAGATTTCATCTTAATATGTTTTAAGTTAAAAAAAAAACGGATTTATATTTGTTTCATATTTAAAAAATTGAATTTAAATAAATTCACTTTTAGCTAGCACTTTTTTTTATCAGTGTATTAAGAAAATTCTTTCTACTCTAAAGATTTTTAGTTAAAAAAAAAGTGATTTATATATGTTTCATAATTAAAAATTTAATTTAATTAAATTCACTTTAAGCTTGCACTTTTTTTTTATTAGTGTAGAAAGACGACTCTTAAGCTCAGCTCTCATACAATTCTTCTGTTTTGAAGTAACAATAAAAATCAAGTAACTGTTATTTAACAGCTAATGCAACCGCTAGATGTCGCTGCTGTTCGTTGGCCATTGTCTGTTGAATCATTTGTGGCCTAATGGTGCCAAATAACCTGTTCAATTATATAAATTTGATCATAAAAATGATATTAACTCCAAATTCTTGCCACCGTCTGGCCATTTGTAGACAAGTGGCAGACAATTTCTTGTATAACGATTAAATAAAATATTTTAATTTTTTTTTGGTTCTTTTCAAAGAACTGGCGTCTCTCTAGGCAGCCTCTGAAAATGTGTTGAAAAGTCATAAAAATGTTGGCACAATTTGTATAACCGCAGAAACCAGGTCCAGACTTGGCGTTAACTTGTTGAACGCTCAAGTCCGTCTTTGTGCTCATAAATGTCGACGTCATGTGGTTTTATTTTAGGTACGTCTTCGTCGTCGTCTGCGGCGCCTGCTAAGTGCTTGAAGGTCAGTCGGCCGCAACTAAATGCTGTCAAAATTTTTGGAGGAATCAAAAAAGAGTTTTGCCGCCGTCTTGAATGAAATTTGTTTTTTTTTTTTTTTTTGAATTATGAATTCAAAATTAATACCAAGAACTGTCTAAGCAATCGCTACTGCAGCGCCCAAAACTCCTTTTGTGTGTGTGGCCATTAATCTTTGGTGTTTTCAAAACTCAGGTAGGTCCTGCTCCTGCTTCTGCTGGCTTGCCCTTTTTCGGAAACTCAATTTGCCAGCTAACTGTAAATGTAGGTTGCCCCTCTAACGCCTTAGACAAGTTTTTGGTTAATTGTGTTCCCAGGAAACTCAGAACTGTTCGAACAGCCAAAAGCTAATTTGCCTACGCGAGGTTGTTGGTTGCGTTTTGGGCAACTTGAAGCAAAGTCAATTAATTTTTGCACCGTGGGTCATGGAATGAAGAAAATTTTACAAATTTTAAAATTAAATTTTAAAGGGATATTTTAACAGGACAAGTAACTTTTTGGAACACGTACTATAAGCTTAAAAGGTGTGTAAAATAATCAATAAAATATATTTTTCTTCTTCTTTTGGTTGTACCTTATTTAATAACAAGGATGCAAACAGCTTGGAAATAAGTAGGTGGTTTCAGTTCAGTGGTTCACTGTTAATATATCACAACTAATCCCGTTTCCGAATTTCCGTTAATTCTAAAATTAAACTTACGATATCTTGCATCAATGCAGGGCTTCAGAAAGGTTGAAGAATATTCGGACAAGTCAATTCTTTGGGGTGATCTCAGAAAAAAAAAATTTTACCCCCAAAAAGGCCTCATCCCAAAGGCAAAAATATTTTTTTTCGGAACAAAGCTTTTTTAAAAAAAAAAAAGATTTAAAAAACAATTAACTTTTTGGGGTTTAAAAAAAAGTTTCTATATTATTCAAACACAAAAAAAAAAAAAAAACGAAAAATTAGTCGATTGGCGAAATTGGAAACCAACGAAATGAATTTACATTTTCCACGACTTCTGCTGTCTGAATTTCATCCAAATAAGTCTGCATTTTCCTTCTTATTAAAAAAACACTTTAACTAAATTGAAATGTCAACAAAGCAGTGTGACCGTTTGCGGGTTTCGTTGCCGAACGGTGGAATTTTTGTTTAAGGGTCACACTAGAAATTGATCGTGAGATCAGAATAAGGTGCTTATTTTAAGGTAGTAGTCTGGTAACTAATGCCTATTTTCATGACTTCTTTGAGGGGGGTTTTTATAGGAAAATAAAAATGAATTATCTTGAATATTTAGAGTGTTTTTATTTACATATTTAAATTATAAAAAAAATTTATTTGAACAAATTTAATAGTTTATTACTATTATTATTGTCACTCAAGTTGGAACCTCAAAAAAAATGCACTTGGGTGGCCCGGGTGATTTTGGCTCTTGATGTTATCTGAAATCAAATATTCTTGATTATTCTTAATCTATAGACATGTCATTCTGGTCGGAACTACTGAATTTAAATTTCAAGGATTAATAACAAAATGGCGGAAAAAAGTCCTTTTATTTTAGCAAAGAAAGGTTTGTAAAATAAAAAGATAGGGGTGAAAAAATTCTCGTTAGTACCGACGAGAACTATAAGTGTGTAGAACAGCCTGTTAAAATTTGAAAGCAATCGGTTCAGTAGAAAAGAAGTTAGGACCCGGGCCGACCAGAGAAACAATGTTTTGAGAAAAACGCGTTTAAAGTTCAACAACCTTAAAGGTTGGACTCCGAGGCGCTCTAGGAAACTCGTTATAACTCCCGAAATATTTCGAATTTCTGTCTGAAATTTGCACAGTATATTTTCAAGACATTGTACTTTCAAATTAGGCAAAAAAATTTTTTCGATTTTTTGAACCCAAGTTACCAGACTACTACCTTAAATGCAATAAGATAGATATTTTTCCCGAATATTTTCTCCAGTTCTTTTCTAAAAAAATGTTCAAAAAATTCAGTTGAATTAGATTTCGGATCCGTGGTACACATGAGAACTCTGGTGTCGCGAGACACTTTGAATAAATTTGTAAATTTCAGGGATGGGCAGGTGACGAACGAGAATATGATCGGTATCAAATATTTGGTCCTGCTCTCATTCTTATTAGGTTGTCACATTTTCCAATCTACTTTTAAATTGATGGACTTAAGTGTCGACAGTAAAAACTTTTTGAGATTTAATAACCACATCACTAAATTAATAAAAAAAAATTAAAATGGAAGATAAAAAAAAAAAATGCAAAGTTTGTCATTGCTCAATTTTGAAATCAACAAAATTGCTGCCAAAATAAAAATAACAATTATTTCATTTGTGAGCAGTGTGACCAGGTTATCTAAAATTTCAAAGAAATTGGCCACATTAAAGTTCGGAAAGTGGTTACCTTTAAAGGTTCGGTTCATGGTTCGGTTAGACACAAAAAGTTATAGCTTATTTAACTTCAATAAGAATCATAGTTCCCTCAAACGCTTTCATGTGGTTTAGGCATTGATTGAACGTTAACCGCAAATTTGAAGATTTTTGCCTTTGACCTTGCACCACTGTGCAGGACCAGCAATTTAGTCTTCGGCTGATAATTTCAGCAAATTTGGCAAAACAACATATCCGGCTGACCCAAAACCCAACTAACTCCCATTAATGGAGCGGGGGGAGCAGCAGCAATTTTCATATGACAAGCCAACGGTGGAACATTCTTAAGGCAATTTGAATCCTCGACACAGACCCTTAAACTTTAAATTATGATTAAGTATGATCATCATCTGGTACAGCTCTTCTCATATGGAACCAACAGACATACACACACATAAATGTAGAATAATAATAAAAAGCGGAAATGCTAATGATAGGGTTGGCACAGTTCGTACTGTGCCGAAAACATATCCTGGCCATCCTGTCCGAATATCGAAACTCACGTTTCCAAAATTTATAGTTCTTATTCCAATTTTGGTTGTCTCTGTTTTCGCAGCGGAATTATTATTTATGCATATAATTTGACCAGCTGCCCTTTTTTTTTCTAAGGAAACCGTTTTTTATGATCCTACCAGAGTCTACCCTCGCTCTCTCTCTCCCTCCCTCTGCGTAGGCAAATTTTCTTTCCGAAATGAAATATCACGTCTCAACTTTATTATTGCTAATTGGAGTCGAAGTTGGAGATACAGGGACTCAGGACTCTTTGGTGCAAATTAAATTGTGCCTCCACCGGGGCGTATGAGTTACGAGTTAGTTCTTTAGTTTCTTTGGAAATTTGGCGGCTTTTGTTCTGAGGCGCCACACATTCATTCAACTCAACTGAAACGTAGCGCAGATTAACCATTTTTTATGGTAAACATTCTGAAGATGAGGATGGCTTTTGGCCATTGGGCATCGGGCAATCAAATATCGGAAAGGAAATTTAACTGCGCGAACGTGCTGAATGCAGATGCTTTGCATTAAGTGGCAGAAAATTTTTAATTGGCATGCAAAGAGGTGAAACGTGTGCAGCCAGAAGCTTTTCCCTTAAGGCCAAGTGGGAGCTATCAATGAAGGCAGAATTTAATGAATTCAAAGAGTTTCAAAATAAGCTCAGTTAATGAATGCCAAAGGTTTAATCGAAAGAGTTTAAGTGCAAACATTTATACTTAACATTTTAAGTACTTTTCGTACTTGATTCTTGATCAATACTTTATGTATCATTTAAAATTTGTTTACTGAAAGTAAGTCTTTAAATTATTAAAAAACACTTTAATATCATCAATGCATATTCAATTCAAGTATAAATAGGATACATTTTAAAAAAGAAACTATGAAGTGAGCAATTGGTCAAAAAGGCACAAAAATGTAAGCTTTTAGCAACTGAACAAAAATGAGTAACTGAACAAAAATTATCAAATAAAAGCAACAATTATGTGAGCAACTGTTCTAAATTACACAATTTTTTACTAATTTTTCTTTCCTTGATAGGGTAAAATTAATCAAGCTATAAATCAAAATATATACCTTGGTTAGGTATAAGTATGAAAGTATGGAAAATGGAATTGAAAATTTCCAATAGCTAAATAAAGGTAAAGTTACAAATCAGGTACTTTTTTAAAATTATAATATTCCATTTTTTAAATATATATGAATACTTAAAACAAATCGAAACAATGTTTCTTCATAAGGAATATATTTAAAAAACTACCCACCCCAAAATTTTAGGGACTCCTCGCACTTTTAATATATTTTGGGCTACATACGATGAGGGGATTGGAATCCTCGAAAAATTGTGTATTATTGTGTGAGCGAATCAATAAAATTGTACAAAAAAAACAAGTAAGAGCGCTGCATTTGACCTCCCCGACTACGATATACCTTAAACCTTTGATTTTGTGTGTTTTTATACCCATATAACACATATACACACACACGCAGCCAACGCTAACGACGCTGCAGCCGCGACGCTGGCCTCCCTTTTTGCAAATCTAAAACAAACTTGATCTGCGTATGGTACACTCAGAAAAAAATCCGTTCTAAGTGTACCGAAAACCTTGTTTTTCGTTCTTAATAGTTGAGTAAGTCCGTTTTTATACACTTGAAAATTGTATATTAATTTTGCCCAGAAGTTTGTAACGCATGGAAATATTCATTTCCGACCCCATAAACTATATATAATCTTGATCAGGACGACGAGCTGAGTTCAATTCCGTCTGTCCGTCTGTCTGTCTGTTTCTACGCGAACTAGTACCACAGTTTTAAAGCTATGGAGCTGAAATTTTGCACTAATATGTCGGAACCGGCCGGATCGGATGACTATATCATATAGCTGTCATAGGAACGATCGGTCTAAGAACTAGTTCTAGTTAGAAAAACTTTTTTGTTTTCCATTGTAGCGTCACAAATCTTAGTATATATTAGTTTTCATCCACATAATAGGACAAATTTTAGATGATCTATAGCGCAAAAAAGTTTTTTTTTCCACGTATTATAACTGGTAAGTTTACTCCCCTAAATTATCAAAACGTGACTATATATACCAAGACGGTCGTCAAAAACTATCAGTGAGAAAACTTTGTTTTAGTACTTCAACTTTTTATATACTTTAAAGAAAAAGAAAAACCATGAAAGTATTTAATTTTGCCCAGAGTTTAACCGAAAATCATGACCCATAAATATATATCTTGATCAGGACGACGAGCTGAGTTCAATTCCGTCTGTCCGTCTGTCTGTCTGTTTCTACGCGAACTAGTACCACAGTTTTAAAGCTATGGAGCTGAAATTTTGCACTAATATGTCGGAACCGGCCGGATCGGATGACTATATCATATAGCTGTCATAGGAACGATCGGTCTAAGAACTAGTTCTAGTTAGAAAAACTTTTTTGTTTTCCATTGTAGCGTCACAAATCTTAGTATATATTAGTTTTTCATGCTTCCACATAATACTGGACAAATTTATTAAAATCGGATGACTATATCATATAGCCGCCATAGAAACGGTCGGTCAAAAAACAAGTTCTAGTGAGGAAAACTTTTTTGTTTTCCATCGTAGCGTTACTAATCTTGGTAAATGTTAGTTTTATATGCTTCCACACATTTCTGGAAAAATTTATCAAAATCGGATGACTATATTATATAGCTCCCATAGAAACGGTCGGTCAAAAAACTACTTCTAGTGAGAAAAACTTTTTTGTTTTCTATCGTAGCATTCCCAATCTTGGTATATATTAGTTTTATATACTTTCACATAATTTCGAAAAAATTGATCAAAATCGGATGACTATAGCATATAGCTGCCATAGGACCGATCGGTCGGAAAATGTGTTTTACTAAGAAAAGTTTTTTTTATGGTATCAAATTGTTATTATCAATGATTTAAAAATTTTAAATATCTGATATCTATATCCTATATATATTTTACCGGTTAAATCAGTTGGAGAAAAGTTTTTCAAGTGTAGTAAAACTTCGGCACAGTCGAAGTTAGCTTTGCCTTCTCGTTTTTTTTTTTAAATTCAGTAAATAAATCTTATTCTGAGGCTTTTATTTTTCAATCACAATATAAAAGTCTTTTAACTTATCGTATGATCCATTGGATGTACCTTAAAATATAATAGACTTTTATTATACACTTGAAAAGTGTATATTAATTTTGCCCAGAGTTTGTAACGCATAGAAATATTCATTTCCGATCGGTCGGAAAATAAGTCTTAGTGAGAAAAACTTTTTTATTTTCTATAGTAGCGACGCCAATCTTGGTATATATTAGTTTTAGATGATTTAACATATTTGTGGAAAATTTATCTAAATCGGATGAATATAGCATATAGCTGCCATATAAACGGTGGGTCAAAAAACTAGTTCTAGTGGGAAAAACTTTTTTATTTTCCATCGAAGCGTCACCAATTTTGGTATATATTAGTGTTATATGCGTCAACACAATTCTGGAGGATTTTATCAAAATCGGATGACTATAGCATATAGCTGCCATAGGACCGATCGGTCGAAAAATGTGTTTTACTAAGAAAAGTTTTTTTTTTATAATATCAAATTTTTATTATCAATGATTTAAAAATTTTAAATATGTGATATCTATATCCTATATATATTTTACAGGTTAAATCAGTTAGAGTAATGTTTTTCAAGTGTATTAAAACTTCGGCACAGTCGAAGTTAGCTTTGCCTTCTCGTTTTTTGTCTGTTTTTGGAAGCTAACTTAAGTTTCTTGTCCACTGCTGATTTAAATCATGAATATCCTTTTTTTTAAGAGTATTTAAGGTCTGGTTTTAAATTATTTTGAAGCTTAAAACCAATATTAAAATATGTTAGTACTTAAAATTTACCGGAAAGGTCTAAAATCAAGTATTTCTATATTGAAAAGATCATACTTTAAATAAACATTTTGTGCTTGGATCAAGTTTAAGCGCACTTAGCGTGCTATTGGACACATTTTTCTTGATTAAATTACATTTCTTTCTGATTACATTTCGTTTGAAAACTAATTTTTCCTGCTATACCAAAATTTGCGCCATTTTCTCTCAGATAAAGCGTAATCTCTGGCCTTCATTCTCGCTCTATTAGACCTCGCTCTATGAGCATTTTAGCTGAACCAAGCTAGACATTTGTTAGTTGCAAATTGTTATCATCGGCCATTTGCTCCAGACAGCAGCCATTAAGTATGAAGTCGTCCCTCTGCCTCTTCTGCTCAACTACTTAACCTGAGCTAAGCTTCAAGCCTGACAACTGTCAGAATTTAATGGCGGCTTCAATTTTTATAACCAAAGCACGACTACCGTCTTCTGCTGCCGCTGCTGCTGCTGCTGCTGCTCATCAAGTGCACTGAGAAGTTCAAGTTGCAAAAAAAATGAAAAGATTATGGCAGCCAATCTGCGCAGGCGCAGGAACGTTGCAGCCAGCAGAAAGAAATGCAAACGAGTCAGTCTGAGGCCAAAATGCAGATTTCATAAGCACGATATCGTTTGCCAGGGCGAGTGAGGATTTTGAGGGGGCGGCGGCGGGGGGGTAGAAGAGCGACTCTGGTGAGTTGTATGTGTGCAGCATGCAATATGAGTTCCCACAGTCTTCTGCGGTTGCTCTTTGGCAACGCCTTCAAAATACAAAAAAAACTGATGACGTTGTAAGGCAGCCGCCTCAGACTCCGCTGATGACTCCACCAAAACAGAGAGATCTTGGCATGCATATGAGCTGGATGGGCAGGGATGGCAGCGTGAGGCGGTTTTACATGATTTTTAAATATCGTGAGCTATAAATTTTCAAAAATATTTTAAGTTACATTTTTTAGTTTTTCAAAGAAATTTTCCCTTTTCTTCTGCGATTTTTTGAAACCAAGCCACACAATTTTAACTACAGCCCTGGCTACTCGTGAGTTTAATTTTTGCTATTTTCTCAACTCTCAATACCCGCTGGCATCTCTAACTCAAAAGCCTGGCCATAACCATAACCCATCACCATCTCAACCTCGTCTTCGTCTTCGACGTCGTCGTCGCTTATCTGGCAAAATTTGATCAACGTTTTCGCAATTCGGGAGCTCCGCCCCGAAGGTATTTCCATAAATATTCCTCAGCCGTTTTGGTTTTATTTTGGTTTTGCCTTCTTTGCTGCTTCATTTTTTTTTTGCTTTTTACTTTTATTGGTTGCTACAAATAAATTAAAATTATGCATGCTTAGGCTTAGGGCCATGGGAATTTGTTTTGTTGTGGGAAAAGCAAACTTTTGGGCTGAACCAAAAACGAAAAAAGCGATAAAAAACAAAAAGAGTAAAACAAATACGTCTTTGAGTGCAATTTATGTGTGGGAGATGCAGTTTATAACTTGGGAGGTAATTGAACCTGTCATTAAAAATAGCAATTACAGATTATTAGCTTTGAGTCAATAGAGAAAACAAGTTGTAAACCATTTTTGTACATAAATTATTGACTTAATCTATTAGACGATTTTTTTATATTTTATTACTATAAGATACCCGCGTCAAACCAGTCTAGATTAAAGTATTGAATGATGGATAGGAACAGTTTTTGTGCCAGAAACAGTTGATGCAGCTCGTGAATGGATATTGCAAGTTCGTCAGGTTCTTTGGGTCTTAAAGGTTCCTCAGAACTCGCTAGACTCAATACCACAGCTCATTTCGGATCTCATGAGTCGAAAGTTTGACATTGCTCGCACAAATCCGCTTGCACTAGAAATTTTTTAAGCACTGATCGAATTTCCATCTGACAAAACTTTTGCAGCCTTTAAACAGAAAAAATTTTTAATTAGATGTTCAGAGTCGGGATCGAACCCACAACCTTCGGCACAGTAGAAAAACATGCTACCCTTAAACCTCCATAATATTGAAAGAGGTTCGAACCCGTGAGGAATCTTTGGGTTATGGATCCTTTGAGGATTTTGGTTCGAGCCTCAGACAAAAAAAACCTTGTTTTTCCGATTTATTTATACGTTTCAATTGGTTTTTAAGAAAATTAAATTGTTAAGATCTGCCGTTTTTCGGAACAAAATGATTAAATCAGTCCTAAAGTTTATGTATCAATCCGATAAGACCAACCCAAGAAGGATAGTCTTAATTATACCCTTGCAGAGGGTATATAAAAATTGTCACGATGTTTGTAACGCAGTGAAGGAAGCATTTCCGACCACATAAAGTATATGTATTCTTGATCAGCATGACGAGCTGAGTTCTACATCATATAGCTGACATAGGAACGATCGGTCCAAAAACTAGTTTTTGTGAGAAAAACTTTTTTATTTTCCATCGTAGCGTCACCAATCGTGGTATATATTAGTTTCATATACTTCCACACAATTCTGGAAAAATTTATCGAAATCGGATGACTATAGCATATAGCTGCCATAGAAACGATCGGTCTAAAAACTAATTCTAGTGAGAAAAACTTTTTTGTTATCAATGGTAGCGCCTTCCAAAAACTGCAAGGGTATTTAAAACATCGGCGTAGCCGATGTTAGCCTTCTATATTTCTTTTTTAAATAAAGGTCTATTAATTATTGCAATATATCCAGGAGAAAGATATAGCTCAAAGTTTTAAGTATTAGCAAAAAATTATTTGCCAAAAATCCTATCCAATTTGGGGTCTTAATTTTGCGACTTGAATAGAACATTGATCATTATCCTTGGCACTTGGACTCATATTTTTCTTTAATCGATCTTTTTAGTTATTTTAAATAATTTATTTAAAAAAAGTCAAATGATTCGAGAAAAAGCATTAAAATAAAGCCTACACTTACGCTGACCGATCTTTGATCAAAATAGCTTTAAAAAATCAAGAGAAGCCGACATGCAATAACCGTATTTTAAATAAATGAGTCTGAACATGTAAAAAACATAAAAGGCCGTACACACGGTGCTCTTACTAATGGAGAAAGGCGACTTATATTAAGGAAAACCTTAAATTCCCTCGACCCTTGGTCAAAAATCAGTACAAAATTTGATGTTAAAGGCAGTTTCACAACTATGCGTCGCGTTATTTCGAGTATTAAGCATATAAAAAGATAGAAAATCATGAAGAAGCCACCTCTTAACACGGCTCGAAAGGCACAACGCCTCAGTTTTTGTCTCTCACATATTACCTGCACTTCGACAAATAAAAATATAATTTCGATGGTCCTGATGGCTATAGCTATTAATTCTATGAACTCCAAACCGAAACTCATTATTTAAACCGACGACATATTAAAATTGGAGTTGTAATGGTCTGAGGGAGTAATTCGTATTATAACACCGAAAAATTTAAATTTTTGTATATTACAATGAATGCGTTGTCTTACAGTGGTATATTGAAAAAGGCGTTTCCATACTTTCATAACCATTTTATAAAACACCCCTATAAAAAACAGACATAAGGGGTATTCTATTGGCGGGGAGTGTATGATGTACACTGCAAACTATATTAAGATCTTTGTGATCATTCTTTTAGGTCGTAATAGTCCTAAGTCAATCCCGACTAAATCTTAAAAATAGTAACGAAATATTATTCCTTGAAGTTTAATAAATTCTAAATTATTCCCCCAAAATATGCATAAAATACGCACACGTTCTTGGTTTAAGCCCATTTAAGCTGTTTCCATCTTTTGTTTAAATCGATGACTCTTATTGCCTTGAGCTAATCTAAGTCCAAGAAGGTAGACCTGTAGGTCAGAAATCTACCAAGACCTCCATAAGTAAAATCACAGCACCAGTTGGGAATTTTAGAGACAGATTCGTGCTAAAATATTTCGCATTTTCCATTGCATACTTTTTGGCTTGGCAAAAAATTTAAAATTTTGTACTTGAATTAAGAATGCGTTTTCTAGAATTTTTCGTTTAATATTTAATCTAGAATCTAAGTAAAAATATACTTGATTCAATAATTTGTAATCTCGATTTTAGTAAAATTAACGGTCATTTTTGGACTTAAAAATTGTTTATACTTAATTTAAGTACACCCAAGAATAAAATATTCTTGAAATTGTAAGTACAAAACGGTATAAATTTCTGACATTCATCTAACATCGATTGGGATTGATTTAAGTGGGAATATCTGGGAGTTTTTCTTCTGTGTATGCATTATATCTTGCTGGAGCTGTTTATCTCTACGAGTTCTTAGATTAGAAAGAAATTTAGTGTTAGAAATTTTCGTACAACAAAATTAGCGCCATATTTTGTATGTCTTCGTTTTTAAGACTTTAAAAAAAACATTTTTAATGCCATCTTGGCAATTTTCGATGGAATCTATTTGCCTGTTTGTTAGACTTTCCAAAATTTTTTTATTCTTGAAAATAACCTATTTCTATTTAATGTATTTGATGTTTGCTGCAAATTCTCTAAGTTTTGAAAATAAAATTTTGATTGATTCGGAAACCAGAACAGATGTATAACATATTTTTTATATTTGATATTTGTTCATTGCATAAACTTTGCGTTTAAGCCATTTCTAATTTTTTAAATAACAGAGTACTTATAAAATTTTACAAACAAACAAAATAACTGATATTTAATTTTGAAGGAATAACTTCAAACTATTTCTGTTTATCTTTATTCGACTGTCATTTTGCTGACTTAAATATTTTATCTTAACACATAAGGCTCTAATCGTTTCATTGAAAATAAGAACCTTTACCAGATTCCGATTTTTGTTTTAAATTCGGTAAACCAGAATTCAGACCTGTATAACATTATTAAAAAATAAAAAAATATTTTATAAAACTCCTTAAAGCAATCTTCAATGATTGAATCAGATTAAATCGTAATGATTTAAAGTTGAAATAAGTTAAATTCTTATTTTTGAAATCAGGTTGTGAATGCATCGTGAATTAATCACAAAATGATTGATTCATTTACAGCCCTGCTATCAGGTATATAAAAACATATAAAGCGCAAGTGATGAAATTCTTTTTGTATAATAAACCCGCCCGGAAGTCTAAGCAAGAGCTATTGTATATTGCCTGAATTTAATCCAATAACTTTGTTCGATTCGTCATCCATGAGAATAGGGTACTTCCCCTCCATTCCTCTCTGATCCAAAGAATTGTAGAAAGTATTCTGAAGTTAAATCAAATTAGTTTCCATTCAAACAACGGGCACTTTTCTTCTCTTGTACCACTCCCCTTTATTCATCCAAGTTAACCACAAACCCACCTTCATTCAAATTCCAGCCCCAAAATGCTAATTATCATGTCGAAGAATCATATTTTTTTTTTTTCTTTTCTATACAAAATCATTAATAACTAAGCATAAAAGTGTTATAATCACGTCAAAGGTGTCGGTAGCCAGCCCGCAAAGGTGTCAAAAGTGCCTCCCGTCCCTATTCCCGCCTCACACCACCTTTCAACTGCCACTTGTAACAAATTGCCAAGCACGTGGATAATTGATGAGCGGCGGCTGCCGCTGCACCCAACTACTCTTTGGCATTTAGCATAATTTCAAGTGCTTTGTGTAATATCGTTTTGGGTTGTGTTGTTGTTGTTTTGTTTGTGTCTATCCCATAATTATGGGCATTTGTACAAACCATTTGAAGGCAACATCAAAACTAATTTGAATATAATTTCATAGAAATTTGCCCGTTTCTCTGCATTTTTTATGGCTTAATCCTTGTGTCTTGTCTTTTATGCAAATTATTTTTTAATAACCCTTTGGGTAGATGAAAGAAGTGGATGGACTCCCTTTGAAAGCAACTTTTGTTCAACCTGATTACAGTCTCCCGGTTTTGGTCTCGCTTTTGTCTGGGTTTTGCTGACGCCTTTTTGGGTTCATTCAGGCGGCTTTTTGTATGGATTTGATTATTATTAAAAATGATAAATGAAGATGAGTTCGTGTCGGCAGAGTGCAGTAGCAATTTGAACTCATCAGACTGTGGGTAACACTTGAGTTATAGGTCTGAGTTTGGTAGGTAGTCGGTGGAGGAAGTGAAGATAAGGTGTGTTATACTTAGGAATCAATTGAAATGATTGAAAATGTCGCATGGATCCAGTTTTGTATATTTTGGAATCTAAGTGTTTACACTAACCTTAAGAACAACAAAAGCTTAAAATATTTTCTATACAGTTTTGAGAGGGAGTTTTAATCAGGAATGCAAACCGGTACGAAACCGAAATCTTCTGAACCGAAAAACCCCGTTGAAAATTATCATGAGAACCCGAACCAACTTGTTTTTTTATTCTTATTCAAGGGGGTTCGGTTCTGAATAATACAATTTCTAGCATAGAACCAATTTTTACACTCTAATGTTAAGAAATATTTGCTCCGTATAAACAATAATTTTTCCAAAAATATGCGCATGTAAACTCTCTCCCACCCGCAACCAAAAACTGGACAATATGAAGAAACCCGCCTCTGATATCATTGCTTTATTATATATATTGCTGATATATTGCTCGTATAGAGATGCATTGGCACGGAAAATAGAGAAAATATATGTTCTTTATTTAAATTTCTTCATTTTTATAACCAATGCACAATTGGGAGTCGAAGTCGTGCTGTGCCGGTGTCATTCCTAAAAAAATTATTCCGTCTAGATATTCTAAGATTTTATATAGGTTTCATGGTAGTGTTAGGCTGTTTATGAGTGGTTCAAATTTTCAAAAATGAGTGGTTCACTTAACTGAACAAGTGAAAATGTTTTTCTTCAATTGATTTTTTTTTATTTGACTCGTGTTCAGTTATTCTTGTTCAGTGACTCTTTTCACAATTTCTCTTGTTCAGTGACTCTTTCCTCAGTTAATTTTGTTTAGAGACTCGTGTTTAGTTACCCTTGTTCAGTGACTCTTTCCTCAATTACTCTTCTTCAGCGACTCTTGTTCAGTGATTTTTGTTCAGTTACTATTTTTCAGTGACTTTTTCATTAGCTACTCTTGTTCAGTGACTCTTTCCCCCGTTACTCTTTTTCAGTGACTCTTGTTGAGTTACTCTTGTTCAGTGACTCTTTCCACAATTTCTCTTGTTCAGTGGCTCTTTCCTCAGTAACTTTTGTTTAGAGACTCGTGTTTAGTTACCCTTGTTCAGTGACTCTTTCCTCAATTACTCGTCTTCAGCGACTCTTGTTCAGTGATTTTTGTTCAGTTACTATTTTTCAGTGACATTTTCCTTAGCTACTCTTGTTCAGTGACTCTTTCCCCCTTTACTCTTGTTCAGTTACTTATTCCTCAATTAGTCTTGTTTTGTGACTCTTTCCTCAGTTACTTTTCTTTGGAGACTCGTGTTTAGCTACCCTTGTTCAGTGACTCTTTCCTCAATTACTCTTCTTCAGTGACTCTTGTTCAGTGATTTTTGTTCAGTTACTCTTTTTCAGTAACTTTTTCCTTAGTTACTCTTGTTCAATTACTCTTGTTCAGTGACTCTTTTAAAGAGACTTTTTTCATAGTTACTCTTGTTCAGTGACTTTTTCCAACTTTTTTTTATTAAAAATTTTTAAACCAGTTCCCGGATTCAAAGGGGCTGGTATTGAAATCATGGCCTAATATCGGAGAATCAAATAAATTTATTAATCTTTTCGTTTCTTTGACTAACTGATTCATCGTTCCAAAGGCCAAACGGCTAGTCGTAAAGAGCTGAAATCTTGTTCATATTTTAGATGAGGCATGCAGTTGCGTACTATGAAAGCTAAATTCAAAATAATTAAATGCTACATAAGTACATAAAGAATTTTAAATTAAAGTTATATATATCATTCGATCAACAACTTCTTTAAGCAGACTAGGGTCTTAGCTCTATTTCTGAACAAAATCTTTTCTATAGATTTTCAGGCCTGTTCCCATTTTGGATTTCGATCAAGACATGCGGAATCGGAAAAAATGTTCCCTATTCCATAATCTGATTGTGTGATTCGGCTATTAACTTCCAATTTCCACTCTCTTTCTTGATGGTTCTCAAAAACTGTTTATGAAAGTGCCATAGGAGCACAATTGTTTTTGTAAAGCAACAAGATAAAGGCTTGTATATTTGAACACACACAGCACCCAGCATTAACCGGTTTATCTCCAACCCTTTGTGGTGTTTTTTTTTCGTCATATATTTAGCTAGCCGCCCTGCCATAAGCCTAGTGTGGGCATCCCTGATTTAGCCTATACTAATTGAGCTACTTTACTAACTACTTCCGATTTCGGTTTACTTTGGATCAGCCCTCGTGATTTTGTGCAGTCCTTTTCTTTTTTGATAATGCAAGCTCATTTCCATTTCCTGTCTGGTCACGCTTCTTTATTTAATTTTTCATGTTTTTTTTTTTATTCATATTTTGCCAACGTGTGTGTCTTTTGATTTATTATGCGGCTTTTATTTCATTCATAAATGAAATTATTATTTTCTTCTTTTGTGGCTCAAAACTCTTTCGTGTCATCAGCAGCGCCTCGAACTGATTTTCATACTGCCAGTGAATCCGGGCGGGGTATCATTAGCCAGGTTAACCCTGCTGCACTTCCGTCCCCCAGCCCCAGCCTTTAACATCATCATCATCGTCGTCGTCGTCATTCAATCGCCTGCTCGACTTCTGTTTTCTTTCGAAAATCATTTTTTGTTGTCTGCACGCAACATTTGTTGTTGGTTTAGGCCAAAAGTGCGGAATGAATAATATTCTATGGATATATTTATGTTTTGTGGGTCTTGACAAATGACTGACATCAAATTTACATAGCCCAGAGTTCAGGAAATGATATCATTTGAATAAATATCGCATGTAGAGCAATTAAATTGGTTAAAGGCAATTTTATGGAAATGTTTTTGTTACGCTTTAAGGCTAACAATTTGTAAAATTAGTTTGAAACTTTGCAAACTGCCCTCGCTGCCAAAATTATCATACAAAAAACTTCAAACTTACCGCCTGCATTTTGCATGCTGTTGCTGTCCTCATCATTTTCAATCAATGTTGTTGTTGTTGTTGGCGCCTGCAATGTTGTTGTTGTTGTTGCTGTTGTCGTTGTGATTGCCGTGGCCAATGTGGCTGCTGCCTCCGGCAAATCATCATTTTGTTGTAATGCGACTAATGAGGCGGCAAAATTGACGTGTTGCTGCGGTGTGAACTTGAAGAGCGAAGAGGAAGATGCAGATGCTGCGGCTGCGGCTGCTGCTGTTGCTGATTGAGTTATTGGCTCGCTTTTAATTGTGGTGTGTTGTTGTTGCTGTTGTTGCCAGTACTCGGCAGCTATCAAATGCTGCAGACTATGTGTAGGCAAATGTTGACCAAAAAGATTACTCAAATGTTGCAAAGGCGTATTGCTGGCCACATGTTGCTGCAGTAGTTGCTGTTGCAATAACAATTGCTGCTGCTGCTGTTGTTGTTGCTGCTGCTGTTGCATCTGATGATGATGCTGCTGCTGATGATGATGATGATGATGATGATAGAGCAATGTTGCCGCTGTCACGCTTTCATTGGCCTCACCATTGATTTTATATTTGCTTGTGGTTGTCGGCGTTGACATTGTTAGTGCTTCCGTTTGGAACAGCTGTCCTTGCTGTTGTTGCTGGCTATTGCTGCGATTTGTATTGCTCCTCTGACTTAGGCTTTTGTATTCAAGCAGCATACCTTTGTTGCTAGCAACCTTTTGCTGCTGTTGCTGATAGTAGTTTGCTAGCAACAATGGCATAATCAATGTTTACCGCTAACTGTGCCAACAGCAGCAACACAGCATAGAAGGCATATACTATATATAGTTTTGTTGTTGTTGTCAGATAGCAGCAGTTGAAATATGAGTTGTTCACGTTTTCAAATTGATTAGCCTGGCCGATAAGCAGAGTCACCAAAGTTGGTCAAGTGGCCTGCAGTTGTCCCACTGCAATTAGGCAAAGAAGATTAATTAGTTAAATCGTTGGACAAATCTACAAGTTATTGTTAACATGGGTGGTAAATCAAAACATTATCTACGAATAAATAAAAGCCCATTGTATTTCTATTTTACACAATAATTACATAATTTAACAACATTCTTAATTCTGACTTGCCATAATACCCTGAATCTTTTAGAAATGTGTAAAAAGGCTACCATCAAGTGGTGAAAATGAAGAAATCAAAAGAAAGCACCGTCGACTCTATGAAATGATTCAATTTTTGATTAGCATTGAGCCATACCCGTCTGTCTGTCTTAATTATCAAATTTCAGAGATGGTTAGAGCTAGAGACAACGAATTTGGTGTGTAGCCTCCCTTTACATCCTAGCCAGAGATTAATCCCGAAACGAATATCGGTTCCGGTACGAACCGAGATGAGAATATCCGTTAAAGGATATATTTCGGTTTTAGATTTATTTCGGATTTCGGTTCCGATACGGTACTCAGATTTTTACTTACCGGTACAAGTATAATTTTTTTAATATTCCAAAATTGAATTTATTTCAAGATATCCAAAAAATTAGTAGATGTAATAGAACCAAAAAATTTTGTTTTAAAATACTCAAAGGGTATATCAGCTCTAAGAAACACAAAACAGATTGAAACCTAAAATCTGCTTTAGCTTTTCCTTACATTACATTTTTCAAAATATTAAAGCAGAGTATTTTTACGGCGAAATTTTATTAAAATCCAGAAACTTAATTTTTTAAAATTTATATTATAATTTTTTTAACATTTCTATATATTTAATGGATTTTTTTAAGACTTACCTCGGTGAAAAAATGGAATTAACCTGCAAAATTTTCGTGCAATCATTTTTCACAACTTCGACGTGGATTATCACGACAAGAGTGCAACGATGAACTTAATCATTGTATGGCGATGAAGCACCAAAGCAAAGCACTGTGAAAATTGGTTTATTGAATTCAAACGCGGCGACGCTCGCTCGGAAGACGAAGGTCGTGAAGGTCGTCCAAACAGTCGTTGTGCCAGAAAGCATTGATGCCGTGCGTGAACTGATACCGCAAGATCACTTCATGTGACATACCGTGAGATAGAGGCATCCTTGGCCATTTCTTGCACCAACATACATTCGATATTGCATGAACACCTGGGCGTAAAAAAGGTTGGGTCTCCGTTTAACTTGCACAATTTGGACAATCGCAAAAAGGACTCGTGTGGATTTGGTGCAAACAAATTTAGAAAACGAGAAGGCAAAGCTAACTTTCGACTGTGCCGAAGTTTTAATACACTTGAAAAATTTACTTCAACTGATTTAACTTGCAAATATATATAGATATAGGATATCAGATATTTAAAAATTATGAAATCATTGATAATAAAAAATTAATACCATAAAAAACTTTTCTTAGTAAAACACATTTTCCGACCGATCGGATCCTATGGCAGCTATATGCTATAAATAATAATCCGATTTTGATAATTTTTTCAAAATTATGTGAAAGCATATAAACCAATATTAATTAAGATTGGGACGCTACGATAAAAACAAAAAAGTTTTTTCTCACTAAAAGTGGTTTTTTGACTGAACGTTCATATGCGCGGTATAAAAGCATATGCTATATTCATCCGATTCTTTGATCAATTTTTTCAGAATTGTGTGGAAACATATAAAATAAATATATACTACGATTGGAGCTGCTACGATGAAAATCAAAAAGTTTTTCTCACAACGACTTATTTTCTGACCGATCGTTCATGGCAGCGTATGCTATAGTGATCCATTTTGATACATTTTTCCAGAATTATGTGAAAGCATATAAAACTAACATATACCAAGATTAGTGACGCTACGATGGAAAACAAAAAAGTTTTTCTAACTAGAACTTGTTCTAGACCGATTTGCTCCTATGGCAGTTATATGATATAGTCATCCGATCCGGCCGGTTCTGACATATTAGTTGCGTGTGGTAAAAGAAGATCTGTGCAAAATTTGCGCTCGATAGCTTTAAAACTGAGAGACCAGCTCGCGAGAAACAGACAGATGGACAGACGGACAGACGAGACGGACAGACGCAACGGACGGACAGGAGGCGGAAATGAACTCAGCTTACTGTCCTGATCAAGAATATATATAGTTTATGGGGTCGGAAATGAATATTTCTATGCGTTACAAACTTAGAGGCAAAATTAATATACACTTTTCAAGTGTATAAAAAGGGGGTAAAGGGGGGGTTTCGCTGGCGTTTTGAAAGACGTAGTATAAGATCGTTACAGGTGAACCGTATGGATCAGCGCTATATTCGGAGCGAAAAACAGCACCCACCTGGGTGTCTTCGAAGATTATTTAACCAACGAAAGTCTTCGTAGAGGGAGGCACTTAGTCGCCTGCTGGTAAAACTGCTATGTGGCGACTGTTCCAGTTGAGCAACGTAGGACGGTCAATCTTGAGGCACACCATCGGCTTTGGCCTGAAGCTCCGAGAATTCGAAAACGAACAAGAGAAGACAGATCACAAAAATTACGACAATGTTGCCAGCTCTCACACATCAGCTCACATCAGCGCCTTTGACCATGCGTGGTCAACGATTTCTCGTCGCCAGAAGATGTTGAAGAGTTCAAAACTAGCTTATGTGCTCTCAATCGGAGGAAAAAGACAATTAGTTGGTTACCGCAAAACAGTGTATAAATCTTGCTGCAGAATACTTTGAAAAACACAAAAAACCACTTTATCATAACAATATTCGCGTTTTCATTAGGCCAGAAATATATATAAAGCAACACCAATACCATGACAAATCCTACGATAAAGATAATAAAGAATGATAAAAATATAAGAAAATTTTTTTTTAACGATTTAAGTTGGTCCTGCCATCGCTCGTAGTTCCACATAAGTAATTCAGATATTTGGTGTCATAGGTGTCAACAAATTCATTCGACTACCTTTTATTAACATACAGTCAGAGGGAACATTATACCATTATTAAACTGAATTCGCTTGGTAAGATCAACAAAGTCATAAATTGTGCTGAACATTAAGCGATAAGGCTGGATCGCAATACTTCAATGGTCCACAATAAGTCAAAATAATATCATTAATAAGGGGACTTCCCTAATTATCAACAATGTTACTGAATATATTTAGAGAGCGTAAAATGTTCCTTTAATCAGGGTTAGTCATTTTTGTTTAACTTTAAAATTGGAAATGGTAAAATGTTTAGTATTTTATTACTGGTATTTTTATGATAAGTCTGCATAGTTCCTAGAAAACCAAAAGTACAACAAAAGTCTCAACAATTAAAAATTCACAACTTAGAGCCTTTAATCGCATTTTCAGCTTAAGAAAAAAAAATGTTAGAGAAATTCAATTATGCAAACTCATCATCTGGCACGCAAAGTTTGATGGACATGTGAACTTGTTGTACACCTCCAAACCAACCCAACTCTACTCTCTCCCTCTGTCTCTCTCTCTCAGTCTCTGACTTAGTGATATTTCTTAACTTTTTTTTTTGTCATTTTAATTAGTTCAATTTCATATTTTCACCCGGCGACAAACAGTAATAACATCTACTCTGAGTAGATGTAGATGCTCATGACTTGACTGGAAATTAAAATCCGAAAATGCCTAATCATTGCTACTTTTGTTTAGCTTATCGAAGCAATTGCGTAGAGAGTCAACCAGAGGCAAAGGTAAAAAAAAGACAAAGTCTGTCAACGGTGGCAAGGCAATTGAACGGAATATACATAATCGGTTAACAGAAGAGCAGAGTGAAGAAGGGCGCGCGGTAATAATCACAGATACACTACAAAAAAAAATTACATGATATGCAATTTACTTTGAACTTCAAAATCTTTATTCTGACAATAGCCGAAACAAATAGGCAAAGATGGTTTTTGGTAAACCACAAGGGCATTAAAGGAGTCTGATGGTATTACACCTTATTTTCGCTATAAGAAAATACCTTAAGTTGATTGCTTAAATTAATCGTACAATTTCGTCCCTCGACTTAATAACGATCCATCGATCCGTAAAAAAGGAACTAAACAATCGAAAAATATCTTTGATATCAGTTTATTTAATGAAAAATATTTTATTAGGAGATATACCCTTCTATTCTACAAATCGCTTTCGCCCCAAATACGACCCAAATCGTATGGGAACTGGGTCGTTCTTGGGTCGGAAGCGATTTGTGGAACACCTGCGATAATTTTATTTTGTAAAATTTATTATCAATTTTCTTAGTATTGTTAGGGCTAAATGAATGACCATAAAATATACCTCCACTTAAAGCAAAGCGTGTTCCCGTAAGGGCGTTCTGCATCGACCGTGACGAATGACAGTCTGAAGGTGCAAGGTCTGGGCTATAAGGCCGCTGGGTTAGGACTTAGAAATTCTTGTCCGGTTTCGAACCAGATTTAACCGGTTTAAAAGTGGCTCAGAGGAATATCTTAGAAATAATGTAAGCAATAAACATGAAATTTGGTAGTTTGAAAATATGAGATTAGATATTTTCCCGGATCAAACCCTTTTTCCAAACCAGATAAAACTAAGTTCAAAAAAAAACTTCAAAAATGGTTCATTGCCATTTTTCAGAAATTAATTAAACTATAAAGTTACAAGTTTGCGGGTTTTTCAAACCAAAAATTAATTTTGTCTGATCAAAAAAGAAGAATAATTATCGTATGCTCAAGTAAACAAAAATACAGAAATTCAAAATATTTTTTTAAATTTTTTACAAGGTTTTTTTTAATACAAAAACCTTGAACCTTAAATTTCTGAACCTTAACCAATAGTATTTTAGGTTCGAACCCGAAAATCGGACCTCCGCAAAAAGGATTTGGGTTTGCAGCCCTTCACCCTTCCTTCACCCTTTACATTGTGTCCATACGGAGCTGAGAAGTACTGTTGCGCTTAACAGCACATGAATGGAAACTATGTTAAGTATGTGGATTAGATTTTCGTTTGTACTGCTAAGGAAATATTGTTGCAAATTCACCATTTTTCTTCCTTGACATCATCAGCAATCAGCTGAACCTAAATTTAGGACAAGAAGGTAAATCTAACTTCGTTTGCGTGGAAGTAAGTGCTCGTTTTTACAAGGGTTTGAATTACTTAATAAAAATAGCAAAAATTTGACTAAATCATACACTGCTTAAAGTGCTTGACGAGAAATTGCTTACCTTTTTCAAAACAATAGCTGGTAATTGAAAAATACCACGAAATTCAAGATTTGGTGATATTAAAATAAATCTGGTCACACTTGACTTCCGTTCCACCTTGACATAATATATGCTGAAGTAAGATAAATTACTTACTTCGCAGGTCCGCGTAGTTTAACGCGAAGTTTGATTTAATTTATTCTTTTCCTACGCGTTTTCGTGTCGTACATTTAAGGCTGCACTCCTCTGTCAGTTGGGCGGGAAGTGGGCTGCTAATTTTTTTCCTGGGGCTTACCGGTAACAAGCTTTAACGTACTGTACCATGTACGACAACGTCCAAACACTGCATATTTCTTGTGAAGGTTGAAAATATGGAGTTATCTTGTGTTTCTAAAGTCTTTAATTTTTTTTTGTATTTTTTGCATTTTATCTTGAGCCTTAGATATATAACTATGTCTTCATGATACCAGTTAAATCTTACCAAAAATGTGAAAAATAAACAAATTTGTATCTAAATGCTTAACCAATTAAATGAACTCAATACATTTTCTCAGTGTATCAATTGATATTCCAGTCAACCGCCTCGTGTTGTCGCATTTAACTCCTCATAAAAGTGAGTCTAGACTCCGACTCCAACTACAACTACAAACTACAAGCCAGCTTCGCTTCGCACTTATAATTACAAGTCATCTACCTGATGTTTTTGACCATTTAAGCTACGGCAACAAAACCAAATGTACAACAAAAAAGAAGACGAACAACAACGCCGGCAGAGAACAGTAGCAACCGGCAACCGCAGAGAGAGGGTAATCATATAAAAATAATAAATAATAATCATAGAACCAAAAACAAATTTCCATTCTTGTTGTTTAATACCATTTAAATGTGGTGCGTACAGCCCCCAAGTCATGTTCTTTCTATTATACCAAAAAGGGAAGCGATGAAACTGGAGATGGGACAAGTGCAACGGAAATGTAACGAAATGACTTAACAAATTTAACAATTTTAAGCGTATTAACAAATTGATTGGGAACAAACTGGGCAGTCGAACGATTTACAGTTTAAGTAGATTGAAATATATTTATATATATAGAAATAATAGGGAAATGTGTACTTTCCCCATTTTCTATCAACCCATTGACTGGCCACGTGATAATCATTTATTACCCCAATGTCTGTTCTTGGGAAAACTAAAATTAACGCTTGACCATAAATTTCAACAATTAAAACACACAATGAAGTGCCATTCATTTGGTCAATTACAGTAAAACCCGGCTAGTTAAGAGCCCCCAACTGTCTTATCAGAAATTGGCGATATCGTCGCCAACCAAATGGAAATGAGTCAAATAAGCAAAACAAAACGCAATCAAGAAATGCACGTGAAAAATTATGTACAAACAACAATCCGTTATGCATATCTTACACCAGATTTTCAGTATGCCAACGACAAGGCAATCAGTAATTTTTGCTAATTATTATTGAGCTGAAATTGGGTTAATTTGTCTTAGTTGCTAAGTCACAATTGTTTCATTGCAAGTATTCCATATTCTTGGATGGGGAGGCTAAGCCAACATAAGCCACTCGGAAATCCCTTTGGCACTTAACGAATGGCGCCCCATTATTCATTCATGGTAAGCATTTAGAAGAAGTGCAGACAGAAATCGATGGGCCAGCGTAAAAAAAAGAAGTTCCCATATTTGACTAAGCCTTAAATATAATTAATTTTTAATATTTATGCGTTGTACGTGGACTTCCAACTAAACTTCAATTAGCATTTTTAAGACCCACCGAGTTAAAAATAACAATTGTTTATAGAGCACAAATTTTAACACTATATCATTTAGGTAAAAATAGATTGCAAATTGGTTTTGGGGTTGCCTGGAATGAATGTAAGCCCGGGCATTGTCATTTGATTGAAGGTCGGGCATAGTCACATTAATTCATAACACTCACACACACCTTTGACTTTGTACCTGTTCCAAAGCAGCTTATCATTATTTACATACAACTATGGTTTGAAGTGTGTTATGCGAATTTCGCTATAAATTTATGAGTGGTATTTATTTACATTCGTTTTTTTTTTTGGGAACGAAAACCACTTTGCCTAGACTTATTACAAAATTATTCAATGAGATCATAAATATTAGAAAATATTTTAAAACATATTTATGTGTACCTGAATATTAAAAAAAAGGGACCACTTAATGCTGAAGCCTTCAACAAACTGTAACTTTGATTACAGATCTCTAATAAGTGAGATCTGTTGACTGGAATAAAAAATTAAATTCAATTTATTCAATATTATATGTAATATTTTATTATTTTTTTATTATTAATATATTAGTAATTAAATATATTTTGTAATCGAAGCGTATGCATTTGATTTTTAGTTCTTCTTAACAAGGCTGCAAAACGGTCCGCAAGCAAACCCCAAAGAACCGGTTCGGTTCAGGCTTTATGGATTGCCCGAATTGGACTATGAACCGAACCCTTTACATTTTTGACCCCTCAACCCGAACCGAACCATTTATTTAACAAAAAAGGTTCGGTTAAAGATATTAAGTAATTTTAAACCTTTAAATGACTCTTCTTCGGGTTACGAAACTGAGAAGTAAAAAGGTAACATACATTGACAAATAATTTCTAATTTTTGGAAAAGTCTTAAAAACGAAGAGTTTAAAAATATTGCGATTTCAGCAACCTTGCCGTTACCCTGTTATGGCCCTTAGACTCCACAGGTTTGTTGAGCACTTTGCGCATCGAGTTGTCTATGTCTTGCCATTTCTGGTTTGTTTTGAGCTCTAAGATATTTCGTAAAACGAGCCTACACGTTGCCATAGGCATACCTGAGTTCTGCCAATTGCGAGTTTTCCAGCTTCGCAGTTGCCACGATGATCTGGTAGATTTTGGACTACTCTGACATCTCTGACTCTGACATGGTTTTTTTATATCGAATTGCAGAATATCGAGTCAAGCTTCTTAATTGCATCCTGACTGTCAAAAAAATTATAAATTTATTTAGGGTATGTATTAAGTACTTCCTTATTTACGACTTATTTGAGAAACAAATCATTAAAATAAAAATTTTTTTTTCAAGTGAACTAATGTTCGAACCAAAACCTGGGGTTCCGAGGAACCTGTCCGCGAACCGAACCTTTAGAATCCTCAAGGGTTCGAATCCCAAACAAACCTCATCTAAAATTATGGAAGTTTGCAGCCTTGCTTCTAAAACTAATCACTAGACATCGGATTTTAGTTTTTTTTTTCAGATTTAATTTTATCCTAGCAGACCAGGGTAAATGTTTTATTAAAGAACATTTTTGTGATTTGAGCAATGCAATGAGCAGGCCATTTTGTGTTTTTATACTCTTGAAAAGTGTCTATTTATTTTGCCCAGAAGTTTATAACGCATAGAAATATTCATTTCCGACCTCCTAAACTATATATATTCTTGATCAGGAAAACGAGCTGAGTTCAATTCCGTCTGTCTGTCTGTTTCTACGCGAACTAGTCCCTCAGTTTTAAAGCTATCGAGCTGAAATTTTGCACGGAGTCTTCTTTTTACTGCACGCGACTAATATGACTATATCATATAGCTGCCATAGGATCGATCGGTCAAAGAACTAGTTCTAGTTTGAAAAACTGTTTTGTTTTCCATCGTAGCGTCACTTATCTTGGTATATGTTAGTTTTATATGCTTCCACATAATTCTGGAAAAATTTATCGAAATCGGATGACTATATTATATAGATCCCATAGGAACGATCGGTATAAGAACTAGTTCTAGTGAGAAAAACTTTTTTGTTTTCCATCGTAGCGTCACAAAACTTGGTATATGTTCGTTTAATATACTTTCACATAACACAGGAAAAATTTATCAAAATCGGATGACTATATTATATAGCTCCCATAGAAACGGTCGGTCAAAAAACAAGTTCTAGTGAGAAAAACTTTTTTGTTTTCTGTCGTAGCATCCCCAATCTTGGTATATATTAGTTTTATATACTTTTACATAATTTTGAAAAAATTTATCAAAATCGGATGACTATAGCATATAGCTGCTATAGGACCAATCGGTCTGAAAATGTGTTTTACTAAGAAAAGTTTTTTTTAATGGTATCAAATTTTTATTATCAATGATTTAAAAATTTTAAATATCTGATTTCTATATCCTATATATATTTTACCGGTTAAATCAGTTGGAGTAAAGTTTTTCAAGTGTATTAAAACTTCGGCAGAGTCGAAGTTAGCTTTGCCTCTCGTTATTTATATTTATTTATATTTTTTATATTTATTTATTATTATTTATATAATTTATTTATATTTATTTATATTTATTATTATATTTATTTACATTTATTTATATTTATTATTTTTGTTATCTATATATATTTATATTTATTTATTTATCATCCTAGCGCTACAAGTCTGGACAGACAGATATATTGTAAGAACTTTTTGAAAAAGGTTATTCAACTGATTTATATATTTGAAAGATATTACATTTTTTACTGAACGATATTACAAAATCCGGTTCAATAATATTGCAATTGGTTGTGGCCACAAAATGTTTATTTAACAAAATTGATTTATTCTTAGGTACTTTTACGGGTCATGCATTATAGAATAGACGTCATGTAAAGGCTTTTCAATGCCTTGTAGAGGGTTTTAGAACATAACAATATTTTGATATTTTGAAAACTATCTCAATTAAATATGAACCCCATTCCCAATTTCTCTATCATTCAAAATTTTCAGTGGAAAATTGTATGTGCACCTTCGAAATTTTGAATTAACCCTTCTTATAGGATTTTCTTGGACCATCAAAAATATGCTACCCTTAATAAAATCAGTTTTTCATTTTAGATGATAAATCCCTTCAGAGTTGACCGATTTTCAGTTTATATATTTTTCTATTCTAGCCCAACTTTGTTAAAGACCCAGGTACAAACCAATCCCAAATGTTTAATGACTCTTTAAACCGAACTAAAGGCAATCAGACTATTTCGAATTTATGGTCCAAAAATTTTCTCTCACACAAACCCTCCAGTGTGACCAACTCACAAAAGGCTCATCCATTCTTATATAGATTAGAATTTCTCAATTCTAAAAAAATAAGTTAATAAAGATTTTTATTGATAAAAATTCGATACATGATCTCCTTTATTGCTTACTTTTGATTCAAAAACTCATTCAAAATGTGTTTATGAATTGGATAATAATTAAACGAAATTCACCCTGATCCAATTTCCCAATCACCCCAGATGTTCACCATGCCCATTTCGTTCAGTTCATAAACAGAACCTTTGCCGATGTCTTCCTTTTTAATTTCGAATTCCACTTTCATAAGCCGGGAGTAAACAATTACCTACCGAGTACCTGCAACAAAGTTTACACATTCAAGTGGTACCGGAGGTGATAAATAATATTGAAATTGAAATAAATACAATAAACAAAGTAGGAAAAAAATCAGAAAAATAACCGATCGATTTACACTTTAAAATGTCGTCTCCCTTGCCTTGCCGTGTCATGTCGTCTTGTATAATGTAAATATGGCACAAATAAGTATATACACCTGATAAGGTGCCTCCAACGATTTGTTTTATTAGCATAACACTTGTGGACTGGCTCGACTTGGAGGAGTTCAACTTCAAGTATGGGTAGAACTGCATTTCTTATTCAAATGCCGTTATCTTGCACCGAGATAACCAGACCATTTGCTGTAACGATCAAGTGATTGATTATTTTTACAGTACAATAATAAATATTTGTACGTGCAGCCTTCCTTCCACCAACTGTGCCTGCGACTTCAAACTGCTTAGCCTAATTAGATAAAAATGGAACCCACTCCCGGCAGCGTCTTCTCCATTTACCATATGGGGAGAAGTTGTGACTTGCTTTTGAACTGATTAAGGAAGACAACAAGGCGGACAAGTTAGGACTTATTGGTGTATATTTATGTAGACTCGTGTAGACAATTGCGTCGAAGCTGTTTAAAGAAATGAGTTCAATTTGTTTGCCCACGAACTGATAAGACACACCGCGGGGCCAAGCAACTGAAGATAATGTCACCAAGAACAGAAAAATAACACCTTGCCTGGTGGCATACACCACCTCTCCCATGTCCCCCCTCTGTTGCGATCACTCGCCTTTTGTGTTTGGGTTGGGAACACTTTGCATATCATCGCTGACGTGTTTCACAATTTGTTTTTTGGCGCTGACAATTGACAAAAATGGCAAAATTAATCAATTTAAAGGGGAATTTTAATGGGTATTAATAGGTTGAAAGTTAAATACTCTATGTGGCATTATTATTTCGAATTTTTTTGTTTTTTATTAATTTTCGAATGATAGTTAAACGTGTAAATATTATTAGAGGATAGGTTCTATAATTATTATAGAATTATTGTTGCTATCAACTAAAACTAATCTTTTGTTTTTGGTGTAGTTTCACCTTAGATACAATAAGAATACAAAATTGAACTAATTTGCTGAGCTGTTTAGGTTCACTAGTTATTAAACATTTTATTTAATAATTTTCAAAATCCTCTCAAGTTAATTTTTTCATTAGGTACACTTTTCTGAGACACCATTTCCCTATCAATGTCTCTTTACGAGTATATACGTAGGTTGCTATATATATTTCTGGCCTAATAATGAAAACGCGAATATTTATGATCAAAAATGGTTTTATTCTTTTTCAATGTATTCTCCAGCAAGATTTATACACTATTGCATGCGCTCAAACCAATTGTCGATGCACTTTTTTCGACTCCGATTGAGACACCTCCAAATCTTCAACAGCATCTTCTGGCGACGAAAATCGTTGACCACGCATTTTTCCCTTGATGTGCGGGAATAAAAAGAAGTCATTGTGTGCCAAGTCAGGGCTGTACGGCGAATGACCCATTAATTCGACGTTTTGGGCGGTCAAAAAGGCGCTGGTGTGAGCTGATGTGTGAGAGCTCGCATTGTCATGGTGCACAATGATCAGTCTTCTTTTGTTCGTTTTTCGAACTTCTCCGTAGACTTCAGGCAAACAAAATATGGTGTACCACTCAGAATTGACCGTCCTTCGTTGCTCAAGCGGAACAGTCGCCACATGACCAGTTTTACCAAAGAAACAGGCGACCATTTGCTTCGAAGTGCTTCTTCCACGAACGACTTTCGTTGGATTTGGCTCGCCTTCGAAGAGCCACACGGTCAATTGCTGTTTTGTTTCGGGCTCATAAGCATAGATTCTTGATTCGTCACCTGTGACGATCTTATAAACGTCTTTTGAAACACCGCGATTATATTTTTTCAAAATTTATTTGCACCAATCCACACGAGCCTTTTTTTTGAGCGATTGTCAAATTGTGAGGGATCCAACGAGAACAAACCTTTTTACGCCCAGGTATTTATGCAATATCGAATATATGCTGGTGGAAGAAATGCCCAAGGATGCCTCTATCTCACGGTTCACACACGGCATCAATGTTTTCTGGCACAACGACTGTTTTTGGACGACTTTCACGACCTTCGTCTTCGAGCGAGCGTCGCCCGCGATTGAATTCATGAAACCAATTTTTCACAGTGCTATAGGATGGTGCTTCATCGCCATACAAAGATTAAAGTTCATTGTTGCACTCTTGTCGTGATAATCCACGTCGAAAGTTGTGAAAAATGAGTGCATGAAAATTTTCACGAGTTAGTTCCATTTTTCTGCCGAGGTAAGTTTTTGATTAATCGTTAATCGATATCAAACGTGGTCACACATGAAAGAGTTGTATAGAGCTTTTATCGATAAAAGTCCAAACTTTTTTTGGGAAAAGGCCAATTGGTCCTAAAATGGCTAGAAGTGACCTAGGCCAGAAACTTAAATAGCAACCGACGTATTATGAACATTGAACTACATTGATCTCTTTCCCCCTAAAAGAAAATAATATTGATGGCTTCATTAAGTGCTTGTAAATAGCACTAAATAAACTTTAAAATGTTAACTATTTAATTTGGACCAATTGTTCAACCGATCTTTCCTTTGGCAGCTATAGCATATAGCCATTTGATCGTAATCAAAAACGGTGGACTGATAAATTATGCTGATAACGGACAGCCGGACTTGGATTTATCTATGAATTAATCATACTCAAAGTTTTCAGAATTGTTAATTGAAATTGTTCATACTTTTTCAATTAAATGTTATTACTTGAAAAGTTAAATGAAACTTGCCTAAGATACCTTACTTTCTCTATTTGAGGCCCATAACCACAATTTGAATACAATAATTTGAATATAACTTTATCTCTCCTATTATTTTTATGTCCAAGGTTTGTCACCAAACAAGAGTAATAGAAAAAACCCCCTTCCCCCTTCATTTCTTTTCCAAAAACTTGTCGCCCGATAAGATATTTATATATTGATTTCTTGCTTAAGATAAGCTAATTTTTTATTGCTGCAAACTTCGTACTGCCCTACGTTTCAGCGACTTACTCACCCAATCGGAAGCCGATATAGCGCTCAATGAAATATAATTTGGTAAAAATTAAACAAAATAAATTTTGTTGTTTTTTTGGGGTTTATGAAATTCACCTGATTTCGTTTATTGCGCTCCCCAACACTTGACTCTCTGTTGCTCGATTTTATTCTCGGAATTGAATGAGGTAAACAAAGTGATGTTTTTCAAGTATGGTCCGATGCGAATGGGATCAAAGTTCGCTTAGGGGGCTCGGTGCCAAAGCACATTAAACACTTTAGAAGGGGGGTCGAACAAGTTCTAACTGGTATTCTTTGATTTGGGTAAGGTTAGGATTGGTTATTTTGTGTTGAAGTGGCAATGGGGGAAAATCACATGGGCAAGCCTTTTTTTTTGGGGTGAACAAAGGTTATGGAATAACCCATATAAATCTTATATACTTAGATAGGTGTGTATTGGTAAAGTTGATTATTGTAAGGGAGGTATTAGTTTAACTAAAGTTATTACTGAAATGACTAAAATGGAAGAGTTTAAACTTGAATGAATCATTTTGATTTTTACATGATACTGTTCTTATAAAAGGATACGGTTTTTTGTTTATAAGCTTAATTATTATTTTATACTACGTCATAACACTCAGAAAAAAAATTGCTCATATAATTTGAGAATGAACGTACTCAAAAAAATGTATTCGTTCTTAAATTATGTACTTAAAATCGTGCTAAAATCTATCCTAATTTGATTTTTATAAGCAGGGGGAATAAGCAGAAGTAACTGAACGGCGAGAGCCAGCAGAGTTGAAGAGTAAAGCGTTCAAAACTTTTGGATCGAGAAATTTGGGATCCAAAATGAATACTTTAACCAGGAAATTTGCTCTTGAATTAAGAACTTGCATTCTTCTTGTATTTTTGACTTCAAAAATGCCATAAATAATTTCACACAAATCCATAGACACTAATATAATCTAGTTTAGTTTGTTTTTGAATCATTTCTTTATAATTCAGTCTGCATTTTCAGTGATGAATTGGTTGACTTAAGTATTTCATTTCCATTAATATCAGTGATAATTAGATCAGGGCTTTGGAAATTTGTAATTAACTTTTATAAATCAATTTCTGGTTTAGTCAAGAGAATGTGTCACGTTCTAGTCTGCTAAAATTTGATCTGATATATATATGTATATGATGATATATCAATTTCAAGGATCGCAAAATCCTATCATCAACAGACTTAACTATCGACTACAGGTTTGCAATATCCTTATTAGTTATGAAAACATAACTTGACAGCAAGCAGGCCATATCTTACTTATAAAAAAAATCCCGTAAACTAATTTTTCTTCCTATCTAAGACTTTCGGAAGAGACGTGTCGTGCCTAAACACTTTTTGGCCGTGCGTCTATATGCGTATCTGATTGTGTTCGTGTACGTGACATGAAGTGCTGAATAATACGACACGCGCCCATTACTTAACTAGACTTTCCTAATTTGGAGCTCCTTAATGTTGGGCATGGGGTTTATTTATACTAACATAATACCAGGCGAGCCGCCATATAGGCCGGAAAATAATATATCAAAGTTGATTTGAAGTCAAACGAATGAGACCATATTATTTTTTAAATATTTCCAGCAAAGGTCATGGATTTTCCCAAATTATAAAATATTTGTTCAACTAATTTTGTCCATTAAACTTACAAGCCTAATTTGTCATAGATTAGGCTAGGTTGATGCGGTTGCGGTCCTAATTTTGCGGCCTAGTTAGTTCTAATTTCCTGAGTTCCTTTGCTGTAGGAACCTTTTATGGGGCTAGGTCCATCCTGATGCCTTTATGAATCCTGAGATTTGTATTGGAGATATATCCGAAAGCTCGGATATATCTCTTAGAAAGTGTGAGCCGAGAAATTTCTTTCTTCGACGACTTAGAGCAGGACTCGAGCAGAAGAATTGTGAGGCAGATTCAAATTCTTCCTCGTCCCTGCAATTTCTGCATGTGTTCCGATCAGTCAGTGACCTGTAATAGACCGACCTAACCACTACCGATCAGGCATGGATCGATTCGGCCAAGTCAGTCGCTCTGTCCTGTCTGGTACTAAAGCTGTAAGGCTTCTTATATAAGTTTCTCAGATAGTGTAATAGTCAATCTGAGAAGTTCAAATGTGTCAAAATTATATCAAAACTATCTTATGAGTTTATAAGTTTTATGAAACCCAGCTCACAAACTTCCTGAGGTATTTTTCAGCCATCTTATATGAAATCTCAGACAAGTGAAAATACAGCATAAGGCTGTGTTCACACTGTTCGACGCATAAGACATGACAATCTAGTTAGCCTTCATGTTGTATTGTTTTAATTGTCAAATAACAAATTATTCTCAATGAAAACAAGACAACATAAGGGCCTACTAGATTATCATGTCTCATGCGTCGAACAGTGTGAACTCAGCCTAACTGATTGCCATTTTTGAGTAGCTTTCTGCTCGAAAAATTATTTTTTAATGAGCCTGCACGTAGCCATGGGCATACCTACATTTTCCTTATCGGGAAAGAGGTTGTTGGCAGTGCCTTGTCTCGCGAGTTTCTCTGCTTTGTCTATTCAAAGTATATGCTTATTGTAAAAGACACCACAATAATCAGTTAGTCTAAAAAAATGACTGATGCCGAGTTCGTCGGAGTATACACCGCTACCCACTCTATTGTCGAGTTTCGAGCTATTAGTCATATTTTGTCGTAGACGAAAGTTCGATTTAGAAAAATTTGATCTCATAGAGTAAACAAAATGGATTTTCTAAATATAGTCTGAAAAATAACGCTTGTGAAACATACTAATTATTTAATTCATCCAATTATTTCGCAATCTTAGCTTACAATCCGATTTTCTTGTTAATCAGAAGAAAAAAAGTTTTTCCGATTTTTCATTAATTTACCTTTTTATGCAGTTTTGCCAAAATCGGGAAAATACGTGTATTATTATTTCGTACACTTTGCTTACAAACCGAGTTTCAAGTCAATCATATGGAAAAAAAACCAAATGTTCTCTGTACAAAGTTTTCCTAACATTCCGAACACAACCCATTCCCGTTTTAAACAAATTTTATTTAAAAAAAAAGGTTTAACCTTTTAAGCAGATTTAAGCAAATTTAAGCTCTTCCCAAAAGGGGGGATTTATATATTTATTTTATGCCTTACACAGTGTGCAACTTACACTAGAACTAGAAGAAAAGTCAGCGTTTTACCATGTATAAATTCACCTTGGGTCCCCCTTTCTTTTTCTAAAAACTCAAGAAAGTGCTGAGAAGCTGATTGTTATTAATTATTTTAATATCCCAAAAATACAATTACTTTGTCAGACTAGCAGATTGAATCCGTAATGATTCAGAAATCTCTAGAGATTTTTTGTATAAGCGTTTTACATTTTGAATTAACACTGCTTGACTTTCTAAGTGAGTTGACACAAATAAGCTCAATTACTAGATTAGACAACAGTTAAGTGTATTAAAGCCAAGTAGAATTAATTTAAGCAGTTTTACTTGAGTATAATTTAGTAACCGAACTAATTTGTCTCACTTCATATATAAAATCGATCAAGTTTATTTCAAAATGCAAATTTTAATACAATGATTTCTAGAGATTTCCAGTACAGAACTGAACAATTTTGGAAACTGTCTGCTTATTCTGTAAAGTAGAACAGTTTATACTTTACGTATATATCAACGTCTATTGCATTTAGATCAAAAATCTTTCAGTTTTAACTCAAACTCTTCTAGCAAAGATTTATCTGATTGCAGGACAATCTAATTGTTATTTGAAAATTCCCTGGGAAATTGTTATTAACATTTATACTTAAATCAAACATTTTCTAAGCTAATTTGGTCATAAGTAAATTTTCTAATCATTTATTTAAATTCTTCTGACCAAATTTTACTCATAATCTTATCACTAATGTAAAACTTAATATCTACAAATCGAATTAGCAGATGTCTGTCTGATCTTTTTCAATGTCGCCCTTTAAAATGTTTACAACTCAAGTTCTCCGTATTCAAATGCACTTACAAATGTTCCAATTAATCAATTTATTTACCTTTTCGCTTTCAATTTTCTTTGAAAATTCAATTAAATATGTTTTCCGTTTTATGTTTAACTTCTTTGAAGCAAAATTCACTTGGTTTATTTGCACAATATTTTTGGCATATTTTTAAGCATTTATTTTCCCTCCTTTTCTTGGCAATTCGCTTTTTCTCACTGCGAGCACAAAAGCCGTCGTTAAAACGCCAGAATTTTTTATTCTTTTTTGCGGCAACGAGGATCACCAACTACCGAATCCGAATCCACAATTTGGAGCGGGGGGAGCAGAGCACTCGGTAGACGAAACGAGAAACGTAGCGCGCGCGCGCACTTGAGTTACAACCACTGAACGCAACTGAACTGAACTGAGCTCGCCTGAGTATCTTAAAGATGCGCCAGCAGATCACACACAACAACTACAAAAACAGCAAAAACAACAAAAAAAAAAGCGCAACAAGTTTTTGGCGAACCAAAAGCAAATAAACAAACGGCAGCAACTGCACTCATTGTATCTGTATCTTTTGCACATTGCAACATTGCAATTCCCTCCAACGCGAGTGAGAGAGGGAGAGTGGAGCTCTCTCGCACTAATACGATCACGCGGTCCTCTCTTAGGTTCCACAAAAAGCTGCATAAGTGTGCGAAGCTCTCTTGCCAGAAAGAGATGGCCGCAAGCCTTATAAGCTTCCCACACACACACACACCAGTCCCTTATGCAAATCATTTAGCTATCCATCTCACTCTAACTCAAGCTGAGCCCCCAGCTCGGTTTCATTTTATTTAAATTTATGATTATCGCTTAGTTTGTATCTTTTCTGCATTTGTGTGTGCTTATGCTTAATCCCATTGGAGGTGGAGCAGCAGACTGAAACAGCAGTCAAGTGCTGTGCTCCTCTAGCTCATGAGCTATCTCATAGATACATTATCTACGCCTGCATATATCGTCTCGTAAACTGTCAAAGTTGTGGGTTTTGTTTTGTTTTATTATATTTTTGGTTATACTTCTCTCATCCAATGGGATTTGTGTTTAGTTAACCGGTTTTTGCTGGCGCTACTATTGGTAGAGTTGGTTTTTGGGCCAATTTTTCAAAGAAACTTTTATCAATTAATGATCGTTATAAGGTTAAATTTAGCCTTTGATGCTGATTTATATTGGTTTTTATTGTGGAAGAATTTTCCGTAATTTTTATGAATGGGCTTTTTGAATAGAGTTAAATCTGAAAGATACTGCGAAATTGAGCGGAATTGAATTTAACATTTTGAGTCGGATTCAGGACGGGACCGGAAAGATTTCAAGATACTCGGAACGAACTCAGAAATAATCTGAATTATTCCTTCTAAAAATTAACGCTATTAATTTTTTACATTCTCGCTCTAGAATTTCGTAAGCACAATATGCTCTTGGATGTTCTAACTTTCAGAACGAATCGTTAAAGCAAAAATGACGGTTACAAATTTAAAATAATAAATAAAATTCTTGAATCATGAAAAAATTTAATTTAGTTAAGATAATTTAGTTCTAAAACTTAAAATAAGCTCTTTCCTTTAATAAAAATCGTTCTAAGCTTACACAAATAAGAAAGAAAACAAAAGGGAAAGTGTATATTGAATACAAGAGGAACTAATCTAAGACCACAACAGAATGGAATTAGGTGCAAAAAGAACACTGGTTTAAGCGCACTTAGAAAAAAACGACGGTATAGATTTTATACCGTTTTGTACTTAAAATTTTAAGTATAATTCGAACTTGGTTGTACTTAAACTAAGTACAAATCAGTCTTGAGTTTGAAATTTACCCAAAATGTTCCTAAAATGATAACGAAATTCTTAAATCAAGTACGAAATTCTTCAATAAATAATTTTTTGTACTCAAAAGTTCTTAAACGAACGGGATATATAAATTCTATCCGTTTTGTACCTAAAATATTAAGTATGATTCGTTTTTGGGTGTATTTAAACTAAGTATGAATCAATCTTATAAGAACGAATCGGGATTGGATATCCCGAAGCGGTCTAAAATCAAGAATTTCGGGATTGAAAAATTCGTACTTGAACCGAGTATTTTTTACTGTCTTCGTATTTTTGTACTTGGTGTACTATTGACACCGATTGTAGTTGATTTAAGTATAAATTAATATAGGATCAAAGAAGATTAATTTAGAATTTGTATAGCCTTTTATTAAGTATGTAAGAACTAATTTTTTTAAGTACCAAATTCTTAATTGAAGGATTATTCATTCATAAATCAAGCACATACATATAAGACTTTATTTATCCTAAGACAAAATTAAATTGATCTTTAAAAATGCTTGAAACAATCCCGAAACGCGTTTAGCATATCAGAACCATTCTTAATTTTGGATTATAAAAATGCTCTTCGATCAGGACCTTAATTAAAGCCAGAATTTTAGGGATTTTTTGACTCCGTAAATTCTTGATTCAAGTATTAAGTACAAAACAATTATATAATACATTCGGGAATTCGAGACGAGCTGAAAGGAATTTATAATTCTTCTTATTCTGTGTATATCCAATAACATACAAGTTAAATATTAGTTCCTCATCTTCATTCAATTTTTTTTGTAACTTAATAGACCATTTTTGTATAGACAAAATTAACTTTTATATTTTTTATATATTATATTTATATTTTTATTTATTCAAAGTAATTATAGCCGATAAAAAAAAAAAAAATTTTCAAGGCACATAATAAACCAAGTTGCGCAAAATGGTATCGATAACAATCAGTAGATCTTGAAAGAATCATCATATTTCCTCGATACTTGCTCCTCTATCATGCTATTTTCCTCAAATTAGCTATCACCAAGTTTAGCAGGATGATCACTAAAATCAAATAATTTATCAGGAACAAGTTGTTCAGCTGAACACGACCATTTTCTGAGGGGGTTTCATAGACTCGTCGATTATACTCGTGCAGGGCTCTGTTACATTTTTTAAAAATTTTCATTTTTTGGGACAATTTTAATTTTTTTTTAATTTAAAACGAGGAGAATTTCTTTTTATTATTCAGGTGTAATTATATATATAATTACTTATAAATGATTCGATGCAATTGGAAATTTGGGTTTGTACATATCTTGTTGCTGAAAATGATCAATTTATACTTACCTTAAGAAATCACTTTCTTTAATATACATAATTCAAATTAAAATTTTTTAATTTCATATCAAATGTAGTAAATATGGATCCCACTATGTCCTTTCGGACAAAAACTTAAATTCTAAATAATATGAAAGAGGTATATAGTACTGGATTTGTAGGGCTATTTGAGTGGCATAAACTGTATGTGTAAGAATCGCAGGAAAATTTGGACCAAACTTCACTGATCCACCAGCAAAAAAAAAATACTTAAAACCTTGAAATACTTACCCAACACATCGAACCTCCCACACACACCGAAACATTAGTTCAACAATTAATCAGCCCAGAAGATTTCCACCACCTTCTCCTTTTCCGCCAAATACCCCAAAATCCCACCGATTCATTGAAAACAAAAGCTGCTTCTTTAGTCGCAAACTAACTTCGACAGACTTTATCCCGGGAAACAATGCCTTTGGCGCCGCTTTCGGTATCTTTACGCACGATCTTACCGCTCTGACACAATTCCACGAGCAATTAACTTGAATGCGAAGCAGAAGCCGTAGCAGCGGCGCGTTCGCTGTGGCGCTTAAGAAAGCTGTCAACGATCATCGACTGTGTGCATAATGTTGGCCAACTGACCGAATCGACCAATTGTTTACCATATGCAGCTCTCAAAGGCATACCAAACTGTCGAGTTAAGCTTATTAGCCTGTCGTTTGCATTTTTGCGGTATTTTTTTTTGTGCTTTGTGGTGGGCCCCCTCCATCCATCTCATCCAGTGCGTCGAGAGAGAAGTCCAATTTGAATGCAAATTCCAGGCATTACTGGCCTTTGGTCATTCAAATGCTGCCGACCGACCTATGCACAGTGGGCAATTATTCATTTATTTATTTAAAGAAATGCAAAATAATAAATGGGAAATATAAGTTTGACTCTTAGTATTTTCACTCAATTGCTAGCAGCTTTGCTATTTATCCATAGATTTTTGTCATCAATATCTGATTTTCTTTGTAAAAGTGCAATTCGTGGGTGTAAAAGAAAAAACAAATATTTGGATTTTTATTTTCAACCATTTAAAGATTTTGGGAAAAATAATAAATAAAATAATATTTCAGAAAAAAATCGATTTTTTCGAAAAATTTTTGCTTGTAGCATTCAAAATGTTCTTTAACTAGATTATTAGAAATTGCATGCCCTTTTGACTTATATCTTGCTTGACTATATCTAATTTTTCTAACTCGAGATATGAAATAAAATGTAAGGAAATAACCTAACAAAAAAAAAACTATATCCAAAAAACGTATCTTTAAATTTCATTTTTGAGTTCAGCATTCCAAAAAAAAAAAAAAAAAAAATAAAAAAATTTTAACCTTTATTACACCATGGCAAAACTCTTCATTACTCTTAATTACTTAATAAGGAAAGTAAAATTCAAAGATGGATTTACAAAGAGATCAAGGGCTTTGGGTATTTTTGTATCTACATATGAGTATACTAGCTTATGAAAAATATTTTGTAATTTCCTATTCCCCCCAAAAACACGTTCCCCTCCACACCTCACTCAAAAAAAAATTTCCATCTTCCCATTTCCCCCCAAAAGAAAAAAACAAATTTTATTGAGATCGGCTCACAAATAATTATTGTCATTGAACCAACCACGCCGAACATAGGGGCGGAAATTCCAACACCGAGAAATCACATGTCTAATTATTTTCCATAATGTATTCACAAGCCAAGTTTGAAGTCAATCGGTTGTAAAATAATTTTTCCATATAGAATTTTCCAGGTATTTCTCGACTTTTAGGGCGAATTTTCTATTATCAGAAAACCACATGTCTTATTATATTGCATACTATTCTTATTAACCGAGTTTGAAGACAATCGGATGTAGAATAGTTGATTTTTAAAATTGAATTTTTTCTGCATTTCGACCCTTCGGGCGGATTTTCTAACATTGGAAAATCGCATGTTTAATTATTTTGCACATAATTCTTACAAACCAAGTTTGAAGTCAAACGGATGAAAAATAGTTTTTTTTATATAGAATTTTCCAGGTATTTCCCGACCTTTAAAGCGATTTTTTTAACATCAAAAAATCACATGTCTTATTATATTGCATACTATCCCTATTAACCGAGGTTGAAGACAGTCGAATGTAAAATAGTTGTTTTTAAATAGAATTTTCTATGCATTTCCCGACCCTTCGGGCGGTTTTTTTTAACATCGAAAAATCGCTTTGGACATTATTCTTACAAACCGAGTTTGATGCCAACCAGACGAAAAAATAGTTTTTTTCATTTAGATTTTTTCGCGCATTTTCCTTGTGGTCGGATTTCCTAACTTCTAATTATTTTGCCTACTATCCATACAAACCAAGTTTGAAGTCAATCGGATGAAATTTTTTTTCATATAAAATTTTCCGGGCATTTCCCAACCTTTCGGGCAGATTTTTCATCATCAGAAAAGCTCAGGTCTCATTGATTGGCATACTATCCTAACAAACCGAGTTTGAAGTCAATCGGATAAAAAATTGTTTTTTGCATAAAGAATTTTCCATGTATTTGGGTTTTGGGGTTTTTTTAAAAAAAAAAAAAAAAAAGAAACCAATTATTTTTGCTTACTTTACTTACAAACCGAATTTGAGGTCAATCTTATAAAAAACAACATTTTCAGCTTTCTATCTTTTACCGTTTAGGCGCTGCGTAGAATGCCAATGAATCAGTCATTCAGTCGGGACAACCTTTTTTTATATATATAAAAATTTATTGCATATTATTTCTTTTTGCTGAAAGAGAGTTAAAAAATAATGTCCAAATATTTCTTTTTTGTAGATGTTGTTGCTGCGCATTTCCGTTAAACTCTAATGCCAACCGTTGATTTACAAAAAAAAAAAAAAAAAAAAAAAATTTTTCAAAAAAACATTCCCAAAAAAAAACAAAAAATTTCTCCTTAAGCCGCAGTTTAGAACTTAATTCAGTTTTAAAAGATTCTCTTTTTTCTTTCGATAATCAGAAAAGTGTTTAATTTTCACCTAACAATTTCAGTTTAATTAGTAAAATCCCAGATTTGTATCACATGTTTTTTTTTAAGTGTTTCTTCAATTATTCAATTAAATGCAGTTCCCCAAGGAAGTGCAGCTTCTACTTACTAAATGAATCAAAAGACCCAAAAAAAAAAGTTTCTACAAAAAAATTAACCAATTGCCGCTGGCGCCTATTTGGCCCCACCACAAAGCCACTAAACTGTTAAAAATCTCGTTGAAAAATCTCTGGCCATAATTAGTTATTCAAAATGAATTTCATAACAAGCAATTGTTGTAGAAATTGTTTACGCGATGGAAATCTTAACAATTTACAAGGCTGGGCCTATCGCAGTGTGCCCATCTGGTTAAAAAAAAAACGTTGAAAAATCACTTTTGTTGTGTAATTTTAGAGGCGGAGTCGATAATTTCAAATGCTATGCTAATTGAAATTCATTTTAGAGGTGGAGTCAAGTTGCTTTCGAAAAAATGGTGGCGCTCATACATAATACAAGTTTTTATATTAAAATACTTCAGACTTGGCCCCGGGCTTCGATTTGATTAACGAGTACATGGCCGTAAATGTTTGCTTAAAAAACAATTAAACTAAGAAATTACAATACAACAAAAAAAAATCATGAAAATAATCAAGGAACTCGCACGCCAACGCCTCATTTGTAATGCTCCAGAAGCCCGCCTCCTCCGGGCTAAAAACGAATACAAAACAACAAAAAAAACACAAGCAAAAGGCTAATTACATTGCCTTTTGTTTTTTGCACTTTGCTGGCATTGTTGTTGTTATGGCGGGTGTTGTAATGCGACAATTAAAATTATTAAATTTCTTGCCTTTTGCATAATCGCACAATTTGTCAACGAGACGTGGTGAGGCTCATTAAGAACTTCTGTACGGACAACCCTTTTCGTATTCGTATTTTAATTGTATAGAATTTCAAATACCAATTTATATGCTAAGTGAAAAGGTTTTAAGTTTAGCTTAAACTAAAATGAAAGTGCGTGAATGATTAATGGGTGCAAGGGAAAATATTACACACAAGTTTGCGTGTTTTAAGTGTGAAGTTGGAAGACAATTGTTTTTGAAGAGTTTAAGGTGTCATTAGAATGGGAAACTAAAACATTAAATGCTTTAGAATTCAATTGTTTTTCCTTTAAAGGCCTTCTTACAGATGATATAAAAACTTATTTCGGCACAATACTTCATATGAATAGAATCACTTTTGAAAAGCTCTAAAAGCTGAATGCTTTTGGAAAGTTGTCTTATTTATATGAAGCATAGTGCCGGAATAAATTTTTATGCCAACTGGAATGAGGCCTTAATTCTGAAAAGTTAAAGAACACTCAGAAAAAAATTATTCCTAATATTTTAGGAGAGTTGGGTTTAGTACCAGAAATTCATTTGGGCAATATTTGCCTCAAAAATTTAAAATATATAATTAAATATAAAACTTGCTATGTAAATTCCATATTTTACTGATATATTTTTTTTAACAATCTCCCTTTTGAATTAGTTATAAGCACTAGGACTTAAGGTATATTATAAGACACGCCGCCTGGTCACACTAATCACTAAGAAGCGCCCGCCAGTAGAAGCAGGGATAATAAAGTTTGAGAAACCATAGAGATTACAGCTATATATTTTTCTTCTTGATCAGCATGACGAGCTGAGTTAATTTCCGTTTGTCCGTCTGTCCGTCTGTCCGTCCGTCCGTCTGTCCGTCTGTTTCTATGCTATCTCCTCCCTCAGTTTTGAAGCTATCTTGACCAAACTTTGCAAAAAGTCTTTAAATACAAATACGCTGCACATTTGTCGGAATCGGCCGGATCGGATGACTATATCATATAGCTGCCATAGGAACGATCGGTCCAAAAACTAGTTCTAATAAGAAAAACTTTTTTGTTTTCCATCGTAGCGTCACCAATCGTGGTATATATTAATTTTATATGATTCTACACAATTCTGGAAAAAATCTAGTGTGGTAATCACCAAGGGTAATAATTTATCAAAATCGGATGACTATAGCTATAGCTGCCAAAACGGTCGGTAAAAACTAGTTCTAATGAGAAAAACTTTTTTGTTTTCCATCGTAGCGTCACCAATCGTGGTATATATTAATTTTATATGATTCTACACAATTCTGGAAAAATTTATCAAAATCGGATGACTATAGCATATAGCTGCCATATAAACGGTTGGTCCAAAAACTAGTTCTAGTGAGAAAAACTTTTTTGTTTTCCATCGTAGCATCACCAATCGTGGTATATATTAGTTTTATATACTTCCACACAATTCTGGAAAAATTTATCAAAATCGGATGACTATAGCATATAGCTGCCATAGGAACGATCGGTCTAAAAACTAATTCTAGTGAGAAAAACTTTTTGGTTATCAATGGTAGCGCCTTTCGAAAACTGCAAGGGTATTTAAAACATGTAAGCCTTCTATTTTTATTATATAAGTATAATAATTTTTTTTTTTATTTTAAGACATTTTAAGTATTCAGAATTAGATATAGTTCTTCGTACAGTCCGCAAGGATGCTTGAGTTTTTCTTTAGATCAAAGTATGCCTTTGTTATTAGTTTAGACCCTAACAAAGTAGATATTGTTTTCTTTTTTTTCTTTAAATCAAAGTAGGCCTTTGTTATCAGTTTGAACCCCTTTAAAAGGCGTAGCTGGTCGGTCAGTTAATTCCCAGCTCTGACTGGGAGAGGTCTTCCTCAATTGATTTTCTTATTTTATTTTATTTTAAAATATTTTTGCCTTGGATCTTCAGATAATTCCACTCCATCGCCGTGTTGGCTATTTGATTTTCTTCTTTTGTGTTCAGTTAAGTAGAACCCCTATAAAATAATGCAATTGTTTTCTATATTGATTTTTTTATTTTAAAATATTTTGCCTTGGATCTTCAGATAATTCCACTCCGTTGCCGTTTTCGGCTATTTAATTTTCTTTTATTTTTTAATCTATCAATCGTTTCTCCAACCTCAAAAAACAAATGGCACATGGCACATGGTTGCTTTTATTATTCGCACTTTTATTTACTTTTTTCTAATAGTTTTTTATCCCGGGTAGTAGAACACAAAGTCACTTCCAAATGGCTGTTATGTAAAAAAAAAAATAAATGCCTTGTTATTGTTCACATTGGATAAAACCACAATCACCCAAAAAGAGAAAAGTTCGTGGCGATTGGTGCAAAAGAAAATGTGAATCATATCCAATTGCGTGGCTTCACAAGACGTTTATAGAGAATCCTCATAAAAACGGACAAGTCACCGAAGAAGAAGGGCGCCCATCTCGATTTCAAACTGATAAAAGGTACATAATACAATCAAAAAGGCGCAACCAAATATTTGTTCCTTTATCCAACATTCAGAAAAAATTAACTAGTTCCCCAACTGTTAAGTTATTTATTATTCACTTAAACCCATTATTCCTAACACTAACATCTATTGTGGATTAATGGCACTCACTTTGCTTGTATGATAGCAATCATCTCTATGATTTTATGATTTGATGTTTTTGTCTTAACTAATTGCATGAATGTTATTAAGCCTAATGCACTTCAAAAACCATACTTAAAACTAATAAACTAACCGATATTACGGCTTTTAAATATGCATGAAATACTTGGAAAGAAAAGAAACTACGAAAATGATATCCAACAAACTTTCCTTTGGACAACATCAAATCAGGCAGTTTATGTTAAACAAAACTAGCATTGGGATTAGCCCATAAAGCATGTGGAGCAGAGGCGGAGAAGTGGGGAGGGAGAGAGTATCTCAACTACTGTGCGTGTCAGCAACTCTGTCTTTTTGGTTTTCTGCTAGCTTCTTCATGCTGCACTGCGTCTTTGCCATCTAAGCAGAACGGCCGCCTATGAAGAATTCTGCCATAAATCATGGTCATAAAAAACTGCAACTGGGCTTTTAGGCAGGCGGAGGGAGGGGGGAAAATGGGGAGTTAGACTTTGTGCGGAAGCATTGCGTATTTTCATCTGTAGAGCATAACTTTTGATTGATAATGATGTGTCAATAATATGTGTTTGCAATTTTATGCTACTTGAATATACTGGAATGTGGAAAAGTTGAGAGGACCTAACTTTCTTGCGAGTGTGGCGAAGATTTTGTACCCTAGAAAGTTGGAGTTATTGAGAAACGAAGAAGTATCGAAGAAACGATGTTCTCCTTTGGGATACTTATTCCTCAAAAGAAGTTCTTTTAATTCTTCGAAATTTTTAATTGATCAGTCGAACGCTTCTATTCTTTCTAGAACTTCGACACCATCCATTCAAGTGGTTGCATTTGCGAGAATACGATGCATCGTATCTACATCTACCAATAAAAATTGTTCAGCAAAAGTTTGTGACCATCTGAAATTATTCAAAATTTATTTAGCGCTGCTCCTAAACTATTTTCCGTGACAAACTTTCTATCGTCTCCATACCCTCCATTATCAATGATCCTTGAATAAATTGTAGACCCTTTAACCAAATCAACCTTAAAATTGAGTCCGGATAGATAAGGCTGGGGTGGATGCCGAAACGGACGCTCTCTCAGCGCTTTTGGTCCATAAATTTGTTCTATGTGTAGCAGCAAACTGACTCTTTGATGTCCCTTCCTCCAAGCAAATGGATCTGAAAGATTAGGAAATATTTAACAAAACTGCAAGAACGTGTTTTCAAATTATGGAAAATCCGCCTGCAAAGTTGAAAATGGTAGGAAAATTTTTCTTATTTTAAAAGCTCTACATAACAAAATTAATATTAATTACAAAATTTTAAAAAATCACCTTTTCTTTTATAAAAAATAATTCGAAAAAAAACACTAGGTATTATTATTTTTGAAATTCGAAATCTAAATTTTGAATATTTAGTTAAGGGGCACACCTAGTGTATCGGCCTAAAAAAATATGATTTTTGGGAATTTTTATAAAAAAAAACTACTTTATTAATTCTTTCAAAATTTTAGGAGTATATTTATACATGTTTTAAGAATATACAGAAAAATTTTTTGAAAAAAAAATCAATATTTGTTATGCACGATCGTCGACGCGTCGCGACGGCGCGAAAAAAAAGGACCTCCACAGCTGCAGTAATTTCTGCCGTATTCGTGAATGAAGTTTTAAAAAAAAAAAATTTGTTAATCTAGAAGATATTGTCCGTTCCATTATCAAAAAAAATTTTAAAAAAAATTGAAAAAATTACTGTTTTAAAAAAAAGTCGAATTTCTCCCAATGGTCTTCCGTTGGTCGTCTTTGGCCTGCCAAAATTTGATTAGATTATTAGAACAAAAAATCGATAGGTCTTGGTATGGAGAACAATATAAAGAACATGTATAAAAAAATTCGGTAGTGATCGAATCATTTGTCTTTAGTTTAGTAATCACTTTAGCAAGTTCGGAAAATGCTGTTTCGAAAAAACCGCGTTTAAAAACGCTAATGAAACTCTCTAGCTAACGTGCGGCTTCTCTTTAAGTGGCTATAACTCAAAAACTATTTTAGATATCGATTTGAAATTTTAATATTTTATTTTTAAAGGTGTAATATATCGAAACATAAAAATAAATAGATTTTTTTAATTTCATACTAGGTGTGCCCCTTAAGTAGAGCTTTAAAAAAATATTTTACTTATCGGATGTAAATCAAAAGAGTTTCATGCAACAGTTTTCCGCCCAAGTGGTAAAAAGTTCGCTTCAAGAAAGGTCCGCGAAAATGGGTTGCTACAGTTTTTAAAACATTAGGACCAGGGTTTCTATAAGAAAGGTTTAACGAAATTATCTTCTAAAAGGCAGAAAGTTATCGAACAAAATGGCGCATATTTGACTTAGATGGGATCATTCTATTTATACTAAATAAGCCCTTAAAATGGTTTTCTTTTTACTACACCTTATTTTTAGATATAGAATTCACCTGTTTCGTTTTTTATTTTCAGATATATTCTGTGAACTTGGAATTGGTAAGTGTCCCTACATGCAAAAAATTAATAATATAATTTCCAACAAATGAAATGAAAAAAAAATGAAAAAAAATAGAAGGCTAACATCGGCTACGCCGATGTTTTAAATACCCTTGCAGTTTTTAAAAGGCGCTACCATTGATAACAAAAAAGTTTTTCTCACTAGAACTAGTTTTTTGACCGACCATTTATATGGCAGCTATATGCTATAGTCATCCGATTTTGATAAATTTTTCCAGAATTGTGTGAAGGGATATAAAACTAATATATACCAAGATTGGGACGCTGATAAAAAAGTTTTCTCATAGAACTATTTTGACCGACCATTGCTATAGCTGTCCCGATTTAAATTTTTCCAGAATGGTGAAGGATTACCAGTTGGGGACGCTACGATGGAAAACAAAAAAGTTTTTCTCACTAGAACTAGTTTTTTTACTGACCATTTATATGGCAGCTATATGCTATAGTCATCCGATTTTGATCAATTTTTCCAGAATTGTGTAAAGGGATATAAAACTAATATATACCAAGTTTGGTGACGCTACGATGGAAAACAAAAAAGTTTTTCTCACTAGAACAAGTTTTCGGACCGATCGTTCCTATGGCAGCTATATGATATAGTCATCCGATCCGGCCGATTCCGACAAATGTGCAGCCTATGTGTATTTAAAGACTTTTTGCAAAGTTTGGTCAAGATAGCTTTAAAACTGAGGGAGGAGATAGCATAGAAACAGACGGACGGACAGACGGACAGACGGACATGGCTATATAGACTCAGCTCGTCATGCTGATTGAGAATATATATAGTTTATGGGGTCGGAGATGCTTCCTTCTATGCGTTACAAACATCGTGACAATTTTAATATACCCTCTGCAAGGGTATAAAAAAACAAAATTCTTCAAATACTTGTAATTGGACAATTTTATTGGCTTAAGTCCATACAATTCCAAAATTAATTCAAATTTGTTTTTAAGCAAAAATCACTGATTAAAATAAGGTTGAAATGTTTCAAAGGCTTTAACTTAACAAAAGATAAAGCAAGTCGAACAACAGATTAGAAATCTACCAACATTTCATAAACGAAGTGATAGAACCAGTTGGGAATTTTATGACGCATTTTGTGTTAGAAGCATGCGAATTTAACGTTGCTTTTTCAAGTCTATTTCGTGCTTGCTACTAGAAATTTATCAAAATTCTTAGTTCAAAAAGTGTAGTTCCTATTTCACTAATGTTAACGATAGTTAAATGATTATAGTATGATTCATACCTAATTTAAGTACATACAAAAAACAAAACAATTTTAAATACAAATCAGTTTGAACTCCATAAAATTTGAGTTTGGGAGCAGTCCAACAACAACAGAAAATAAATCTACCCTTATAGGCGAGGCTCGACGTGAGCAGCCGCCTGCTTCTTTGATCTAGCGCCAAAAATTGCACGAATTTTGTTTTTGTTATTTTTTCAGAATCTCGGGAACAAGGGCCTGCCCATCGCTAATTCAAAGTTATAACATTATGGATCATCTATTTATGCTTCCTTTTTGGTATAATAATAATTTAAAGCATTTTTTGCACATAGTTCAATTGAAATTATATCTTCATTAATATAATCAGTCCGTTTTGTCGGCAAAATCTCTTTGAATGAATATAAAGTAAAGTCCATAGAAATGATCAGAAACTGTCAGCGCATTCAAGAGCTGCAAAAATGTTGTACAACAAGCGCCAAGTTTGTGCCACACAACAAACAAAATCAAAGTCGTTTGCCGTTTTGCCCGTTCGGCACGACCAAATGTTTTGTACCACTTTGGACATATATGGCAAAATTAGTGGGATGTTTGCGTTCAGTTCAGCGGAGGAGAGGATGCAGGACGTACGGGCAAGTGTTATTGAAGGTGTCGTCGTCATTAGCACTGCAAAAAAAAAAATACAAAATAAAACGAAATAAATGAACGAATTGTGTTGTGCGAATTTTGCTTATGAAATTTTATGCACTCACACATCTGCAGTCGGCACTACTCCTGCAGCGTACGTTTTCCCCATGGATCTCTGCCACATTTCCTCACGCCAATAAACGCGCAATTATAATAAAAATAATCACAGAGTCGTCTCGTCTCCTGTTTTGGTCTAGCAAAACCGTTGACTCTCCGTTTGAAGCTAGCGATCGTCGACTGGATTATCGCCTTTTGGAACGACTTTTTCTTCGACGCTTTTTCTGTTCTCGTTCTCTCATTGCCACGACAATTGGCGAGTAATTGCCGGCTGCATAATAATTTTCCCCTCTGCCCGAATGTGTGTGCATGTGTGTGTGTTTGGTCAGTTCCAGTTTTTGTGCCGGTCGGTTGGTTGATAGGTTTTTTACCCTCCCCACCATTCCTTTAATCCATTTAATCCTTTTTCGGTGACTTGTCTAGAATTTATAGAGAGATAAACATACATACATATTTATTTAATATCATAATTGATTGTTAAATTGTGATATTCAATACTAGAAAAAAATTTAATTAAATAAATTAATAAAAGCAAACATTATGGGCACGAAAAAAAATAGTTGATAAATTCCATTACAAGGTGAGAGGTTTGCCAAATGCTTTAAAAGGTAAATCAAAATATATATGAAAAAGTGGCAGCTCATAAATTAAGTAGCTGGCAAAATTAGCATTGTCCATGAGGTGTGTTATTGGGAATTGAGAATTTAAAAAGAGAGAGAATATATACACGAAAATATGTGTATTACAGATGTGATGATTTACTAAAGTAAAATCAAATTTGTATTATTTATTTAAGCTGTTTGCTAGGAAATGAGAATTTTTTGTCTGCATTAGGTCGAATTTACACTTAATTCATATAAGATGTGATTTCTAAAACCAGATTCGCGTTTAGCGTGAAAGTCATGTCTAGAATCAATGGGCGCGTTCAGCAAAGACATTTGACCAATAACACAGGGCAACAGCCATTTTGCTCTAGCCTTCTCGATGCAAAAATCTGTTCCTGTTCTGTGCCTTGATTCCAAAAATGGTCTCGGGTTTTCTCCATCAGCTCTTGTTTTCAAGAAATCGCGGCAAATCCATTTTGCAGTTTTTTTAGCTTATGGAAAATTATGGGGGTCACATCAAGCACAAATTTGTAGGTATATAAGTTTTATGCGATACTTCATACATCAATGCAGCCTTAAAAAATCAAGCGAGCCGCATCAGCAAAACCCGAAAGTGACTGAATTTGACCTTGGAGATAATTTTTTCTCAATTTATAGCAAATTTTTCAAAATAAACCGGCGTCTACAACCTAGTGCGTAAAGATACCAGGGGTTATTATAAATGTTTCATTGTGAGCCACACGAAATTTTGAAACCCCATTTTCCAAAAGAAAACCCTAATCTAAGTAGAAAAGGCTTACTAGCTTGTATCTCCTAATTTTGAGAATTATGGGACCTCACAAATTGATAATTATAAGCGAAGAGTATAATAATTAAATTGAATCTTATATTGATTAAAGTCCAATATTTAAATTACTTTAAGTCCCAAAGCAGGAACCCTTCGAGCAAGTGGGAGATAGAAAAAAAAACCAACTAGGAGTTACATTTAGAGACTACAATCCAAGGATGGGTGGGGTATAAGCAGATACTATTTACAAGCGTATTCTGTATATTCTGTTTGCTTACCCCTTGATTCCATGGGACATCTCACACTATTAAACTTCAAGGCCCGCACCAGTTTTTGATCATTTAAATTATTTGAAATATAAAAAAATTATACCCATGTGTTTTACAAATCGCTTTCGAACCAAAAACGACTCAAATTGTATGGGAATTGGGTCGTTTTTGGGGCGGATGCCATCTTTGGTTAGTCTCGAACGTTAGAATCGAACGCGATCATCTCAACGCGCTGCTCCATCGCACACGTTTTTTGCCACATGGTCATGTATGGCGTTTCTCGCATAAAAAAAAAACCGAGAGAACGAATTTGGATTGACTCTGTTTTTAGGCTCACGCTAAAGCTTAACACAACAGCCGAGTAAATGTACACATGTCCAAGAACCACTCTTTTTAAATACTTGGGTAGGTGTATACTAGAGTTGTGTACCCTTCCCACTCTCTCGCGGGAATCTCGACTTTTCCCGAAAATCCCGAACCTTTAAATATTTTTTTCCAGAAAGAAATCCCATGGAAATTGTAAAATTTTTGTTATTATAAATTCATCTTGTGCCGTTCCAAAGGTTTTTAAATATTTCTGACCTGCCTGCGGAAGCACTTAAATTCGGGATCTACGGAACCCGCGAGAATTCCGTTCCGCGCCCATCTCTAGCGTATACCAACCGCCAATCAAACTTGTTATAGATTCAAATAATTCTGGAATTACTATTCAGTTTTTGCAATAAAAAGTTAGTACTTGAATATTCAGCATAATTGAATTATGATATAATAATAAAATAACAAAATGAAAACACAGACATTCGTGCGTGTGCATCCGTGATCCGTGTGTGATTCGTGCGTGTTGAAGTTATACATCGTAATACATGCTATTCACGAAATTTGTTTCCTTTTATATTTGAATAAGAATAGTATTTCTATTAAAAACAGATTTCCTTGGATTTTGAAACTAATGATGGAATTAAGGTGTCTCTACGCAAAAATTTGGGGTGTTTTTTGTGCAGCGCACACACACACCTTCATGCAAACGTTGTCTGTCTCACTCTAGAGCATTTTGCAAAATCTCCGTAGTTTCACATTTTAGTCACACACTAGTATATTTCAAAAACAGCGCGGTTTGGTGGGTTTCATGGTCACACTGAATGAGTGAGTTGAGTGAATCGTGCATCAAAATATTTTTATTTCGTTAATTGAGCGTTAAGTGAAGAAAAAATCGCTTAGGGGGGCACCTCTATTCTTTAATTTAATTAATCAGGTGTGTCCTGGAAATCTCTAGAGAATTTTGTATAAACTACACCACTTCGAAGTTAAATTTTTTAAAAATATATTAAAATAAATTGTAAATTAGCTTAACTTTCGTCATTGATCGTAGCTTTTCACTTTCCAAATAAGGTCAATCAGTTTGAGTCATGCAATCGTTTATACAAAAATCTCTGGATCACCCGATTATGTTTATTTCGCTCTGAAGAAATATCCCATTCTTTTGAAAGGAATGTATTATTCGATTCCAACGTTCCACATACAAAGCTTAAACTGTCTCAAAACGTTGAAAAAATTTTATATCATTACATTTATCTCTAAAAATAATAAGACGAATGAATTGAAACCTTAAACTAATGTTACTAATTTGATCTTAAAATCTTGCATACACTAATCACTAATCACCCATTAGTCTTTATCTTCCCAAAACGATCAATCACAATCGATAAAAAAAAGTTGCATTTTCCACGCTTTTCGCATCAATATTCAAAAAGCCTTCCACTTACCAAATTGGCAACAATCTGTCAGATGCATTTCATAAAACTGACCACAACAGCAACAACAAAAAAAAACTAGTCACACAATTTATGTATGTTAGAAAACGATTGAAAATTGCTTTATGAACACGTTTCAATTGCATTTTGTACGCCGGCCACTCGGTTGGCATGTTCGATGTCATGTACTCGGACTCTCCTCTCCGACTAAGTATGGGAAGCAGGAGGTGGAGCTGCCGGTGGCTGGCTAACTAACTATCCCAGAGAGCTTGATGAAATCGATCATTTTCCCACGATCAGCGATGTGTGTGCTGTGCTTGCTGTCACCAAACCATTGGCAAGTCTCAATGAAGCAAAAAACAAAACAAAACTTGACCAATAGCCAGACATTACTTGATTTGTATGTGCTGCTATGTAAATGCTATAAAAGGATTTTGATTACGCGGACACCGGAGACAAAGAGACAAAAGGTGTCTGAATTCTATGGGGAAATGATTGTTATCTTGCCACCAAGGCGGAAGCAGAATCCCTCGGATGACTTGAGAATTTCTCTGCGGTATTTAAACCAAGTTTCACTTGTAGGCATTATTCTAATTAGCGTTGAACTCGTGACTCGGTCGGAAATTGGTTTTGACATGTTTTCTATTTGTCCAATTTGTCAGGTCTCTCGTTGAAACGGAAATGATCTGACAAAAAAATTGTAAGCTTAGAGATCAAATGAGGTTTTATATGGTCAGATTGAAAGCGTGGACAAGTTTGTTGTTGTTCGAAAAAAAAAATTATTTAAATTGATCCCATTGAGCGCGTGTTCAAACTATGCTTGAACTTAATTAACTTGAGCTTGTTTCGCTTATTTTGTTATTGATACGTGATCAAGCATAGCTTGAGGAGTTTTTAGTTTCAAATAAATACCAACGTGTGCTTTGATTTATAATGAAGCATCAAGAAGTGCTGCCACTTGAAGAGGAAGCTTAAAAATTAGACAGATGTCAAATAATTGGATTACCTAATTATGTGATTTATGTCAAGGAATGGCAAAGGGTTTGAAAATTTATTTATTTATATATTACTTATGCAGAATTATAACGTTTTGCATTAAGAATTTTTCATGCTTACGGTAAGCCACAAAATCAAATGAATAAACTCAAGAAATTTCAAATTATCAGGTACATAAGTAATAAACATAATTTAAGTACAGAACATACCTAGAATGCCAATCCAATTAAGTAGGCAACCGAAAAAGCGAATCTTTCTTTCAAGAATATGCTTATTAAATTTTCCAACTGGTTTTAAGTCTTTCCTTAATCAGTGAATGTAGATTTCTAAGCTATAGTTAAATCTTTATGGAATATGGTCAATTTATGGACTCAATATTATTTATTTACTAAATTGATTTCAAAAAGTGTTTCCTTTTAATAAACACATGGGAATTAGTTAATGAACTTTAAGTTTACAGAAGGAAAAAAAGGAACGAAATGTTCTTATTATGGAAGCGAAATATTTAATTTCTGCAGACTTTTTAGAAATTGTCATATTTTGTGAAAAAGTAACGTAAAAATGTGGGAAATCTTTAAAAACTTTTTGAGCATTTTCTACAAATTGAATTTTTTTTAGTTATTACACTCTTGTAGTATTTAAGCAATATGTTTTAAAAGTGCTTGAAATAAGCGCAATTTAACTCCACATAACCGCCTTACAAATAAATATAAAAGTAGAATTTTCGTACGTGTAGCAACATGCGTGTGCGATGGTGCAGTGCGATAAATCGAAGCAAAATTGACAATTAAAATGGTTCTTTCAAGTGAAAAGCACTGTCCGAACCTATGGAATATGAGGGAAGAGCAACTCAACGCTTGTAAATATTATTCGCAATCCAAAGAGATTAGTCTACTCGAACGTCAGAATGACTGATCTGCTTATAACCCGATTATGGTTGCATTTTTTCTTGACCCAAGCTTATTTTGTGCTAAGAATAAAAATAAAATCTTCTTGAAATTGTTTGTTATTTATGTATCGTAATTTATTTGGCGACCTTTTGAATGTTACCTATACAGTGTTTTAAAGACCTCCCGGTCCTATCATCAGTAGCCTCTTTTCTAGGGATGCCGGAAATATCGATACTTTTGTCGAAAAAACGATATATCAATATCGAATTTTTCAAATTGCTACCGCTCTCCGACTTGGCATTGACATATGTTATATCAGCAGGAAGCTTGGTGCCATCGGAAGCCCTTGGCTTCGACTATAAAAAGAGTTGTTTCCGACAACAGAAGCCGATTAACCGATGAGCACTTCTTCCTAAAATCTCTCTCTAACTATTATTTGTACAAAAAAGATCTCAGGTTTCTTGGATTTAAGTGATTATGTTTCTTTTATTGGTTTCTGCGTTGTTGATATGTTTTCTTTTCAACTTCAGTATCTTCTTTCACTATGAATTCTTGAATTCTACAACATCTTATTTTATTTAAAAATAAAATAAAATATAAAAATAAAATGAGATACATATCTTTGAAACACTTACAACAATACATTTTATCCTTATTTTTTGGGTTTTTGATTTTGACCGCAGACAGAATTTAGTTTTAAATAAGGTTCAAGTGACACCTTAACTACCCCAAAAACCCTCATTATTCTTAAGAAAATGGAAAATATCGATCATTATATCAACAAAATATCAATATCTAAATGATACTTTTTGAATATCGAAAAAAATATCGATGGACTCGAGATGAGCACAAACTGTGTAAAACCGGGTTCTCTCAATTGGTGTTGAATTGTTTCACTTCAGCGGGTTGATTTTCATTTCAATGTCGGATATGTTAAAAATATCTATATCGATATTTTTTTCGATATTCAAAAAGTATCATTTAGATATTGATATTTTGGAATGTTTTAGAGTTTTCCCCTTTGAAAACATTTATATCTAATCATATGCATTTACATTTTGTTTAATGAATGTATTCTGATTGATTTAATATCTTTTTAGACTTAAATGAGAAATCATTGATGTTGGATAATTTAAAAAATCTTGTTTCAAGATCAAAGAAAATGTCTTCTATATTAAAAAATAGTCAAAAATTTACTTTTCGTTTATTCTGTCAGTATCGTACGCAGGATTTTTCCAGGGGAGTCCAACAAATTAATTTAGCGGCTATTTCTTTAGTATAGTTATTCGTTTAGAATAAATAGTATCCCCCGTTTCGGTAAAAACGAGTATTTGAAATGAGAACTTTGTACTTGGATCATATTTAAGTACTTTTTTTTTGAAGGAATTAAAGAGTGGTACACAACGTAATTCTTGAGGAATTCAGCGGGACTAAGCACACAGAGTGATTTCTTTGACTTTATCACATCTGCGAAATGATAGCCCTATTCGACAGATTTAATCTGATCCGATTAACTTATTTGTTTGATCTTAGAGGTGAGCCACTGCAGAGCTACCTGCTCAAAATGGGAATAACTAGCACCCAATAAGAATAGTTTGAGCACAAAATAGCACATTGATTCAACAGCTTTGGGAAACATAACTTACTACTCAACAACATTGGACCATTAGACCCTACATAAATCCTGACAATTATACAGGAAATAGAGTTGCTAGGCGAGTTGTAAACTCAGAATGGGGGCACAATAGATCAAGATTTTTTCCCAACATCAAATAATACTTCTGCACAGTAGTAGCAAGAAATACACATATTTGGGACACCACTCACTTACAGATGAATCACTTTGAAGCAGCATACTTGGAATTTAATTTATATGTGATATCCTCTTGCTTCCAAAGTAATCTGAAATATTAAGCATTTGTTTAAAAGCCCTAAAATTATTATAATACTCATTATACTTACCCTTCTTTTTTCTTCTTTGGGTTCTTATTCCCTCGAGGGACACAGGGAATCATACTTACTCTTATATTCTCAAAATGTTCAATAATTTAAACAAATTGTTTCTAAATTGTATTCCTAAGTAGTCTGTTTTTCCATCCATTTTTCCGAGTTCCTGCTTCTTTGAACCACAAATTCACACTGAATCTGTCTACTCTAAAAAAATCATTTCCCAGCCACCCTTTGGTAAAAAAAACAAATGCAAAATGAACACCAATTCAACCCTTTCACTTGTCAACCCCTCTCTTCCAGTATTTCATTTTTTACATATCTCAGTTTTATTTTTTTTTTTAGAACATTTCCAACCCCTTCTCCACACACACACACACTTGCTTGCTAGCCAGCCCGCCAGGTGGCGCTGCTAAATGTAGGATTTCTTTTGAATAATTTATATAATTAATACCCCGCTACGTTAACCACGCACAGTTGGCATCTGTATCTGTGCGCTGTCTTTAATAAAATATTTTAAATAATTCTGTAATCTAAATGCAGTCATCGTCAACTTGGCGACATTTTCTTTTGCCTCAACGCTGATGAACAGGATGCGCACGCTGGCCAAGAAATTCTAAATACCAAAGAGTCAGAGCCAACCAAAGCACAAATCACAAATTGTCACGTTAATAGTGGATCCCCCCACCGACCAGCACAACCCGATGCCTGCCTTCTCATCATCGGCATCACCATCAATCATCATCTCATCTGAACTTGTCTTGCATTTCGCATCCGTATAAATGCAATGTAAATTTTTTTGTGTTGTGCGCGCCATTGCATATGTCAAGACAACAACAACAACAATGAGGAAGAGGACGGGTGGAGTAGGATGACCAAGAGACAGAGCTCGAAATTGGAGATGGAAGTGCGTGAATTGTGCATGGGTCAGGAACTTTGTGATCGTAAATTAAAATGGGAAATTACAAAAGTCTATGGAATAATTAACAATTCACGTGATACTTTCTTGCGATCAGTTCACCTGACATATAAGTTTGAACTATTGATCATCGCTCGAAAAGGGGCCAAGACATTTATATCCGTATTCAAAACTCCGATTCGAACAAATTCGTATAATGTAAATTTAGCTTAGGCCTAATCAAAAGAATGCAATAAATGGGCACGTATGCTAATTTAACATAAAAATGCTCAGATAAAGATTTAAAATGTAGCGCAAAATCTTTCTTCGTGCTAAATGGCAAGAAAAAGGCATTACGTAGGTTGCTATATATATTTCTGGCCTAATAATGAAAACGCGAATATTTATGATCAAAAATGGTTTTATTGTTTTTTAAAGTATTCTCCAGCAAGATTTATACACTGTTGCATGCGCTCAAACCAATTGTCGAAGCACTTTTTCCACTCCGATTGAGACAACTCCAAAACATGGTTTTTTAACTCTTCAACAGCATCTTCTGGCGATGAAAATCGTTGACCATGCATTTTTCCCTTGATGTGCGGGAATAAAAAGAAGTCATTGTGTGCCAAGTCAGGGCTGTACGGCGGATGAACCATCAATTCGACGTTTTGGGCGGTCAAAAAGGCGCTGGTGTGAGCTGATGTGTGAGAGCTCGCATTATCATGGTGCACAATGATCTGTCTTTTCTTGTTCGTTTTTCGAATTTCTCCAAAGACTTCAGGCAAACGAATTGTGGTGTACCACTCTGAATAGACCGTCCTACGTTGCTCAAGCAGAACAGTCGCCACATGAACAGTTTTACCGAAGAAACAGGCGACCATTTGCTTAAAGTGCTTCTTCCACGAACGACTTTCGTTGGATTTGGCTCGTCTTCGGGCTCATAAGCATATATTCATGATTCGTCACGTTTGACGATCTTATAAACGTCTTTTGAAACACCGCGATTATATTTTTTTAAAATTTCTTTGCACCAATCCACACGATCCTTTTTTTGAGCGATTGTCAAATTGTGCGGGATCCAACGAGAACAAACCTTTTTTACGCCCAGGTGTTCATGCAATATCAAATGTATGCTGGTGGAAGAAATGCCCAAGGATGCCTCTATCTCACGGTATGTCACATGACGATCATGCATTATCAGTTCACGCACGGCATCAATGTTTTCTGGCACAACGACTGTTTTTGGACGACCTTCGTCTTCGAGCGAGCGTCGCCCGCGATTGAATTCATTAAACCAATTTTTCACAGTGCTATAGGATGGTGCTTCATCGCCATACAAAGATTTAAGTTCATCGTTGCACTCTTGTCGTGATAATTCACGTCGAAAGTTGTGAAAAATGATTGCACGAAAATTTTCACGAGTTAATTCCATTTTTCTGCCGAGGTAAGTTTTTGATTAATCGTTAATCGATATCAAACGTGGTCACACATGAAAGAGTTGTATGAAGCTTTTATCGATAAAAGTCCAAATTTTTTTTTTGGAAAAGGCCAATTGGTTCTAAAATGGCTAGAAGTGACGTATAAGTCCTTAAACATTTTTTCGTTGATTGGACCTACAAAACGCATTGTTTTTGTTTAATAATAATTCAATTCACCTTGATATCTTATATGGAAACTAAAAGTCGAATGGACCACATTCATTATTGTAATCAAAAAAGTCCCGGGATTTTTGAAACTAGCCTTTTCCACTATGCGAAGCTAAAGTGTCCGTTTAATACCTTCACCTTTGCTTTGTTTGATTTCTAAAATCAATATAAAAAGTACAAATATATTATTTTTTTCCAGACAAAATATTAGAAAAATATTATTTGATCTTAAAAAGGTGTCTTAAGTAATTTCTGAGTCCTGATCGGGAGATCGTAAATCTAATAATCAATTAGTTCTCGGGAGTTTCTAGCCTTGATGTTTTGTTTTTCATTCCATTATAATGGAATGTAAACAATATATCGATTGTACTTGTTAGCTATCGATAGTGTTTAGTTTTGTGTGTGTAAGTGATTGAGTTTCAGTGGACGTTGTTTCTCATTCAAATAAAAATAATTTTTAATATAAATTATACTCCTACCAGTTTCGGTCGCTTGTCGCGTGATCTTTAGGGGATTTTTTTTTGCACAGATATGCAAATCCTGGGAGTGGTTGGTTAGGTCCAGTGATTTCCCGTTATTTTAAACCACCACATTGGTTCACAACCTGATTTTTAAAGCTAAATCAATCAAATTGGGGCCAAGGTTCAAAATTATTCATGTTCACCTTAAAAAAAAAGGAACCATAAAAACTAATGTACTTCCTCACCGTGAATAGAATGAATAAGTTTCGCCATTTTGGCACGCTGCCATCTCTAGCTGATAGCTGCTTGGCCTGGCATTGGCAGCTCTTCACTTCTGCGTCTCTCAGCACGTTTAGCCTTGATAATTTATGAGACGCCTTATTAACATCAGTCAGCAGCATCAAATGCATCAGCAGCACCAGCAGCAGCAGCATCCAACTGGCTTTCTTGGAAAGGCATCTCCGCTTGAGTTTGTTTTTTTTTTCCTCTGCTCTCTGACCACATTTTCACTCATTTTAATGTAATTTCTGTTGTTTAATTTGTAAATTATTTTAATGCGTCTTTATCATAATTTATGTCCCCCTTGTTCACAGAGAATGCCAAAGAATGTGAGTGTATCTGAAAGATACAAGAGTCGATCATGCAAATCGCATTGACCAAAAACAAAAAAGCAGCAAAAACCCAACCCCAAAGTAAGCGTCATTCTATGCAAATTGTTGTCTCGTTAGGTGGCTTCGCCAAAGATTTGCATAAGTATTTCGCTGACTTTCAATTAAATGCCAAAATCGTTGGTCAGTTGTTGTTTTTGTGCTGTTGCAGGCATTCCGAATGTTAATTCTCAAGTGCATTTGAATGAATGTAATTCGCAGTGGGGCTAAAATGCTGAAAGGAGTTACTTTATTGAAAATGGTTCTATGAGAAGGGGGAAATACTCTTAATAATGGAATACTTTGAAAATTTTTTTAAAATTATCAAAAATATTTTTATCTTTCTGAAAACAAATCCGGATGGTTCTTATTTTTGAAAGTTTTTTCTAGTTAATATACCCCCTCGCTTATCATAGAGTATAGTCCCCCCTCAAAAAAACAACATTCACAATTATCAGACACAACAATTCGCAAAACAATCAGTTCAATGACAACCTGAGCAAATATGTAAGTTTCAATTTGATTTAATTCTCAACTCAACCTCTTGCTTTGTATTCGAGCATACAGCAAAAAAAATGTTTGCATAAATTTCCGCAGCTTGGCCATAATTGTTCATAAACAATTATCTCAACTGTACATAAACAGCTCGCGTTAATTGCCCAGACAAAAAGCTTTTGCTTAAAAGGATTTCGCGTACCCAAGGACAATTAGTTGCATGATTTTTCATAATTCTTAAAAAAAAAAAACCAAATTAGCCCATAGCCATGACGAATCTGCTGCTGATAAATTGGCAGTCCACGCTTGAAATTACAGTATTTAAAAATGTTTAATAAGCACGGCGCAAAATATATGGAACACAAGAAGAATCCGCCTGGCATGATGCACTTTTCAATGGCATGTCATAGGCGTGGTTGACGACGCATCGCCGGTTGACGGCTGATGGAGATGATGTTGAAAAAGAGCCGACAAACGCCGCAAAAAGCCGCACAGTAGCCGGGCAGGTAAGATGAAAGGCATCTTCGATCCGACACTGACGCATATTTAAATGATTATTGACTCATTGACTGACATGCCAGAGGCAATTCGCTATGAGAAATGGAAATGGAAATTTTTTTCGTATCGGAATTTAACAATTGTTATTCAAACCAAGTTAATTATATTAAATAAACAAATGAGTGTGTGAATTGTGTAGTCCCATTAAAAAAATTAGTTAGGTCAAATTAAAATTATAAGTACTTGCGAGGGAGGTTTGATGAGTAACCATTTTTTAAATTTTACTATCAATTAATACCATGCCCTATGTCCCATACGGGATTGAGGAAAAGAAGAAGAATATTTATTTTAAACTGATATTAAAAGAATTTTTATTGTGTGTTTTCATATATATGACGCTACAAGTATTGTTGTTCCACCGTATTTAAATTTTCGTATTACTTCATCTGATCGTTCCAAAACTAGATGGATCCATAAATAATGATTGTTACTATATATAAATCTAAGGGCCAAAAATGTTGTCTACAAAATTGTGGAAGATATTTAATGATATGTTTTTACATACATTACAGGAGGAGTTACAAAAATAGAAAATAAACTTTTTCAGAGTCTATTCAATATACCCTATGCTTTTTTAGAACAGATTATTACTACGTTTGTGCACAAATAAAAAAATCATGATTTTTGCCCTTCAAAGTATGCTATGTTTATGTATACAAATAATTAAGGGAAATATTTATTTTTTATTAGCCTTAACACTTATTATTTTTGTGTACCCTTTGACTGGTTCGACAATCTTAGTGAATGGACAATGTGGAAAAAAAATATAAATAAAGTTTGCATACTTTGAGGAGCAAAAAGCATTATTTTTTATAAGCACAAACGTAGTATATATAAATATTTAATATAATTGAAATAGAGGACGAAATGTTTCAACGATGCAATACGTTATAAACCAAAATTTGAACCAATACATTGAGCTAAAAGCTTTTTAAACTAGAAACTTAAATTTTAAAAAGAGTTCGAGCCTCCGATCAATAAAATTTCAGAGTCTTGCATCCGCTAGACATTAACAAGTACCATCGCCATTCTACGTGGGTTGCTATTTAAGTTTTTGGTCCAGGTCACTTCAAGCCATTTTAGAACCAATTGGCCTTTTCCCCAAAAAACTTTGGACTTTTATCGATAAAAGCTCCATACAACTCTTTCATGTGTGACCACGTTTGATATCGATTAACGATTAATCAAAAACTTACCTCGTCAGAAAAATGGAATTAACTCGTGAAAATTTTCGTGCAATCATTTTTCACAACTTTCGACGTGGATTATCACGACAAGAGTGCAACGATGAACTTAAATCTTTGTATGGCGATGAAGCACCATCCTATAGCACTTGAAAAATTGGTTTAATGAATTTAATCGGGCGACGCTCCTCGAAGACGAAGGTCGTCCAAAAACAGTCGTTGTGCCAGAAAACATTGATGCCGTGCGTGAACTGATAATGCAAGATCGTCATGTGACATACCGGAGTAGGGCACCTTGGGCATTACTTCCACCAGCATACATTCGATATTGCATGAACACCTGGGCGTAAAAAGGTTTGTTTTCGTTGGATCCCGCACAATTTGGCAATCGCTCAAAAAAAAGGCTCGTGTGGATTGGTGCAAAGAAATTTTTAAAAAAATACAGTCGCAGTGTTTCAAAAGACGTTTATAAGATCGTCACAGGAGACGAATCATGGATCTATGCTTATGAGCCCGAAACAAAACAGCAATCGACCGTGTGGGTCTTCAAAGACGAGCCAAATCCAACGAAAGTCGTTCGTGGAAGAAGCACTTCGAAGCAAATGGTCGCCTGTTTCTTCGGTAAAACTGGTCATGTGGCGACTGTTCCGCTTGAGCAACGTAGGACGGTCAATTCTGAGTGATACACCACAATTTGTTTGCCTGAAGTCTGCGGAGAAATTCGAAAAACAAACAAGAGAAGACAGATCATTGTGCACCATGACAATGCGAGCTCTCACACATCAGCTCACACCAGCGCCTTTTTGACCGCCCCAAACGTCGAATTGATGGGTCATCCGCCGTACAGCCCTGACTTGGCACCCAATGACTTCTTTTTATTCCCGCACATCAAGGGAAAAATGCGTGGTCAACGATTCTCGTCGCCAGAAGATGCTGTTGAAGAGTTCAAAAACCATGTTTTGGAGGTGTGCTTCGACAATTGGTTTGAGCTCATGCAAAATTGTATAAATCTTGCTGGAGAATACTTTGAAAAGCAATAAAACCATTTTTGATCATAAATATTCGCGCTTTCATTATTAGGCCAGAAATATATATAGCAACGTACGTATGTCATGGGTGTAAAAAAGCATATCTGTGCTATTTAAAACTTTAATCTTTTGAAATTTAAAAAAAATCGAGAGAACTTGGCTATTAGTTATTTGACTTATAAATAAATTTTTATACCATTCCAAAACACTGGAAAAATTTAAGTATTCATAAGATACTTAAAATTATAATTAAATTCTCTCAGCATTAACATTTGCCCCAAATGTCAGAAAATGTTAGCCTTAAAAAAAAATAAATTTAACTGCCTTTCCAAAACTTAATGCAATCTTTGCAACTTTTTGCTGAGTCACAATGTGAATTCAATTTCAGCATACCATTCAGCCTTACCTCACACTAAATACGATCATATGCAATAATCATAGCCCCGATTAAAACTGACTAACTAGCCTCGTGATTTCTAAATAATTATGCAAATTTTCTGGGCAATTATTGTTACGTTAATAAGCAGAAGCAAATCAAAAAAAAATCAACTTGGCAAATTATTCAAACGAAAAATAGTTGTTTTTTTCGTTGCAAACAGCTGCAAAATTGAACTCAAAAACTGGCGACAAGGCGACATTGCAATTGAGTGTTGTGTATTGAGTGTTGGGTTGTTCTGTCCTCGGCCTGTGGCAACTGGCTGGCAGGCAGCTGTCAGTCAGTTTGACGTTTTTGACCAAATCGTGTAAAAACCGTTGAAAACGACAAACGACACGTCGCCAAAACGTAGCCGTTGCCTTTTGCTGGCAAACTGAAGTTGCTGCGTACGAACAGATGCAAGTTTTGAAGTGGCATTGGCGATGGCAGCGTGATTATTGGGTTGATTTATATTCTTAAAGGTTTAATTAAGAAATGTTTGACACTTTTTTTAAATACTTGACAAATTTTCAATTGGAAAGTAAAATCTCAAAAATGTTTAATAGACACTGTTCGAAGCCTAGCCAAATATTTCAGCTAAGCCCTTAACTTGTCTTGTTTCAAATTCGAGGCATCAAATAACAAAGTTCAATATAGACACGGTCTACTGAATATTTAAAATTTTTATTACCATTACAATTACGATTTTTTTTAAATTAAAATTTGCATTATCATTACAAATTTTTGTACAATTCTTTATGTAATTAGAACTTCTATCGAAATTACTAAAATTATTTTTAATTACCAAAGAATTAAATTTTTTGGACAGAATTATTAAACAACTTTTATTGTAATATAATTTTTAATTACGAAAAATTGTAGTGTAATAGTAAAAATTTATAATACAAAAAAATTGTAATTGTAATAGTAATTCAATTTTTAATTAAAAAAAACTGTAATTGCAATGGTAATTAAATATTTAATTACTTTAAAAAATTGTTTATTATCTAATTACAATTACTTATTTTTTTATATAAATAATTAAAAATATTAATTATCAGTAAAAATTTTTTATAAATTTTCTTATTAATTATTATTTTTGAAAAATTATTTGTAATTAGAACTTCTATCGAAATTACTAAAATCATTTTTAATTACCAAAAAAAATAATTTTTGGACATAATTATGAAAAAATTTATTTTAATTACAAAAAAATTTTAATTGTAATGTAATTAAATTTAAAATTACAAAAAAATTTAAATTGTAATAGTAATTAAATTTTTAATTACAAAAAAATTGTAATTGCAATGGTAATTAATTTTTTAATTACCCAAAAAAATCGTAATTGGTTCAATATTTAATTTAATTAATTATTTAAATATAAATAATTAAATATATTAATTTACAGCTCTGTAAAAAATATTCATATAAATTTTCAATAAGCCATTTTTGTACTGTATTTAAAAAAAAAACATTGTCAAATAATACAAAAATTATTTGACTATTTTTCAAAATTATTTTTATCCTTTCAGAAAAATCGGTGAAAAAAACCTTCAGGTAAGCTTCCATCCTCAAACGCATTGTCACGCTGTTACCTCTAGTTGCCCCTTGCTAAAGTTGTTTTGTACTTTTTTACGCTTTATTTTGTCACCAGATTTTTGTTTTTCTGTTGTCTCTCGGGTCGATTAATTGTTGGCCATGTATGAGTGTGTGTGTGTGTGTGTGCTGCGCGTCTCTCAAGTTGGAAAATGTAAATTATTCCGTGTGGCATTTTTCCCTCTCAAGCGTTTTTTTTTTTTTGCCGTTTTTAATGAGGTAAAATATTTGCATTTTGATTGACAGCACTTTGGAGATTGTTGAAAATTGTTGGACATGCACATGCATATTTGGCAATTGCGATAATGACGAAGACGAGCAAAAATAAAAATAAAACATTGTGAAATGTTTGTTTCAACATCTGGCAAGGCTTAACATTTTCCTATTGGCAATGCTGTGTACTAAATTTTTTACAAATGGCAATGCTGCGAAAAGGGGTTGACTGGAATGAAAGGGGTATTTTTTGTTTTTTAAGGCAGCGTTTTTTTATGTATGAAAGGGTTGATTAAAACCCTGGTTTTACCACCCCCTTAAAATCAGCTACAACTGGAAGGTGTTCATCGGGTGTTTTTTTATGAGGTCGCGCACCATTTGTGCGCATATTCAAATTTTGTTGTCGTTTTAAATTGGAAATGTTTCCAAGGCCAGAATTTGTATAAAAGGAGCGCTTGCACTGAGGCTTTGGCTTCATTCGCTTGCCGACTGTCTAAGAGCGCGTTTCGGATACCCTTTGGATACTTTTTGTACATTTGGATTATTCATCATACATTTTACCCAAGCTGGGATTATAACTACCACGGATTTTTGGATATTATCATTGGATTATTAAAAAATAGCGGCTAAAAAAGGGGAATTAAAGTTCTTTCCTTTTCCTCATTTTTTAGGAAACAGTTTTAAAAGTCAGTGACTTTTGGAATATTCTTTTAGTCAAACACCCGTTATATTAGTCAACTTAGGGCCGTTTCTCATCTTCATGTTTTTCCAATTCGGTTGGTTACTCAAAAAAATTATGTTGCCTACTTTTAGGCCGCTTTGCTAAAAAACATAAAGTTACGAAATCGGGCCTTAGTCTCCCTTTTGATCGATACTTTTCGTTTAAAATTTTTTCAATTTATTTCAGACTTAATTTCTTTAGATTTGAAAACAATGAATTGAATGATGTTAAGTTGAAACCGGCCCTCAGTGTCCAAACCGAATCTTAACTGAAGCAGATTGTTTTTATTTTCCCAAATCTAACCTGAAACGGAGTACAAAAAAACTAAAATAGGTTTCAAGAAGAATATTTGCTGATTAAAGTGCTGATTTAGTACTTAACTTATTAAAATTCAAGCTTCGAAAAATTTTCTGCAGCGACAAAGGCTCATTTTTGTGTACTTCAATAAGGAGAAAGGCTGAATCTGGTCTAAAGAGCAGCCAGAGGCAGTTTAAGAGCTTCCAATGCACCCTGAAAAGGCACTGTTTGGTGCGGTTTGTGGGCCGACGGCATTATTGGGCCGTACTTTTTCAAAAATAATAAAAATCGCGAAGTTACAATCAATAGAGCAAGTTATTACCGATTATTACCGACTGATTACCGCCAAGATCATGTGATTTGACTCCACGAGACTATTTTTTGTAGGGCTATATAAAGTCTCTCGGGTACAGGGACAAGCCAGCCAAAAATGCAGCCCTGAAAGACAACATTACAGCTGCCACCGGCCGAAAAGCTGGAAAAAGTTTGACAAAATTTAAGCTTGCGGATGAACCAACCTAGACATAGCCGCGGTCAACATTTACATAAAATAATCTATAAAAAATAAATGGCAGTCATTGATGTATCATGTATCATCGCTCCAAATAAATATTTCATTCACTATTGTGAAGATTTACCAGGTTCAGGTTACCAGGTTCATCTGGCTGCTTAACCTTTGCATTGCACAGTATTGGTATAACCTTTCAGTTCGCCTCAGTAGTTCTATAAATATGCCATTCTTTATAACTGTTCGGTAATGAATTTATCACGGCCAGGCCTTTAATTTCATGATTTAAATCAAACATGCAGTGCTGCTCCCAATGTCAATGCATGAGATTATATGCACTTTGTCCATTTTGTCAAAATCAAACACAAGCTTAAATTTTCATTAGGCTATTAACAGCAGCAGTGTTGTATTCAAAGAGAATTTCAAAATGTCGCTGACCCATCAACCTTTCCTCGTATATTCCATTTGTTTGTATGTTTTTTTTTTTAATTTTTGCCTTATTTTCTTTCATTATTTTCAATTAATTTTATAGCCTTTTTCCCTAATTATTTTGAAACCGACATAAAATTACTCGCAGAGCTATAAAATGCAAAAAAAAAAAAAAAAAAAACCACCCCAACTTCTGCCACTGCAAATAATAATTCATATAAATCCGCAGCCCTTCCCCCTCTCTGCGCTACCAAAATGTAACAATTTGCGTGCCAATTTGTGAACAGAGAGCGGCTCGGCCAACTGTTTATGCATTTTGTGCAGCGAGTGCAACAAATTTAATTGTAGTGATAGACATGCATTGGCAGTAAAAAAAAATAACCCAACTAAACTAAAAACAACAACAAAAAAATAGCAATAGTAAAACTTAGCTAAGTGGCAATAAAAATGCACAATTCCAAAAAAAAAAAAAAAAAAAAATTCAACTGCAGCGACCATGCAATGATATCATTTGGACTTAAAGAAGGCGACTGCGTGTTGTTAATTAAGCTCATTAAAAATTTTCGTTTGCTGTCGCTGACGAAGTTCTTCTAACCAAACGAGGAAATAGACACTATGAAACTCATCACTGGATACGCAAAACTGCACAAAATTATTTATTTATTTCAAGCAATTTGTTGCTTTTCAGCATAACTCACAAAACTGCAATCTGCAATCAAAATAAAACAAAATAAATATAATTTGCTAAAAAAAAAAAGTAATAAAACAATTTATACATATTTTACCAATTTTTTACGTTTTCTTTATCATTTATGAGTTTGTTTTGTTTTTTGGTCTGGAGCGCGTTCGTTGCTTAAGTCTTTTGTTGTGCCACAAGTTGATTTATTTGCCACAGTCAGAAAACATTGCAATTTATAATTTCTGATTTATTTGTGGTTTATGTTAAGTGTGCAAATGATACATCTAATGATGTCGGATGAAGAGAAATGGGCAAATTTTGTGAAAGAAAATAAGTACTCAGTTCAACCAAAAACCCTTTTTTCAATTAATTACACAATATTAAAAAAAAGTTTCAAAATTTAAACATTAAACATCGAGGGGTTTTCAAACAAATTTTAAAACTGTGTATTATATATGAATAATATATATGGATATGCTTATTGTTTAAATTACTTATTAACTTCCCATCAGGCCCGTATCCAAGGGTGGGACAATGACCCGAAATTCGTTATTTATGTACAAAATCTAGTTTAAAGTCAAACTTATAAACTTTATTTGTAAGTAAAAAAATAAAAAATGTGACCACACATTTTATGTCTCTTTTAAAATCTCTGGTCAACACTTCCAAACAAAAATACAAAAATTTGACAATTGTTTTGTTTTGGGGCAGTGTGACCAGATTTTAAGGAATTTTGTTGAGGTGCGTACTAAGATTAAGCTTAAAAGCAAATTTTCTGATGCATTAGAGGACCCAGAAGATTAAAAAAATTTGAAATAACATTTTTTTTTTTTTCAAGAAAATATTTATGTTTTTTTTAAGTTTAAATAAATTTTTTTCTTTTTCGAGAGGTTAGCTCATATATTTCACCATAACTAACGAAAAGGATAACAAATTTTTAACGCTTTATACTTGATGAAAGTAGTGTAGCTTTTTTAAGATAAATCGAAAAAGGTAAGATAATTTGTCGAGTCGTCGATTTTACCCTTAATAAGAGGACCAAACCCGAAAAAACGATTAAAAGGAGTAAGAAAAAATAAAAATTTGTTTGTTGTTATTGTTTAAGGTGCTCTTGTATGCTGCGAGCTCTGTCTATGAATTCGTATGCTCGCGACTATAGCGACGAGTTAAGCAACAACAGAAGAGGGCTAAGAGTATAGGCAGGCGTTGGGCACCTCTGCTCTAGTGGCTCGCGATTCGAAAAGCGATCACTCACCAGAGGCACACAGAGAAAAGAAATCAAGATTATATTCTTAAAACCAGGGCTGCAAATCAAAATTCTTTTTGCAGAGGCTGGTAAATTTCTATTTAATTAACTGTTTAGCTTGAGAAATGTTGATTTCATTTTTTTCATGGCTATTAGAATATTTAGGTATTTCAAGGTACAGTAAAATTTCTATTAAGGCCTAAAATTTAGAAAAATTGTCAGACTATTTGGGCTAAATTATTATTCGCAAAATCGAAAATTGGCTATTTAGAAAAGTTAATTAAATTTTTATCAAAAATTGTGAAAATTGTTTTAGACAAATTTGGCATCAAAAGACCTTAAACTTAGAAATTGACAGAAATGGCGTGTAACTTTAGCAGAAAGAAACCGATAGTTTTTTTCGGAGCAGGTTTTGGTTCAACTATTTTTTCACAAGAGGTTCGGTTCACAGTAAAAAAGGCGAAATTCCGTTTTCGAAACGGTTCGGTTCAAAAAGCGGCTTGCAGCTCTGCTCAAAACCGACTCCAAACAGTGTCAAAATTCGACAGAAATCGAATAATCTTAATTCAAGTATATAATTTTTTTTTCTGAATTTTATAATCATGAGCAAAGGTGGATTGTTCTTGACTTCAAGATGAGACCATCTCCTTCTTAAGGTTTTTGATATTCGCTAATATCTAAAGAACATTATAAAACTTATACAAATTTGTATTTTATAATATTATTATATTGTCTGAGACTTAAACTCACGCAATTTCGGAGGGACACACTAAAAAAGACGAACGGCCGTATCTCAACGCATTCGAGCACCGTCCACTCGCATGATAACTCGGCGAATCTCATATAAAAACCTAGTGAAATGTTAAGCTCTCAGTCTTATGATCTAACAAGTTCACTTAAATATTCTCATTTGTAAGATAATACACATTTTTCGAATACCGAAATAAAAAACTAGATATTATACGGAATCGAGTACCGAAAATAATCATAACCAATACGAAACCTTTTACCGAAACAAAAGTTGGCAAAGTACCAGAACCGAAGGCGAAAAAGATTTAGGTTGATTTGATTCTCCCTGCCATTAATTAGTTTGTGCACAATGGTTAACCCAAGCATAATTCTGCGGTGTATTAATGAAAAAAGGTTTATTAAAAAACGTATTTTTGTATGGAATTTGGAATTTATTAAAAAATATTTAGTTCATATTTAAAAGCAAACAGTTTTAATAAGATAATTGTAAAACTTTAATAATAGTGGCATAGTTGAATTATGTAAGTATTCTGTACTTTTTCCTCGGAGAGTATAAAATGTATTCAGCCACCGCCCATAAGTAACTAACCTGGAATTAAAACCAAGCAAAATTGTAGCCCCAACCCAAATGTCTTTTTAACATGCGGCAGATTCCCTACTTATGCTGAATTTATATGCATTTTAATGCATAGCTAAATTCCATAACAATGGAAAAGCAAGAAACATGTCATTAGACCGCCCAAGCTGATTATCAACCTAAATAAGACATAAAATGATAATTTATGTGATGCCTTTTTGATTAAATGTAAATTGATAATGAGTTGTCGTGAAAATGATGCAACAACAATTTAACCCTAAATCTAATGCGACTTTTGCATGGAAATGATGGAGTGATGTGCACGCTATCCGGAGAGGATGATGATGATGATGATTATAATTTATATGCAAAGCCGAGGAACATGTTTCAAATTTACACTCCAGTCTGATTAAGGAGGCACTCACTCAAGTGGAGTATTATGGGTAGGAAACATGCAAATGCATCGTTGCACTAAGCCAAGTTAATCCAACAATTTGAAGTTGAGTTAATAAACACATTAAAATCTAATTTGTTTTTAATACAAAAAAAAAAAAACAATCTAGCAAACGCATTTGGCCCAACCTATGATTAACTAACAGATAATAACATGTTTTAGAGAATAATTTAATTAGTTATAAAAAAAAATTGTGGTTTGGTTTTCTGTGGACTAGTTAGGACAGGTTTGCGTGAGTTTTGAGTAGGGGCGTTTCTTGGCGGTTAATGATATGATATTTCATAGTTGTCAGTTATTTTGCATAGTGCCGGAACTTATTGGTGGTTAAACCGATTTAGATTAGATTAAAAAAACTAAGATATTTCTTACTTGTAGATATCATAAATCAGCATTAGCTTTATGAGCAGTAATTCTATGGAAATAAGGTAAACACGCACTCCCCTCCTCCATCTCTCTCTCTCTCTCTCTGTATCTTTTTCTCCAATAACAATTAAAATTAAAACCACCAACTTATTCATGCAAATTTACTAAAGTGTGAAATATTGCAAATGCATGCAGACAGCAGAAAATGACTTTGGTTAACTTTTTGCTGGTTGGCCACTCCAAGTGACTGCGAATGAGTGAGCAGAGCACCACATGTGGTGTGGTCTCTTCCAGACCAATAAATTAACACTTTATTTTCATACAAACTTTTTTTTTTTTTAGATCGCATGCAAACGCGCACAAGGAAAATATTTTTCCTTCTCTTACAATTAGCTATGCATAAAATATATTTCATTTTTATACCCTAAGCTGGAAAAAAAGGGGTGAATTTATTTTGCACTCAAGTTTGTATTGTTTGGTAAAGTATAAACTTATCTGTTAGGCCTTAACTCAGCCGTCACCTACGCTGCTATTGCCGACAGCCGTAAAGTAAGTAAGATTCTTCAATTGCTTCAATTCAAATAATATTTTCCGCCAACCCTGAAACTTACAACAATTTACTCAGCCCTTGATTTAAGCTGCAAGAGGATTATGTACTTGTTTATTTTTTAAGATATCGTTCCCAAAATTCTCTCATTTCCTTTGAATAGGTATGACCCGATTGAAACCAAATTTATCCACTTCTAAAACGATTGGCTAAAACAATTCATACTAACATGAATTGGAAAGGGTAAACCAACTTCGGTTTACAAGCCCAAATTAGCCCCGTTTTCTAGTTTTTTGTTTCAACTTGAGTTTGCATTTTTTTTCTTTATAGGGGCACGCCATGAGCTTGGAAGGTTTCGTGGAAGTACTAATATAAATTTGTGGATATTCACTGGAATTGCTGATGAAGGGGGAAGATGTTAAGCAAAAGAAATAAACTAGTACGACGGAAAATGGAAAAAATGTTTAAAATTAATAATAGAGAAAAATTTTTTGTTTTATATTTTAAAGAAAAGACAACAACTTGGGGTATGATCTAGCAAACGGTAAAAAAGAATGAATACTCATATGGCTTTATACAATAAAAAGTCATGTACTTACATTTCTCCTTATTAAGTGGAAGATTGTTACGTATGCACCACTTATTAAGGCAATTTAAGGCCCATTGCAACAATAGAGGTGACACAGGGTCTGAAGATCATCAGCATACATTAGCACATGACAGTAAGACAAGTCATGTGGTATGTCATTAATAAATAAATTCAATTAATTAACAATGGTCCTAAATGGCTACCCTAGGGAACCCCAGAAATTACATGGCTAGAATTGGAAAGTACCGAGTTAAATCTGACACCGATTAAGTAACGGAGGAATATCTGACGCTATCGCAATTAAGAATATAATTGTAAACTCTAAAATTTGAGCACGCTACCATTAAAAACAATTAAGTTTGTTTTAGTAAGACACATTTTCCAACCGATGGGTTCTATGGCAGCTTTAGGATATAGTCTTTTGATTCCGACCAAATTTAGCAGATCAGTTTGAAAGCATTTAATTTTCATTATTGCTGAGTTTACGAACGTTATCATAAAAAACAAAAATTGTTTTCTCAGTTAGACAGATTTTATAGCCGTTCGGTTCAATTGCAGTTATAGGATATAGATTGCCGATTTAAACCTAATTTTGAGGAACTGTTTGAAAGTTTATAGTATTCATTATTGTTTACGGACGCTACCATAGAACGCTGTCATGAAAAACAAAAAAGTTTTTTTTACTAAGATCTATTTAAGGACCGATCGTTCCTATGACAGATATAAGCTCAAGTTCCGACAAATTGGCAGCGTACAGTTCAAAGAATAGTCTGTGCAAAATTTTAGCTCGATAGCTTTAAAACAAAGAATGAAGGACAAAGTTCGATCGACTCAGCTCGTATCCTGTTCAAGAATATATATATACTTTATGGGGTCGGAAATGAATATTTGTATGCGTAGAAAACTTTCAATTAGCGATTACGGATTAACGATTGGCGATTGTTGAAGAGACAGCACACACATGGAAAATGGAGGGTACATGATGAAAATGTTCCCTAACATTCAGTCGAGTAGCCGATGTCTTCGAAATGAGCTCTTCTCGTTCCAAGCTTATTACTGAACTATATAACATTTCTTTTCGAAGATTCAATAGATACGCACCATTTTCAAGGTATGTCTACGTATTTTATGGACAATGCCTGCACAGCCGACTTATAATAAGAGCATTTAAAATGAAATTTTAAAGTAATTAAAAAGTTTTCTAGAAATTAAATTTGGAACTTAACCTCATAATACATTTATTATATTATGTATATTATATTTTATGTTATGTATATATGTATATTATTTATAGTTATATGTTTAGTATATTAGTATATTATGTTTTAGTATATTATGTATATTATGTATATTATGTATATTATGTATATTATGTATATTATGTATATTATGTATATTATGTATATTATGTATATTATGTATATTATGTATATTATGTATATTATGTATATTATGTATATTATGTATATTATGTATATTATATATACTCTCGGTGTCCTGGAAATACCTTTCGGTTGGTTTTAAATCTGTCGTGTTTTGAGAAGAAATTAAGCTAAATTTGTCACCCATACCATTTTTATAAGCAAAATTAATTTTAAATATGTGAATAAGAATATTTTTTTGGAAATGTTGCATTAAATAATTGAAATATTTCATTTGTTTCGTTCCATTCGCAAATCCAACCAACAACAATCATGCTTAGGGTTGCCAAGTATAACTTAACGATGGGCGTAAAAATATTTTTAAAATTTTGCTACTTCTTTTTGTTTGTAAAAATTTAAATATGAATCGAAAAACATTTAAAAAAATTGTATTTTAACTTCAAATTAACTGAAAATTAAAAAATGGAAAATTTTATTTGTGAGAGGCGCAACCCTGTTTAATGAAAAGAAGAAGAGAAGCCATTATCTTAGACACTTACCTATGAATTATGAAATCTCTCGATGTTCTGTGGCACCAAAAACCAACCGAGGCCAAAATCTCTAGAAATTTCCAGGTCACCCCTGATTATGAATATTGATTGTGAATCACTGAACCGCTTTCAAAACCATATTTTGAACCGAACAATTCTTAAGTTAAAGCGATTTGCTTGATCTGTTTTTTTTATACCCGTTTCTCATAGAGTAAAATGGGTAAACTAAGTTGTTGCAAATGTGTGTAACGCTTAGAAGAAAGCATCTTCGACCCCATAAAGTATAAATATTCTTCATAACCATCATAACCAGCATTGCCCACCTGACTATCCATCCGTCAGTCCCTCTGTCTGTATGAACATCTATGTAGATCTCAGAGACTATAACAGCTAGAGCAACCAAATTTTCAGCGTATATTTGTATTGTCTGCACGCAGATTAAGTTTGTTTCAAATATTTGTCAAGCACTTTGCCGCCCCCTCGTTAAAAATTGTTGAATAACTCATTCAATTTTCCAGAAATCTTTCTCCTATTTAACTCACACTTTTGGCCATTAAGGCCTATTCTCAGATCACATAAAAATTATTTTCGTCACAATGCTTCATATGAATAGAAACCCTTTTGTGGAGCTTTGAAATCAGAATGCTTTTGAACAGGTCTCATATTTATATGAAGTATTGTGCCGAAAATAAAATTTATGTTATCTGAGATCAGAGGTTTATCTATAATTTGTAAAATTTTCATGCCGATCGGATAACATTAAGCGGAGATATTCCCAAGTGTTGTACAAATCGCTTCAGACCCAAAATTGTAGAACACATGGGATTGAAAATGCCACTTTTGTCATTTAAGTATTTGTGTTCAGCATGACCTCTTACTGCTAACCTAATGTTAATTAACATATATGTTAACACTAATGTTAAAGTTAATGTCCGGTAAGTTGATAGAAAACTAGAAAGGGACTATTTAATACTTGAACAAATTTTTCAATATATTTTAGCCTGATTTAGAAAAGAAATTTTCCAGATGTATGACTCTGCCTGCCACATTTATTTCTTTACAAAAATATTTTGCCAAGGTTGTCGAAATTTATGTTATTCTTTTCCTGTTTTGTTTAGTAACCACCCCCGCCCGTCCTCCTAATATTTATGTAATATGTTTTCCTGATTGCCAAATTGTGTAAAATATCATTTATTTATGATTATTTTTTTTTGTACCCTCTGGCCAAAGACTTTTTTTTTTGCAATGTCAATTCAATTTTCAGTTCATTACTTTTCATAATTTCTGACTTGTGTGTGGGAGGCTTTTCACTTGCTTCAGCCAGCCTAAACCAACTGTTCAAAAATCCCACGCGCCAGGAGGGTGATTTTTTAGGTTTGGGGGTGGCCGGGGCCAAATCTAATTGGGCCACACAGGCGGCAGGTTTGACATTTTTGCCCTCTAAAGAAAGAAAAAGAAAAAAAATCTATTTAAATTGTGAAAAGCCGCTTACGCCATTTTATATATTTAAGGAGGGATCAAATTCAAAGGCAGAGAGAAAGAGAGCGACACGTTTCGAATTTCTGGAAAATCGAATTGCTTAAGCCTAAAAGCTACTTAAAATAAAAGCAGCTATAAATGTGAAATGCGAACGTAAGAAAATCCTGTTGAAATGTTAGATTGCTAAGCAGAATTTATGTATGCCTATTTTCTCATTCCAGGTTTTGGGCAAAAAAATCGATAATATGCAAATATCTTCTTTTTTTTTGTGCCAGGGCAAGCAAATCCCCTCGCACACACACACACACGAGCGTAAAACAAACATAAACGCGGCGAATCCTGCTCCCACATAGACTCAGACCCTGGACTCACGACTCACACACATAAACTAAATAACTAAATACGCATTAGCATCCTGTCGGATTTTCCTTTATTATTGCGGGCCGCCACAAGGCAATGGGATGAAGCGACGGAAAAGGGGGTCAAAGAACGTTGCATGAGGCAGAAATGAAACGCAGTGTGTGAGGTACAGTGGGTCAAGAATGAGCCAAAGAAAATACCATTCTTAATTTAAGTATTTAAGTGATTGAATTTAGAACGTTTGTTCTTAAAATTTTAAGTTGATTTTTATTTAATTATATTATCACATAAAGGCCTCATTCTAGATGGCATAATAATTTATATCGGCACAATGCTTCATTTGAATAGAATCTCTTTTGAAAAGCTCTAAAAGCTTTTATATGAAGCTTAGTGCCGAAATAAATTTTAATGCCGTCTGGAATGAGGCCTTAACTAAAGATAAATTGGATACAAACTCCAAAGTTGCTGCCTTAATTTTTTTTGCACTAATTTCCAGCTCTTGCCCCACTGTCCGTGGCCCCAAAAAGAAAATTCTAACAGTCCGAATGGCAACAAAAATTCAAACGAACGTGTGTATGCAGAGTGTGACTGAAAGCATTATTAATAGAGAATGTCGGCAACTAAACACACAAGCACATAACACACACACACACAAGCTCACACACACACACGCAAAAAGGATATAAAAGCAATAAGGACATTCATCTTCATAATTATGGACAGTCGTTGTGGCAGTGGTAAGCAAAAAGCAAAAGAAATTCAAATGAAACGACAAAGTTTTGCATATGCCTGGATCCTTCTTTCCTTCTTTTCTTCCCTTACTGCGTGGGTGGATATTTTTATGGAAATGACAGTTAAGCTCAGGCTCAGGCTCAGCCACAGGACCATTGGTCACCCTAATGAATGTGCAAATGCAATCAAATGGAAATTGTTAAAGCAAAAAAAAAACGACCCACGCTTCACTGCCTCCCAGGGATGACCACGGGTTTGCACTAATTACGCAGAAAACATGTCCGTCTCCGTTGCAATTTAAATGCCAGGGTTTCCAGGGTGTCGTTGTTGTTTTTGGTTGCAATCTTCAAAGACGTCCCAGCCTGTGGACGTATTAATTCTAATCCCAAACACGTTCCAACACAGATGGACCAGTGTAGGTGTAGCGGGGGTGCAAAAGGGTCTTAGCTGGTCGAGGGTTGTCGATCATTAGCGTGATTTCTTTTCGCTTTGACATCGGTTGAGAGGTTGAGCAATTTGCTTGGACGGCACTGCGATTTATGCTGCGTAAATTGTTTTTTCCCTTTCTAGTTGGCAAATTGAATTGGGGGATTTTTTTATTCGTTTGGTGGAGGTGGACAAAAGCCAAAGGAAAATTAAATATCAACAATTTCTTTAAAATATAACTAAAATAAGTATTTAATTGGACAACAGAAAAGCGAGCATTTAACGAACATTTGTCAAATAAACGCAAATGACCTCCAAAAAAAAGCGTTGCCAGGCAGACTTCGTTAAAATATTCGATAAGCGTTTGCAAAAGTACTTAAAAAACTGGACTTATAAGAACAAAAAATTAGCTTGAAATAAATATTCGCCAAATATTTGTCAACAAAATTAGAAACAACACCCAGAGAAATCTAGCACGATTCGGCAAGACTGAAATCTGCTTCAATTTAGTTTTTTTTCGTCTTGAATTTTCAAGAAGAAATCTGCTTGAAATCGAGAAAACTTTGTGTGTTTGGTGGCAAGGGAGGTGAGACAAAAAAATAGAGCTTGAAAATTCATGCTTGATTTCAGTATTTTCTTCTTGAATCCAAGAAAATTCTGTCTTGCCGAACTTCTGACACGAAATCTGCTTGATATCAAGCACGATCTGCTCGATTTTTTCTCTGAGTGAAGCGTTTACGTGAGTTTGATGATATACACCCTTGAAAAGCCTTGTTTCATCCGGTTATTTCGAAAAAAAAACGGTAATCCCACTAAAACCAATCTAAAATGTTCCCATAATGAGTATATAAGTGCCCAATGTATTTTTTATAAATAAATAATAGATCTCAAACTTAGATATATTATTTAGAATACTTGACAAACAAAAATGATTTTCTTACTAAGACTTTTTTATGACCCAGGATTCGGTTCCTATGGCAGCTACATGATATTGTCATCTGATCCGGATGGTTCCGGCATGTATGACATTCTTGAACCGAGCTCCTCTACCGTTTTAAGACTTAGAATAGTTCTATCTAAGCTTAAAAATTAAAAAGAAAAAAAATGCCTTTACAAGGGGATGCACACAAAATGACTTGACGTGACAAACTTTAAGATGCAAACAAATATATTTTTTTTTTATTAAGTTTTAAAAGTTGCTTTACATTCAAAATTTTAACCTCCTATATTCGACAACGCAAAAGTTATGACAAAAAACAACGCACGTGGCATTAGAATCTAATTTAATAAAAATTAAAAATATACGTGAACTGATCCTTGTTTGCTCTCCTTTCATCTTTTTTAATTAATTTTGGTAATTAGAAATACTTAAGTGCAATGGGAGCACTCATTAACATCTTCCGAAATAAAGTAAATATAAAAGAGAAAAATATCTTAGAAGGTACCAAAACGAGAAATTTTGCAGTGGAGTTTTCTTCTCATGGCAACCAAGTTCAGCTGTAAATTCTTTAAAAAAAACATAAAATTTGAATATATTTATTATTTTATTTAATATTATAAAAACATTTATTTATTTACATTTAATTTTTCGGTCACGGTGGACATTTCTGCGGAAATGCTCATATCCCATTTTTAAGTTATGAGAATTTTTTGTGATTAATTTAAATTTGTACAATTTTTACTTGTTTCATGCCGATACTGGAAACGGAACGAAATACTGTGAATATCGCTAAAAAATATGCAAATACTATAATGCCACAAAATATTTGGAAAAAATTGCAAATTCTTTTTATTTCATTTACATATGATTATTGTAACAATACAACTTTAAATATTACCCACACTTACTTTGGACTACTCAAACTCGCGTTTTATAAGTCATTTTTCACTAGCAACATCAATTCTAATTTGTTTGTAAACGGCTCACTATAAAATTCCACGAAATTCAGAAATGCGGACAGGATCAGGGGAACACAAATGCTTTATAATCTAACAATTGGTTAAGGTTACGCCAGAAGTACTTAAACCTAAATTCTCCATACTTTTTTAACAAATATCAATGATTCTACAATAAATATTTCCATTTCTCTGATAATAATTTGTATATTCGCCTATACGATTATTTTAAGGAAATTCTTCATGTTATTCATTTAGCTGGCAAAAATATATTAAGCCTGGTAAAAGATCAATAAATATATTTACTTATGTGAAATACCAGGGCTAGACCCAGAAAAAAACAATTTACATTTTAGAACTTTACTCTGAAAAAAAATCAAAAAATTCTTTAAAGAAATATTTGGAATAAAAGGAAAAAAATGTTTCAGATCGGCTTTAAAATGAAAAAAAAAATGTATCGGTTAGAAGTTTTGTTCTGCTTAGCCATTATATCTGCTTGAATTTGTTTATCTTTTCGAGCACTTCGATTAGGTAAAACAAACTGTAGTGTTGTCTATTTGTCTGGGAATTAAACCCATGACTTTTGTACTGAACACGAATATAATCGCATCTCAACACGCTGCTCCATCGCACACGTTTATTGCAAAAAGACTAAAAAATGAATTTGCTCTCTGCTATGCTCTTTTTCTCAAAAAATATTGAAGTGAGTACGTTTGGAATTATTTTAGTTCGGAGATCTGTGGCATAATTAGGCTAATTTATAATAAATTAAAACAAATATTTTGCAGTTCATTTTTGCACTTTTTATCATCATCCCTTCCTTCAAGAGAGAAAAATAAAACAGCTGAACAGTGTAAAATTATGTGAGCTCTCACCACAACAACAAAAAAAAAACACAACACAATAAAATGACAATTGAACAAATCCCTTGATGGCAATTTTTCTATTGCAAATTCTCATGTTAACCTTCACAAGCTCCTCTGGGCTATTTAACCATAAATCTTGGATCAGATCAGAAATGGAATTTTTGTAAATGCGAAATGTTTATTTTTATGCGTTTTCAATGCCAATTTCAGACAAGAAAAATGGTGAATGAAAATAAACGAAAGCAATTTCCATTTCAACAAAAACGCAAAAGACAATTCCCCAGCAGCGATTTGACCATTAAAATTATACCCACAGGACAATGGGCATAAAAAGCCAGGACTTGAATATGAAATCGTTTTGGAAGTGCAAGACCAAGTTCGAATGAAGGAAGAAAGCTATTTGAAAAGAGTTTTGGGCTTGTTTTTTGGGCCACATTTGTGTTCTCGTTAACTGTCAGTTGGGTGGGGGTGTGGAAGCGGAGAGGGGGTGGGGGATGGTTAGGTGAACTGGCTTACGTGTTGGTGGGTCATATTTTAGAAACTAATGTGACATTTCGATTATTCGATTGGATTTAATGTGTTTTATGAGTTTTACACGCTCCAAGCTATTGCGTGTGTAAGGGCGAGGGATAAAGTGATGACAAGGGGGATGAAAAAGGTGGAGAAGATTCAAAGATACATTGAAAACTAAAGCATACTTTTTGGAGCCCTTCAATTATTACTTATTCAAAATTCTATCTTTAACTCAGTACCCCCTCCCCCCCACCAAAAAGAAACCCTTAATAAATGTTACAATTTCATTGGATACCCTGCTCCTCCCTCTCCAAAGAAACTTTAACTCATTTGTATGCCAAACAGCAACACAACTAAAAGTTTTTTCATGTGCCTCCCCCACTTGTACGTTTTCTTTTTTTCCTGCTTTCTTCCTTTTTTTTGCTTTGCACTTATTACTTATTACTCTTCACAGTCAGAGAGAGAGAGAGCGAGAGCAAAAACCGTAGACATGCGAGACATGGAAATTCATCATCAAAAATGAATAATGTCTACACTTAATGCGGCTATGTCCTTCCCCTTCGGCTTAGACCAACGCATCGCATCGCACCCTCCAATCCAATTCGCACCCCATCAAATGGCGGGGCGTGAAGTAGAAAAACTACTAAGTAGATAGACGGACGAAGGTCCAGGCAAAGGTTGCTTGAATATTAATTGTAAATATGTAAAAGGAATAGAGGAGAGCAACAGCAAAAAAAAAAGGGAAACAAATGTGCAAACTTACAAATGCAGGCGACGTGCATGGATTGGGGATTGATGATGCAGTGTGGGCATGGGATTTCTACGGAGTGAAGGAAATAAGTTGGCCTGTCTCAGCGTCTAATAGATTTTTGACAAGTGCCAGAGATAAAAACTTAATATGAAGGCACAAAGCTGTCCGAAAAGAAATTACTGATTGAATGGGATTAGGGAACATTTGCCTGGAGACACTGAAAGAATGGGAAAAATATGTGCTTAATTGAAATGTCACTTTCTTTTCAGTTACCAATATAATTTAGTTATCTAAATTTTTTTAGAAAATTTAAAAAGTACTCAATGTTCAGCTTTAACAATATTATAACTAAAACGAGAATGCAAAGCTAACTTCGACTGTGCCGAAGTTTTAATACACTTGAAAACGTTTTCTCCAACTGATTTAACCGGAAAAATATATAAAGGATATAAATATCAAATATTTAAAATTTTTAAATCATTGATAATAAAAATTTGATACCATAAAAAAAAACTTTTCTTAGTAAAACACATTTTCCGACCGATCGGTCCTATGGCAGCTATATGCTATTGTCATCCGATTTTGATAAATTTTTTCAAAACTATGTGAAAGCATATAAAACTAATATATACCAAGATTGGGGACGCTACGATAAAAAACAAAAAAGTTTTTCTCACTAGAAGTAGTTTTTTGACCGACCGTTTATATGGCAGCTATATGCTATAGTCATCCGATTTTGATAAATTTTTTCCGAATTACGTGGAAACATATAAAACAAATATATACTACGATTGGAGACGCTACGATGGAAATCAAAAAAGTTTTTCTCACAAAGACTTATTTTTCGACCGATCGTTCCTATGGCAGCTATATGCTATAGTGATCCGATGTTGATACATTTTTCCAGAATTATGTGGAAGCATATAAAACTAACATATACCAAGATTTGTGCCGCTACGATGGAAAATAAAAAAGTTCTTCTAACTAGAACTAGTTCTTAGACCGATCGTTCCTATGGCAGCTATATGATATAGTCATCCGATCCGGCCGGTTCCGACATATTAGTAGCGTGCAGTAAAAAGAAGACTCTGTGCAAAATTTCAGCTCGATAGCTTTAAAACTGAGGGACTAGTTCGCGTAGAAACAGACAGACAGACGGACAGACAGACGGACAGACGGACGGACAGATAGACGGAATTGAACTCAGCTCGTCGTCCTGATCAAGAATATATATAGTTTATGTGGTCGGAAATGAATATTTCTATGCGTTACAAACTTCTGGGCAAAATTAATATACACTTTTCAAGTGTATAAAAAAATTTGGTCACACTTAGTTGTGGTAAAATTAATTTTGCTGAACCATCTACAAATATTATATTATTCTAAATTTCCTGGATTAAAGAATTCCACTGAATAACTATGCAAATTATTTTGTTTTTATGGCGATTTGACGATTTGGTTTGGTTCATTGGGGAAAATATTTTCGAGAACTGGTTTAAAAATCTTCGAAAAATAGTATTCTTTCTCTATGTAAAACCCAACAACCAAATCCAAAATTAGTGTTGAGTATAGTCCTTCACTAGAAACCGCAAAGACCCAGTTCTTTGATTTGGAAAAAGTTACCTTAGATACTCTGCCATTCACTTGAATAGAGTCAAGTATTTTAAATGTTTTATTTTATTGTTATTTTCATTGTTTATTGCTATTGAAAAATGCTTTGCTGATTTTCAGGATTCCGTCCGTTCTTGACGGGCTAAGCAAAATGAAGGATCCTCCAGATTACAAGTTCTGTCCACTACCTCCTGCTGGGAATTTTCTCACAGGCTCGCCATGGCAGCTACCGTGCTAGAAGCCCACTTGAGGGTCAGATCGTCCTTGCACCTAAGGATCTTAACTCCTCTTGACCACACAACATTAGGTTGGGCTTTGGTGTCATTGGGCGCGTTCAGCAGAAGAACTTGCTCCCTGATCAATGATATATTTCTTGGTAATTTACGTAGCCCACTTTTCCTCTTGTGTTCAATATGATATTTACATGAAGCTTTTCCAAATGTCAATTTAACAAGACCCCCTAAAAGTATGCTAAATAATAAGAGCAGTTTTATTAAGCTGATCAGTGATCAAGTGTCTCTGCTGAACGCGCCCATTCATTCTCTTATAAATGGCCATAAACAGTTTTCCCTCGACCTTCTTCCACTATTCTGGCGTCATTTTTCCGTTAGGGTCGCTTTTAACCGAGGATTAGGATCAGGTTCCGTCTAGCCATATCGCTAGATGAGTGATTCCTCTACTGAGTGATTCTTGGGCTGTTTGCTGACCGAGGCTTCGGGGCTGCTCGGCCGAGCGCTGAAATTTGATGACCAGACTCTTGTCTTCATTATTTAAAAATGTTTTGGAAGTGGCCTGCATCGACTTTCTCTCTGATCTTCTGTTCGGCCCACACTTCAGCTTGCTTTTGTCCTCTAGGGATAAGTTGTCGCTGCCACCGAGTCGCGCTATGAATAACAGGTTTTCTTCGGCTTCTGTCGTATCTGATTTTAATTGAATTAAAATCCCAGCCTCAGTTCGATCTTTTGGGATACGATTTATTGTTTCATAATTATATATCCCCAAAAACGTTTTTGGGATCGAAAGCGATTTGTAGAACACATGGGTATACATTTTCCGCAATTTAAGAGTAAGATTGCTGTGACCTTCTAAAGGTTTATTCTACTCATCATAATTGATCATCATACATCTTTTTCTTTACGATCAGATGAATGATAGCCAAATTATAAGCAAATCAAATATTTACGATGGGCAGCACTGGCCGCGTTGATGATGGGCAGAACTTACACAGTTTATTTAAAGTTTTCAAAAGTTATCAGTTATATACAAACTTGGACAGGTACAGAGTATTTTACAGCCGAGCTTGAGCGACTTTCTTACTTGTTTAAGGAAAAGTTTGAGAAAAGTGTCTTAATACTTTTATTTTCTCTTGTTTTTTTTCTATCTATTTTTGGAACAATTCTTGTTGTGTTCCTTAATTGGTAATTGTGACACAAAAAACATAGATTCCAATAACAACGTTTCGTTGTCATATAAATCCCATAAGAGTTATAATGATGCTTTGCAAATATCATAAATATCAATATGAGAGAAGTTTTTTATTTCGTTGCGAGAAGAGAAATAGGCATTAAATTTTATTGATATAAATTTTATTTTAATGGTCACATTTTAGCAACAGCAAGAGCTGCCAGAGCCCGGGATAACACGAATGTCCTATTTAAAGGATTAACCGCCTTGAATTATGAGAGCACAGTGGACATTGTCCACATAAATTATGGCCCCAACTGTGAATTTGCTTTTTAAGTTAATTTTATTTTTATGTCTACGCGCTCGGTTTTTTTAATGGTGATTTATAGAGCGAGAGAGAGAGAGGAGAGTAGGCTTAGTTTTTTATGGCCACATCAACATTGACAAATGGCCAAAGAATTGGCCATTTAGAGTTTTCGGGGAAACAAACGGAATCGAAATGTGGCCACTAACGTGTTACATATTAATTGCACATTATTTATGAAGACAATTTTTTGGGGATTTCGATTTCAAAGTAAATTAGACGAAAACAATTTCAAAGCTCATTGAGTACTGGTTTTTTTTTTGTTTCTTGTAAAGATACAAACGCCCAGCTAGTTACTTAATGGTTAAGTCTAGTCTAGTTTTTGTGCGGCTTCCTGAGTAAAGGGAACAAAGGGCAATGCTTCCCCTCATCTTTTGGACATGGTATAAAGAGATATCTATCATCTGTCTAAATGAGATGAGCTACGGAGGGTTAAGGTCGTGCAAATAATCATAAGTGCCACATTGTTGAGGGCTGCTGGGATTGAATGATGTGTTGCTCGACAATAAGGAAAGGTTGGGCAGACAACTAAAATGTATCTTATAGATAAATTAAAAGTGAGAGCAAGAGGTTAAAAGTTTTTTATATCAGGTATAGATTTTAAATCGAAACCCATTAGAAGTTCTCTTGAGCGAAAATTAAAAGACACACGAGCCAAGAGATTAAGAGAAGCTCGGCTTGGCCCCATTTTACATTACACTCAGAGAAAAAAACGAGCAGATCGTGCTTGATATCAAGCAGATTTCGTGTCAGAAGTTCGGCAAGACAGAATATTCTTGGATCCAAAAAAAATACTGAAATTAAGCATGAATTTTGAAGCTCGATCTGCTCGGTTTTAAATTTAGTCGGCTTCATTTCAAGCATGATTTATTCTCGAATTCAAGAATTGATCTTCTTGAATGTAAGCATTTTAGAAAAAGTTCGAATTTTTGAACGTATTGTAAAACTAATCAGCTAATCTTTGATTTAAGCAGATTTCTTCTTGAAAATTCAAGACGAAAGAAAACTAATTGAGCAGATTTTAGTCTTGTAATCGTGTTAGATTTCTCTAGTATTTACAAGTTCATAACAATTGTGAATTTGTATAGTATTCCCATCATATATTTTTTTTGGAAGTGCCTTTTATGAAAAAATTTCCCTTAAAAAAAGTTGATTTATAGTATTTTTATAGAATTTTAATTTTAGTATTTTTTAGTATTTTTTAGTATTTTTATAGTATTTTTAAAGTATTTTTATAGTATTTCAATAGAATTTTAATAGTATTTTTTTATGTATTTTTATAGTATTTTTATAGTATTTCAATAGCATTTTTATAGTATTTTTATAGTATTTTTATAGTATTTTAATAGTATTTTAATAGCATTTTTATAGTGCCTTTTATGAACAAATTTCCCTTAAAAAAAAGTTGATTTATAGTATTTTTATAGTATTTTACATTATTTTTATAGTATTTTAATAGTTTTTTAAAGAATTTTTATAGTATTTATATAGTATTTTTAAAGTATTTTTATAGTATTTTTATAGTATTTTTTGTCCTTTTATGAACAAATTTCCCTTAAAAAAAAGTTGATTTATAGTATTTTTATAGAATTTAAATAGTATTGTTTAGTATTTTTTTAGTATTTTTATAGTATTTTTATAGTATTTTTATAGTATTTTTATAGTATTTTAATATATATTTTAATAGCATTTTTATAGTGCCTTAAAAAAGTTTATTTATAGTATTTTTATAGTATGTAATAATGTTTTTAAAGTATTTTAATAGTTTTGTTTAGTTTTTTATAGTATTTTGATAGTATTTTTACAGTATTTTAAAAGTATTTTTATAGTATTTTTATACTATTTTTATTGTATTTTTATAGTATAGTTATATTATTTTTATAGTATTTTTATAGTATTTTTTTTGAGTATTTTTCTAGCTTTATTCCCAGCAATCCTAAAGCTATAAAAAAAATTCTATTTTAATTCAGAGAGTTCCATATCCCAAAACCTAACCCACCATTAACCTTTCCGTCTTCTAACAAAAGATTCCACCAAGTCCAGAAAATATGATTGATGATCTCATAACCCCCCTACTCCTACCTTCCTTCCTTAACACTTGTTTAACCCTTTTGTATGCCGCTCCACCTACCTCCCCCTTGCTTTTGCTTATAGTTCATTAAGAAGTTTTCCATCTCCCTCCCCCAAAAATGGCGCATGACATTGTGGAAACTCCTTTCATTTTCATGTGGGGTTGCAAAAACTTTTGCCCTGAAAGCATTTCCCTGTACATAGAAAGAAAAGGCAGAAAATAGAAATAAAAGTTTTGCAAAGTGCTTGAGACAGGTTAATGACCAAAAACAGTTTTGCATTCAAACGAGCTGCAGCATCCACCCTCATTTGCCTCCCTCTGAAGGAGGAGGGTTGCCATGACAAACGAAAATCTAATTTACAACATGCAACTGCCATTTGGGGGGGTAGTTTTTCGCCTGTCGAGGATTAATTATGGTCTACGCTACGAGTTAATGAATGCCTTTTTCGTTGGCGATAAGGGGTTAATGTGCCTTTGTGTTTTTGGGCTCAAATTACCCAAAAACCAAAAGTTTTGTGCGAATATGATGAGCATGACAATATTTTTGGCCCAAAATTCATGCATTTTAGTCAATTTTCAAACTCTTTTTCTTTGGGATTTGTTTGTTTGGTTTTGGATAACGTAACTTTTCCATTAACACATGATGCGGCAAATCGAAATGAAAATGAAAATGAAAACTATACATGATTGATTTCCTATTAATTTTGTGGAAAATTATGAATGTTTCAGTCAGTTGAAGGAAAAGGGGAGAAAAGTAGAGAAATTGAATGAAAGATGATATATCAATTTGTGACTTATTTTCAGAAGGGGTTAAGGGGGTGAAAAAAATAAGTAAATATGTATAAATACAAGATATGAAGTTTCTAAAGTTAGACTAAATATTACTACATTTATGTTTATAAAAAATCATGCTTTTTTGCTCCTCAAAGTATGCAAATTTTATTTTCCTCAATTATTATTTTTGAACGAAATCACTCAGATTGTCGGACCAGTCAAAGGTATACAAAAATAAGTGTTATATGGCTTCTAAAAAATTAATATTTTTCCTAATTATTTATGTTCATAAAAATAGCATACTTTGCAGGGCAAAAATCATGATTTTTTTTTAATTGTGCATAAACGTAGTATATATATCGTTTTCAGATATAAACACAAATAACAACTACAAAGTCAACAAAATCTACGCAAGTAGAAAATGAAAGTTGTACGAAAATACTGTCAGTAACAGCAGGACAAGCCCTAACAACAACAACAACAACTTCAGCGACCCTACAAATCAAAGTCAATAGAAAAGAAAAGTAAAAAGAAGAAAAAAACGCAACGTAATTTAAAATTTAGAAGAGAACAAAAAACCAAGAAAAAGAAGCAGGCAAAAGGACACACGCCTGATTGGCACGCACAGGGCACACACACACACATGCACTCACACACAATACAAAGTCAAATATTTGATGTTGGAGCATTTCTGTTTCAACTTTTTTCCCTATTTCTCTTTTTTTGGTCATTTTAAAAAAAAGAAGCAGAAATTTCAGACTCCAACAATGTAATGAAATTGACTTATTTGTATGGGTGTGTGTGTGTGTGTGTGTGTGTGAGCTGTCTTATCTGCAACCATCCAACCATCCTCAATTCCCCCCACTCGTGTGTGTATTCATGTCTGTGCTAATTTCTACGCATTTTCTTTTTAGACTTCTCCCACTTTTTATTCCACATATTTGTGACTTTTGAAGATAAGAGTGAGAGGGGGAGAAAATAAAATCCAAGTTGATTTCTCGTGCATTCAAAAGGCATTTTGATTAGTCTAAAAGTGGCGCGTGTATGGCACTGAGTGGCAGCCATTTTGTTTTTAATTTGAACTTTTGATTAGGACAGAAAGCTATAGGATTTTCGTGTTCTTTCTTACCAATTTTCGCACACTTTATTGTTTGAATGTACATTCCACACGAAATGCTGGAATTTGAGGGGTGAAAATGGCAACTGAAGTGGCCTTTTGTTGCTTTCAAAAGAATTAACCAACTTTACCATATGTATTACATGTGTATCTGCTGCTTATAACAAAAACCTTTAAATAATCTCAATGGTTTTAATATCATTTGATTTTTAAATAAATTTCTAATCAAAATGCTAATTTTCTTTTTTCAGATTAACTTTATTTCTAATACAAGCAGGCTCAAAATACCCAAACAAATCGCAGGTCTTTAAGCTGTATTTTACTTGTCTGAGATCTCATATGAGATGGCTGAAAAATACCTAAGGAATTTCTGAGTTGGCTCTCAAAAAACTCAAATGAGTTTTCCATAAGAGAGTTTTGATAGGATTTTACACTAAAATTTGACACATTTTAATTTCTCAGATTGACTATTACACTATCTGAGCAACTCATATAAGAAACTCATATGAGAAGTCAGACAAGTGAAAATACAGCTTAAGTATATAGAATCGATCGGTCATCGATTTGGACTCAGTAAAAATATTTTGTTGTTGGAAATTTCATTTTCCAGCAGGTTATCTAATAAGCAAGTTGTCGTGAATACCCTATATAAATAAATATATATAAATATAGGGTATTCATACACTCTGAACAAAAATCGTTCTTTAAAGACCAAAATCAAGCACGTTCGTTTGACAAAAGTAGATTAATCCCGCTTTTAATTGAATTTCTAAGCCTGCTGTTGGATTTTCATTAATCGGTGATGTGTTAATTACATTAGGGGATGAGTTTGGGTACGCGTTGGAATCGGTTTGGGACCACTTTGGGCTCATTTTAAAAACAATTTGATATTAAGTTGGGAACATTTCGGGATAATTTGGCCAACGCTTATGTAACATATATTTGTGGAACATTTTGGTTAATTTCATGTAATTTTAGGTCAGGTTTAAAAATGTATTGCTCATTTTTAACATAAATGCAAACCAGCAATTTTAAGCCAGTTCTAGCTCATATAAGTTTTATTTTTTATAAATTATTTAAAAACAGAAGCACATTCAAACACCACAAGCGAGGGAAGTCAATAGTCTTTTCCCAACGATTGCATGCCAACATCTGCCTTCTCAAGTCAGCATTGCTATAACTGCTTGGGAGTTCCAAGAATTCGAGCTAAACTATGAACGGAGTTCAGGCTTCATGACCCGTCGTTCGTGTTTTACTAACAAGTATTCGACTTTTAAGCATGGCTTTGGTGCTTTTAGAACGGAAGCGTTCGCTTATACGCACTCTGTTGATTTATTGTAAACATTGCTCGTATTTAATTTACAGTTCGTGTTCAGTGCACGGATGTGCCAGTTTTAGTAACAAGGGTCATTTATTGTGATCATGTGGTGTTTTTCCGTGAACGTGGGGCTTTTTTTGTGAACGAAAAATCACGAACGAAATGATTCAAAAAGAAAGTGCGCTTGGGCTGGGTTTTGGACGGTCGTTTTTTTCATCAGGCTATGATTTAAGTCTGTGAAACGTTTCCTAACCACCTGAACCGGTTTAATAATAGTGGTTCATAGAAATATCTCAGAAATTGTTGAAGCTATGAACTTGAAGTTTGTTTATAAGAAGATTGACATTTCACTGGTTCAGAAGTGGTTCCAAACCCGCTGAAGCGGTTAAGTTTCAACCTATAAATACATAAGGAACGTAAAATTTTATGAATAGGTTTGTAACCGTTTTAATAGTGGTTCAGAGTTATATCTCTGAAATTATTTAAGCTATGAACTTTAAGCCAACAGTTATATGGCGTTAGATATATAGATAGATTCGGGTATAAAACAGTACCAGTTTGTGGCTTAAACTTAATCCTAAACTTACTCATAACTGTATTAAAATGTTTCCAATTTGTAAAAGAAAATATTTAGACAATATTTTACAGAGCCAAGCGGCGCCGGCTATTTAGCTAGTATTATAAAGATTTTAAAGCAACTAAATTCCTCCATGGTACATGAACTTATTGGAACTGTAAGGGTACTTTAGGAGGTACTGGGAATAATACAGTCAGGCTAAATAAATTTAACTGGCATATGAACATAGACTTCGTATTTCCAACCTTAACGAGGACTTTATATAATCGGGATGAAACGTGTTTTTATATTATATTTACTAAGCACTTCGAATACATATCGAATTTTAATACGATCAATTTCCAAAAATAATTTTTTTTTACAAAATATTCCAAAAATGTTCAAACTTTTTGGCACGAAATTTTAAAAATTCCATCTGAGTATTCGCTTTCGCCACAAATGGAAACGACTACCCAAATATCAGCTATCTACCGCTTGCCGTTTAGGCTGTGCGTTGATGACAGGAAAAGTTATTACTCATAAGTAAAGGGTGGCTAATGAATGCTGCTACCATAAAATAACGTTTTAGTTTTTGTTCTATGTGATTAATTGGTTACTTTCTCTGATTTGATATCCCTGACTGATTTTGTTATTTGAAAAATATAGCCTGAAGAAACATCATATGAAATAATTAATATGAATTAAAAGAAATGTGATTTAAGTTTATTCATGTAGCATTATTCACCAGCCACCCTTTATATACAGGCCTGTTCCGACTTTCACTTTCGATAAAATTTGTCGAATTCGAATGTGATTAAGTGAATCATCTTAATGCATTTCAAGTCGGGTTTGTCGCATTAAAAGTAATTTAAAATTTAAGGTTTGATACCAATTTTATTGATCATTTATAAGAAAAGGAATCATGTACCACATTCGAATTTACTTTTGTGAAAACCGGAACAGAGCTGATAGATTTCTTTAACTGACTTCGAACAGATCATACCATATACCATTTTACGTCCTTCAAAACCGCCGCCCCTCTCTTGTTCTAGTTGAAGCAACTGTACTTGGATCAACTTCAAATGATATGAAGCTTCTCCAGCTACTTCTTCTGTATATGCCAACTTCGAAACGTTTGACAAATATTTATCTAGCCCATTTCAAAGTTGTATAAATTTTGCCATGTTAAAATAAACATGAACAAAAAAAAAAAAAAAGAAAAATATAAACTTGGCTACATGTTCATCAGCATTGAAATTGAACTTTTTTTTTTGTTTTGTTTTTGTAGTTTGGGTAGCTTCTTTATATGCAGAGGGCATATATTGACACAGGACAAATAAGCGCAGAAACAGAAAAACCTCCCACCCACCAAGGGGGTGCTCGGTGGTGTGTCTCCTCCGCTTGTGTGTAGTGTAAATATAAAATGTAACAAATTTTGGCAAAAAAAAAAAAAAAAAAAAATTGTCCAAGTTTGAGGTTTCTTTCTGGTGAGCGCTTGTAGTACGCTTGGTTGCACGTTGTGTCACTGATTGGACACATGTCGGCGCAGTGAAAAATTTCGAGCAAAAAATATAACAAAACAGGTAGACCAAATGGCACGTGCGTGGGTGGTGGCTTTTTGTGTGGGGCGTGGCTATGGCATTTGGCACTAATAATGAGACATTTATTTAAAAAAATACACACAATTTTGAATTTAGAGAGAATTTAGAGGGGAAGACAGTTGGGAGATGGGAGAATTGTAACCTGGAGGTATGAACGTGTTTGGCTTTGTTAAGAAGATTTTGTAAGGTCTTTTTCTTTACTGAAAAATATATTCGTTTTATGTAAATAAATTCTTATTAATTATGCGTCAAAAAAAAAAACGTTACTGGAACTCTACTCTATTATACATTTTCACCTAGATAATGCAACAATAATTATTAAACACAAGTGTTGCATACTTCTAGGATTAAAATAAAAAGTTTAAAAGCCACTGTAAATCATGAACTGAGTACTATGTACAGAAAAATTTTTAAATCATCTAAAAATCCAAACTAAAGTTCAAAATCTTTAATTTCATAAAACACTTAAACATTTTCAGACTCTTGCTTCACGCTTGAACAGCTTTCGGTAAGCATAAATTTCTTTAGCGACTGCCACTTGAACTCTAGGGCTCATCAATCAACATCAAAATCAACTTGAATATGAATATGACATTTTTACGCAAATTACACGCCACTCGACAATTGCCAAAAACGTGGCCCCAGGGCTAAATCAAAGAACTAGACAACACACACACACACACACCCGCCTGAAGTAATCAAGTGAGTAAATCAAATTTGAACAGACCAATGGCTACTTTTTTAAACGCATGAAAAATGATCTGCAACTTGTGGGCAGGACAATGAAAACGGGCTGGATAGCCCCACAAAAGAGCGCATCATTCATCATGACACCCTTCAGTGAGAAGAACTTGGACGTGGTCCTGGGACTCTGCATCGTTTATTATGCAAGCTCATGTACATGCACTGGAAAAAAAATTTAAAAATTTGTCATAGGAGAAGTTGTGTAACACGGAAAATTTTTGAAAATTTTAACAAAACATTAAAATTATGTTAAATATGCATTATTATATTCAAAATACTTTTATTAGAGTTGGATTGTTCATGAGTTAGTGAACAACATTGAGTTGTTCACTAAACTGTTCAGCGACTTTTGTTCAGTGACTTTTGCTCAGTGATTGTTCACTCTATTGTTCCTTCTTGTTCAGTGACTCTTTGCTGTTTCTCAATGTGTGGCAACTCTGTTTTAGGCAACTCGCTGGTTTGGTACTTTAGAATGAGTTTAACTTCAAATCAAAAAGGAACAACTGAGCAACTGAACAACTGAACAAGTGAACAACTAAGCAACAGAACAACTTAACAAGTGAACAACTGAACAATAAAACAACTAACATACTGAACAACTGAATAACTGAACAACTGAACAACAGAAAAACTGAACAAGTGAACAACTAAACAAGTGAACAACTGAACAGCTGAACAAGTGAACAACTAAACAACAGATCAACTAAACAAGTGAACAACTGAACAACTAAGGAACTGAACTGAGCGATTTGATGCCCATATGACACTCACTTTCTTAGCACTGACTGGAAGTTAGAAGTGTACAGGAATAAAAAAAGTCATACAGTTGAAAAGAGAGAAAAGAACTATCAAACACTTATTTCAAGCAGTGAACTGCTTAGATTCATTGCAAACTGCTTGGATTAATTGTGAACTGCCTAAAACTACTTGTAAATTTTGGGAAAAATTGCAGATCAGCTTGATACCTTGTCAATGATATATTTCTTGATAATTTACGTAGCTTACTTTTCCCTCTTCTATTGATTAAGACACTTGTATGGAGCTTTTCTGAATGTCGAGTTAACATAACCCCCCAAAACTATGTTACATAATTAGTAAAGTTCTGTAAAGCTGATCAGTGATCAAGTGTCTCTGCTGAATGCGCCCCATGTCTCTAGGAAATTTTTTTTTTTAAAAGGAGGAGGATATATTAAAATTGTCACGATGTTTCATTAAAGGAAGCATCATCAACCCCATAAAGTATATATATTCTGGATCAGCATGACAAGCTGAGTCGATATAGCCATGTCCGTCTGTCCGTCCGTCTGTTTCTATGATATCTCCTCCCCCATTTTTGAAGCTATCTTAACCAAACTTTGCAAAAAGTCTTTCAATACACATAGGCTGCACATTTGTCGGAATCGGACGGATCGGATAACTATATCATATAGCTGCCACAGGAACGATGAGTCCAAAAACTAGTTCTATTGAGAAAAACTTCTTTGTTTTCCATCGTAGCGTCACCAATCGTTGTGTATATTAGTTTTATATGCTTCCCCATAATTGTGAAAAAATTTATCAAAATCGGTTGACTATAGCATATAGCTGCCATATAAACGGTCGGTCAAAAAAATAGTTCTTGTGAGAAAAACTTTTTTGTTTTCCATCGTAGCGTCACCAATCGTGGTATATATTAATTTTATGTGATTCCACACAATTCAGGAAAAATTTATCAAAATCGGATGACTATAGCATATAGCTGCCATATAAACGTTCGGTCCAAAAACTAGTTCTAGTGAGAAAAACTTTTTTGTTTTTCATCGTAGCATCACCAATCGTGGTATATATTAGTTTCATATACTTCCACACAATTCTGAAAAAATTGATGGAAATCGGATGACTATAGCATATAGCTGCCATAGGAACGACCGGTCTAAAAACTAACTCCAATGAGAAAAACTTTTTTGTTATCAATGGTAGCGCCTTTCGAAAACTGCAAGGGTATTTAAAACATCGGCGTAGCCGAAGTTAGCCTTCTATTATTGTTTTTAAATTGAACACAAAAATAAATTTTTTCCCAGTGCACATTTTCTATTTCCCCCCCTTAAGGATCAACTTCAGGGGCGTATAAGCGACGAAATGCTAATCTCGCCAAGAAACGCATTGAAGGCAACAACCACCAAAGCAACGCAACTTGATATTAATGAAATCTCACAAGTGTCTCAAGGATTCGTCCTAGCTGGCAACATGCAAAATGGTGTTTGTCCTGGACCCCCCCTTGATTCTCGTAAAACTGTCCATGATTGATTGACTTTATGTAAATTGCTGGCAAGCCACTTAAATTCTGTCTGTCTGCCTCGATTCCCCCCGCCCCCCGCCAACCAACATGTAATCAACAAAAATATTTCGTTAACAAATAAAGCCAACATTTTTATTGTGCTCTGGGGCTCGATTTTGGGCCGCACAAAATGCAATTTTTTATTGAGAGGCACATAAAATGGCAAAAAAAAAAAACCAAATTGTAAAATCGAATTTCCAAAGGAAAATGTAACAAATGTTTTTTTGTGGGCCTGAAAATGGAAAACACAATTCGATTTTCAATTGCGTAATGTTGCGTATAAATTTGATTCGGTGCGTTTTCTTTTTTTTATGCCAATGGTGGGTAATTCGATTTGATATTTTATTGGTTGGAATTGGTGTCTTTGAAGGGGTCAAAAAGACAATTTTTGATTTGAAATGATTGAAAACTCAATTTTCTAGCCAAAGTGAAAAAAAAGCGGAAGAGAATTTATATCTAACTTTTTTTGATACCTTTGAATAAAATGAAATTAGTGAAGCTTAGCCGTCTGTCGAACTGAAACTTCCGCAACTCTGTCAAGTCTACTCAGCTGCTCATCTTCTGTCTGTTTTTTTTTCGGTTTTCTGTGTTGACAATGGAACGGACAACAAACAATGCGCATTAGACATATGTCTGTATGCCCACTGTATGGTCTCTGGCCGATTGCCATACTCCAACTACCGTAAATAATAAAAGAAATCGTCTTAGGCACGCATTTCCAGGCGGCTGATGGACACAACAGGACATCACTTTGAATATAAAGCAAGCGAAATAAAACACACACAAGAGAGACACAGAGGGAACGTGTGGCATAAAAAACACTTCACTGAAGCAGGGACAGAGTGAGGGGGAAAAAATAAAAAAGAATTTCTTATTACAGTTATTTTGCTTATCTGCAGCAAAACATTCGTTCACACCCACCACCACCCCGCACACACACGCCACACACACACACATGGACAGACACAAATCCGCTTTTATATTTTCAACTGTCAATCGTCGTCGCAATTTCGTATTTTTTCCCCCTGCTCCTTTGTAGGTGTTGGAATTATAATCAAAGTCCACTCCAACCCCAGCCCAGCTCCTTTCACATTCTTTGCATTATCTTGCCTCACACACACACTCGCTCCTTCCTCCATTTTATTTCCACAAATTCTAAAGTGAAAATTCCATTGGCAGCAGCTACAAAAACTGCTTCTTAATGCCTTTTCTCACTTGACTGACAGACAGGCCAACCTTTTGCTCCCCCTTTTTTTTGTACTGTCTGGGATATTTTTTTTTGTTGTTTTGGGCCATTTCTATGGCATTTGGTTGTCTATTATTTGTAGCTTTTTGAAGTTGAACTTTGCAATTTGTTGCATACTTTGCGGCATTACAATTTGTTCAATTAGTTTGATTTTAGTTCGATTGTAATCCAAATGGAATTTCATTTGGGCTTTAAATCCATTGAAGAAAGTATATCTTAAAAAATTTCAAAGGTTAAGCTGAATTTGGCCCCATGCGAAAGCCTCACTTGCTACACTCAGAAAAAAAGTAAGTAAAAGCAATGGCAACTAATTTTTAGATTCTTTTGTTCAAGTTTGCTTGGATTAGGTATGAAAAAATTTTAATCTTAAGTCAGTTTTCTGATTTGGCAATTAATATGGCCAACTATAATGTCACTTAAAAATATTAATGAAGCAATTGTTCTCCTATCTTCAAGGGTAGAAAGATGTACGTGGCAGCATCTACTCATATACGGAGGCAAAGGCTCCGAAAAATTTAATGAGGCAAGCGCAAATTTGAGATATCGTTTTTGCAAACGCTTCAGCCTATTTACATGAATAACAGCGCAAGGGTTCCATTTCCCATTCCATTTTTTTCGATATTGAAAAATAATCATTTCGATATTGATATTTTGTTGCCAAAATAATCGATATTATCGATATTTTCGATATTTAAAAAAAAAAGGGTTTTCTTAAGTATAAACAGGTCTTTTAGGATAATTGAGGTGTCATTTGAAGCGGATTAATAACTAAATTCGGTCTGTGATCAAAATGTACAGAGCACAGCTCCGAAACCCCAAAAAAATACAGATAAAATGTATTTTTATAGGTTTGACAAAGATATATGTGTTATTTTTTTATTATATAATATGTTGTGGAAACTTATTCAAGAATTTATAGTGAAAGAAAACGCTGAAGTTGAAAAGAAAACATATCAACAACAAAAACAAGCAGTTGAGTTCAAGAAACGGAAGAAGTTTTTATTACCAATAATCGTTAGACAGAGATTTTTGGAAGACGCGTTGAGTTATGTGCTTATCGGTTATTAGGCTTCTGTTGTCGGAAACGACACTTTTATAGTCGAAGACAAGTAAGAAAGTCGGTCAAGCCCGACTGTAATAAACTCTTTACCTGTTTGTATGTAACTGATAACTTTAAAGTGTGAGAGTTTTTCAAAATCTGGGGGTGGCAACTCTTTCGACTATCGTTCATCTGGTTGAAAAACGATGTATGGGGGCTCGATAAGTAATGATGAGTAGAATTACCCTAGTACATAACTCGTAAAATTATAAAATTTGTATATAATTTTCTATTAACATAAACATATCTATATTAGTCACGCGGGAATCACGCGAGATTTCTGACCGCAGGCCATCTCAATTGCATCGCTTTTGGTCTTTGACTCCTTACACAAATATCTATTTGAGGGGGGAAACTGAAAGCGTCAAGCCAATTCCAATTGGGAAATTATCAGTAAGATATTGCCCTCTCGCTCTCTCGTTCTCGTAAGTTCTACCAATGGCTGCGGTGTTGTTGTTGTCGTTGCATTAAATTTTCTTTTACATATAGCGCCACTATTGTTCATCTGATCGGAAAACGATGTATGGGGGCTTGATAAGAAATGATGAGAAGAATATAAGTCTAGAGGGTTCGAACAGCCTAACTCCAAAATTGTGGAAACGTGACAAAAATCAAAACTAAACTTGATCTGCCTGCAAGTATAAGAAATATATGTTCCATACACCTCGAACCTCTATCTCTTACCATCTCTGAGATCTCTTCGTTCATACGGACAGACGGACAGACAGACGGACAGACGGACATGGCTATATCGACTCGGTTGTTGATGCTGATCAAGAATATATATACTTTATAGGGTCGGAGATGCTTCCTTCTGGCTGTTACATACATTTGCACAAACCCAATATACTCTGTGTACCTTCGGTACAGAGTATAACAAGCTTTTTATGGTTGAAGCCAAGCTCTCCGTTGCCAACGAGCTATCTGGTGAAATAGCATATGCCCATTCCAAGTCGGAAAGCGCTGGCAATTTGTCATTCTCTTCCATGGAGAACTTAAAAAAATCGTCGAAAATATCACACGAAAAATATTCGATATACGATAATCATCGCGTTTGTAAAATATTCGATACCGATATATCGATTTTCGATAAAAATATCGATATTAGATATATTGATAATATATCCGGCAATCCTAGTTCCAGATGACTGAAGCATATTCAAGCCTGGAACGCACTGAGGCAGAGGGTAAGGGTCATGGAATTGTTTTGAGTTGCGCTGCTTTGGGAATATTAAAATGAAGGTGCTCAGAGAACTGGAATTTGGAGGCAAACACGATCCCTATCCCTAGATCCAGGGCTTTATATTGTCGTCTCAAGTTGTGATCACGATTAGCATAGGTAACATAAAAGCTCTTGGAAAAATTAAGAGGCAGCAAGTAAGATTCATAATTTAGATCGGGCTATCACAACGAAACAGTGTTTTTTGTGCAGCCTTATTTTTAACTGTTTATTAAAATAGTACACGGAAAAATAAATGCATCACTGGTTTTGTTCTATCAGCTCTTGTTTACAACAATTTATTGATTTTTTTTTTTGGCACTCTTGAATTTTTAGAAAAATTGCCATTAATCGACAAATGTCTCACTTTAAGGGCCAATTCGGACACTTTAGTCTGCACGAATATTGTGCGTTTGATTTTTTACAGAAGCATTGATATGTGCTCCATCGAATAGGTCAGATAAAGCAAGAAATTGGTGCCTACTGCGACCAAAATCATTTGTTGCCATGTGTAATCTTAAATCAGTGTCTATTAGTTTTTGATACAAGAAATCTGCATATGAATTTAAAAGAAATAAAATAAGTACATTTTGTATGCATTATAAAATTTTATACTTAAATTTAAAACTTAAATCTATAATATTTTGACATACTGAAAAATTTAAGATTTTTTCTTATTTTACTGAGATTAACAATCGTTTTTGAACTTAGAAATCATTCATACTTAAATTAAGTACAACCAAGAACAAAACAGTCACGAAATTTTGTAAATCAAAACGCTATAAATTCCTTCCCGTTTATAGTACAACTCTGACAAGTGTTTTTTCCCTGTGTAGTTATGCAAATCGTTTCATATTTAGCTTTATGACAACACAGCATATACTTACATACATAAATCTAACCATTTGGTGGTCTCCTACCCAAACTAAGGGTGGTTTGATGCTAATGAGCCGAATCTAGGGTTTCCGCCTAGCTTTCACCTTTTGCAAACGCAAAAACTTTTGCCCAAACCGCGCCACAATGAATCATAAGCAGACTCCTTCGGCCCCTCCACCCACTAAAAGTGCCAACTTTGCAGATCTTAGTCCGGTCCCTTCTTGCATGCATAATAATAACAATCATAAAAATGAGCACAACTATTCGCGAACAAACTGGGAATTATGCATACAATAATCATCATAATTTATATATATATTTTGGGCATTTGAATTTATGACTAATCAAATGTATATAATTTTTACTAGACCCAAAGATTTATGGAAGCTGATTTGCTGGATTAATGGCCGCCACCCTTAGGTACAGATAGATGTAAATGCCAGTCACCCTTAATTTATATGCAAATGAATTGTGAAGGGGAAGGGAAGGGGGTAAAAGGTGGCATTTTCTGGTGGTGGAATCGCTTTTGATTTTAAAATTTGTATAAAAAAAAACTCCAGGCAAATGGCGGGGCTTAAAAAATGAAGATGGTTTCGCTTTTTTACATGCTTTTTTAAAAATGGACGTGGATTTTAATCATCAAAATTGTAATATGAAGTTAAGTATGAAGAAAATTGTTTTCGAACTATTATGGGTTGTGCAAGTTAGTTATAAAGTTTTTTTTTTTTTTTTCATTTTTTACAGATGAGTAAAATGTGAATTCTTTTAATCCTTAATATGTAGTTAAGTATGAAGAAAATTGTTGTGAAACTATAATTGGTTGTGCCAGTTAGTTTTAAAGTATTTTTTTTTAATTTTTTACAGATGGGTAAAATTTTTATTATTTTAAGAACGATGTACTGTCGTTAGCTTCAATTTTTCCCCATATTTAAAGCAGCCTTTTGTCTAAATAATAATTGCCCCAAAATTTTTGATATCTTAACTATAGTTTATAAAGAGAATGCATCAGTTAGAGAAGAGAAAAAATATGTATAAATTTGTCTAATAACTATACTCCTAGTTTGTTATTACCTTAGCCATTTGGGCGTGTCATAATTCTAATAACTATGCAACGACCTTTCTCTCTCTCTCGCTCTCAAAAAGAAATTGCCGTTTGGAAAATGCACAGTCTGCAGTCCACAAGTTTTTATATAGCCGACGCAAATAAAATCGATTTTATGTCACTTGCCATACCTCGTTTAGTTTGCTTTGTACGTGTGTGTGTGTGTGTTTGTTTGTTTGTAACCAAAAGAGAAATCCACAAGAAATTCTTCTAGCTTTTTCGCCCCTTTTGTTGAGGTAAAAGTTTTGCAAGCATGCTTTTTGCATGTGGAGGCCTCCAGCTGGAGTTGGAGCCAAAGCGAACCACAGAATCCCCAGACTGTGCGTGCACGATAAGAAATGAATAAGGAGAGACATGGCAAAGATGACACACGAAGTCAAAAGAGGGCGATGGGGAAAGAGGAATACTTCCTTCAGGGTTCACAGTTTCCCATTGCAAGTGAATGTTGGATGTGTGTGTGCGTGTGAGAGTTCAGTCTGCCTTGCAGCAGGATATCCGGTTTCCAATGCAGACAGACAGTTTGTGGGGGTTAATTAAAGAGAGTTGGAATTCGAAAAGTTTCGTTTTAGATATATCTAAATATCTAGCAATTTTACAGTTGCATTTATTACTGTACTAACTTTTATTTAAATACCTAGACTGAATGCAGGGCAATAAATGAAACTGGACATTGAAAGAATGGGAACATTTCAGAAATTGCTTAAAATTGATTTTTCGATCCTTATTTCAGTTTTATAATCTCAAAAATTAATGCATATTGACTTATGTAAAACTGGATCCTTTATTTAATTCCAAATAATAAAAAAAAAAACTATAAAAAAACCTAATAATTCAAAATACTAAAATATTTAAAAAAAACTCAATAATTCATCCCAAAATCTAAAAAATACATAAAAAAGATAGACACAAAATGACGATTAAAAAATTCTGCAAGAAATTTCTAAATTACAAAAAAAGAACAACAAACATTTTTTTAAATTCTAGAATCTTGAATATCACAAAATATGTTATTATTATGTAATAGCGGTGGGAAAAATGAGTAAAAAAATTTCCCGGGAAAAAATCTAAAATTTAACAAATGAATACAAACATTGTCTTCAATGTAGTGATAATATTATTTACACAGAACCTAAAAGACCATAAAATTTAACAAAAATACAAATGAAATTTTTAAAACATAAACAGGATTCTCAAAGTACCGTGCTTAATTGCTTTCGGCACACAAAACTACCGAGTACGGTACACATGCAAGTACTGTAAATGCTTCATAACGTACTGTACGTAAAACTCAAGTACGATAACTTCTTCGAAAGGTACCGTTCGAAAAAAAATATGTACCGAATTATTTTGTATTCAGTACTTGTGCTATCAAAATATTTTTATTGAGTAACTGCGAAAAGTGTGCGAAATCTATGCGAACTATTTCGTCGATAGCAAGTGTAAAAATGGCGTGACCAGCTGATCGCACTATTGAAATAAGTGCTCATTAAAAAACAACCGCGTGACACGGTATGCGTCGGGTGGCAACGATGTGACATCGATATGACTCTTTCTCAACTTTTATGAGGACTGACTATTTAATAATATTTTATATTTATATAATATTTTATTTTATTATCGATTCTTAAGGGGGTCTCCTTTGAAAATTTGTTTTTCTAATTTTTTGTTTTGCCTTATTATAATAGCTTGGACATTCCTCTTTCATCCCCTTTAAACTATTTTCAAATATTCGAGATAGTTTAGCAGATATATCCATTTTAGTGCTAACGTGAGTATTTTTAACGTTGCGTTTTTTTACCTGGTAGCCATGATTGCACCAGTTCTACTGAACCGATTTTGATCACCCGTATTGCAATCGACGCAGAATTGATGTAATTCTGGCCCGTACCTCAATCAAGAGGATAAACATTTTTTTACTATTTTTTTTACACTAAACTACAAAAAAAAACTTGAAAATCGCCGCCAATTTTTCCAAAAAATATTGAAAAATATGATTGAGGTACGGGCCAGAATTACATCAATTCTAATCATAACCTCATTTACCGTTTTCAATTCCGATAACCCGGAATCATGGCCACCACCTCTACACCTTTTTTAGACCTAAATTGGCAGGCCGATAACTTTTTGAACAGCCCTCGAATTCCAAGCTTTTTTTTGTATTTTTTAATTTAATTAATAAGTAGCACAAAACAAAAAACCAAATAGAAAAAGCTCTTATAGCTTTCTTTCCAGAATTTTTTTTAAAAAACACTCATAAAAAGCTATTCAAAGGTAGAATACCCCCTTAAGGAATGGACCAAGCAGCACGATGTAGTTAAGTCCGAATGATATATAAGCGCCTTAATTATAACCAAGGAATTAATAATTTTTTAAAGAGATATCCTTTCGACGAGCACAATGAAAAACAGCTAACGGCGGAATGCCTTGCGGAAATCTGAAAAAATAAACAATACTACAACTACTAAATATTTTAAAGCGGCTTTAAAGTAGGCAACATAAATTTTGTTAATAACCACCTAGATTTGTAAAACATATAGATGAGAAAACGGCCCTAAGTATGTCTATAACTAATCAATAAAATTTATAAAGTAAACTAATTTCAAGTTGCAAATTAAAATATTATGGGACGACTGTCTAAATATAATTTTATTGGTAATGGTGCTTGAGTCAGAGGATAAAGAATTGTATCTTGCCCGATTTGGTTCTTTGGTATTTTTAGAGATTTATGGATTCAGTCACAAAAATAACAATAAAGTGAACAGAACTGAGTGAAAAAAGGGTCACTTAATATTAAATATTCAAACAGAATTGGCTGAAATCCCCAGCTAAATAGAGCTTCATTTTAAAAATAATTTCCAATATTCCCAATTATTACCCAATAACATTTAAGACTATGTAAATAGCCACAAAATTGTAAACAAACCCATTACACACACACACACAGAAAGTGAGAGCGAGCACAACTAATAAAAATAATTTATGTTGCATGCTTTTAGGCAAAAGCCAATTGAATTTTATGCGTAACGTAAACGTAAGAAAATTACCAACCTGATGACAAGCTTTTAGTGCTAATGTCCTGCGCTGAGCCAAGCAAAAATGCTGGAACAAAAAACAGGACATAAAATCTACAACTGCATAAAAACCTCTTTCAATTAACATAAAATTAGCATTTCAATTCAATTTATTTTTATATATGATCCGGCCTGGACAAATGGGTTGAAGTTATTTACGCGCACCACCCAAAAGGACACAGGCAAAAACATTTACATTCCCAGCCGCTAAAAAAAAGCACACAAAAAGAAAATTCATATGTGTGTGTGTGTGTGTGTGGGTGGAAATGTAAGTGGCCATAATAATAAAAATAATGATGCCCGCAATAAAGCTGATTCAAGTTCTCTTTCTGTGTGTTTTTTGGGTTTCTGGTCCATAGGCCCGGTCATTTGGCGCGTCGAGTGTTGCGGCGATTTGCGTAAAAAATGGCAAAGTCCTTTTCGTTTTTTTTTTTTTTTTGGTGGAGATAAAAATACACACACACATACACACACACAAGCTCTAAGCAAACAAACGGGAAGGCAAAATATTCCTGCGAATCAGCGTATTTTTCATGCTGCAACGATTATTCACCCACCGTTCGCTGGCATACACTTAGAGAAAATGAAAGGGAGAAAAAATTTAAGAGCGAAAGGTATTAAAAAATAAATAAAAAAAAAAAAAATAAAAATAATAAATAAAAAAATAATAATAATCAAAAAATAATAAAAAAAAAATAATAGAAGTAAAGTAAACAAATTTAATTTTAAATTAGTATCAAAAATCTGTAAAAAAAAAAAAAAATAAAAAAAAAAATAATAAATTAAAAAATAATAAATTATTTTTTTACAAAAATTTAAAAATAAAAAAAAAACAATACATTTTTTTCTTATCACAAAAAAATTTTAAATTAAATATAAAAATTTTAAAAAAAATTAAAAAATCTAAAAAAAAATAATAAATAATAAATAAAAATAATAAATTATTTTTTTTTATCAAAAATCTGTAAAAAAAAAAAAAAACAATAAATTTTTTCTTATCACAAAAAAATTTAAATTAAATATAACAAAATTTAAAAAAAATTTTAATTTTAAAAAATTAGGTATTAAAAAAATCTGTAAAAAAAATAAATAATAAATAATAAATAAAAAAAATAAAATAAAAAAAATAATAAATTATTTTTTTTTATTAAAAATCTGTAAAAAAAAAACAATAAATTTTTTTTTTTTATCACAAAAAAATTTTAATTAAATACAACAAAATTTAAAAAAATCTGATATTGCTTGAATAAAGGCCAAACTTTGTTTTCGTTTAAGCAGATATTTGGGAATTTCGATTTGTAAACTTTTGAAATATTTCTTAATTTTGTGTTGAAATTTTTATTAAAAATAACCTTTCTCAATATTAGATCAAAAATTTTTTAAAAATGGGAAAAATATTTTTATAAACTTGAGGTAGAAATTTGATTAAAATTAAGCAAAGTTATTTTTGATATTTACAAAACGGTAAAATATGAAAAATAAAGTAAAAAAAATTGACAAAAAGGTTCATAAAATGCAACTAAAATCAAGGCTTAAATTTGTAATATAATCTTAACTTTTTCCCAGTGTGCCACTTGATACCCCATACTAAAAAAAAACCAACCACCCACTCAGCCTCATGCATACATCCTGGACCAAGTGTCATAAATTCATAATAACGCAAATAAGCACCGGGCACTACACCAGCCAACCGACCAAAACTTATCGGACGCATCTAAATCGCATGAATCGGTCGTATGGTACCAGCAAACAACATCCCCCAGCCCCCAAATGCTTCCATCTCTTTCTCTCTCTCTATAGCCCTTAGGCATTCTGCCAATAACAACATCGATGCGACGATGGGTTCATGTTGCTGGGCCGCCTGTAGCGGCAAATACGTTTTTTACGACTTTATGCTAAGCACTTTTTATGCATAAAAAAAGACGAAGAAGAAGAAGTAGAAAACAACCACCGCAAGGACAACCAAAACAGAACCAGATTGGTTGTAGGACAAGAGCAGAGCAGCCATAGCCCATAACCGTTATTTGTGCTCTCCTTATTTATGCGTTTTTTAGTATGGAAAGCACAAACACACACACACACAACACAGACAGAGAAGACTGCGCTGATATCCTTTCAGCCAGGACCTGCAACGATTTCTCTTTTTTTGTATGTAAAAAGCACAAGCTAAGCAGAAGCAAGTGCGCTTTTCCTTTTATGTACATATATCTAAGGGTAATTTATTGAAAATAGCTGTCGAGTGTAATAAAATGTAGCCATGTGTGTGTGTGTGTGTGTTTGGTATGCATATCAATAAAAATGCCAAATGTGAAAAGCAAAAGCAACAGCCAGCAACAGAAACTCAATTTGCTTACTCTTACGGTGGCAAAAAAAAAGAGAACGTTAAATGAAAGTTGAACTCAGCATAACAAAAAATATTTAACTATTACAGGTTAAAACTCGTTTTCTAAAAATTTCTAAAATATTATAAATTAACCCAATATATTTAAAAACATGAATAGTTTTTTTTTTTTTTTTTAAATCTCTGCAAAAGTTTCTGTCCCGATGGTCATACATTTATAAGGTACGATTCCTGATCAGATAGGTTGAACCCATTAAAACCGAATAAAACCTGATTTACAGACTCCGATTCAGGACCTTTATGAAGCCTACATTTTTATTTGATTTATGATTTCATATTATTTTTTTTTTAAATTATATGTTACATATTATTATAAAAATTTTGGTTTACCCTTACTGGGATGTGAAGTAGAATCAACAAAGGCAGAAAAATTAAATTATCTTGCGTAAATTGTTGTCAAATTATTTATTACAATTTATTTAAACTGATACAAAGATTGCTTTTCCTTCTTTCAGTCATTAGAGGAATTTTTTTAATACATAGAAACAACAAAAGCCTTAAAAAAGGACTTTAGAATGACAAGTATGTGTTCACCTTCATGGCAAATATTTTAAAAAACAAAAAATCCATTTTAATTAAAAATATACAAAAATAACACTGGTCGACAAAATTTAATGAAGTGTCTGGCCATCTTGATTTAATATCTTTTTCGGATGTAATTTGGGAAGCTGAGTGTAAAGCTGAGTTTAAGCGTAACGCATAACGCTCACACTCAGAAAAAAACAGCGTTCTAAAAGGCAGCACAAATTTCTTACTTTTATACCCAATCCGTTCTTATTTTTCCGTTCTTGAAATAAGCCCACGTTCCCAAAAGTATACGAGTATATGTTCCGAGGCGGGATCGAACCCACAACCTCCCGCACAGTAGGCACACCCACTGAGCCACACAAGGCCACAAAAGTGGTTATAAGTGAAGAAAATGTGGGACGGGGAGTGCGGGAAAGGTCAGGAATCAAATTTTTTCTGCTCCAATAATAAGACCGGATGGTTATTAAGCGCGAATCGTCCGGTCCTAATAAAAGCATTCTTACCTTAAGCCCGCCGTTCGCAGTATAAGAAAAATTCGACTTACCCTACTATTGAGAACGAAAAACACTGTTTTCGGTACATTTAGAATGGATTTTTTTCTGAGTGCACGCCTGACCAACCGTGGCATTGCAGGTTAACTTAGTAGTGGTATGTTTTAAACCACTTGACCTTTTCCCTTTGGGTAGTTGTCCAACACTGTTTTTCAATACTATTTTCCAACACTGCTTTTCAAACATTGGTTTCCTTCAATGTTTATCAACATTGTTATCCAACTTTTTTTCATCGTTAATGCCCAACATCGTCTTCAACACTGTTTCCCAACATTCTTTAACTACATTGTTTTCCAACACAATTTTTCAACTTTGTTTTTTAATACACTATTTTCCAACACTGCTTTTCAACATTGCTTTCCTACACTGCTTATCAGCATTGTTTCCCAACATTTTTTAGAACATTGTTTTCCAACACTGTTTTTTATCATTGTTTCCCAACATTGTCTCCAACACTATTTTTCTACATTGTTTTCCAACACTGTTTGCGAACATTCTTTACCAACATTTTCGAATACTGTTTTCCAACACTGTTTTTTCAAAATTGTTTTCTTACACTGTTTTCCAAGCAATCGCCTGGCCAACCGTGGCCTTTCTCACGGTATATAAACTCTTTTCAATTAACAAGTTTCACATCGCACTCTTTTATTATTATAACGTTAGCTACTACGACTATTTTGAATGGTAATATTGGTTGCTATAAGCTATTTTCCAAAAATTTATTTTTTGACAAAAATTTCAAACTTTTTTAAATTTGTATGTGTTTTTTGTTGAAATGCCGTGCTATATCGATAACTATTACCTGTTAAATCAATAAATCGATAGTTGATTTGCGTTTTTGTAGGTCTTAAAAACACAGAATTTTTAAACCGGTTTAGAAATGCACCCCGTAGAACTGGTCCTAACCCTCTTATCTTATAATCTCCCGTACCGGACTCACATAGTGTGGAAAAAGGATTGGTTTAAAAAAGTAATTTTTCTTTAAGATTTTTTAAAAACATCAAAGAAAACACATTCTTAGATTTTTTGGTTTCTCAAATCGAATCTTAAACTAAGCTTTTTAGATTTATGATTTCTCGACTCTGAACCCGAACCGGAGCACCTTTCTTTGGAAAATGATCTAAGTCGCTTTTTGTAATCTTAAATAATTTTCTTAGTATTTTGAATTGGTGTATTTTCTGTATTGAATATAAAATTCAACAATAAAAATGCCGAAGAAGGCTCAGTCTTAAATTTATTAAAAATAATCGGCAAACATGTTCGGACTTAACATTCTTAGGAGTTTTGAACCAATGGGTTCGCTAACCAAACCTTAAACTTAATCCAGTTAGGTTAAAAAGTATTTCCGCATTAACCTTCATTTAGAATTTAGAGAGAAAATTATATTAGCATTCAAAGCTTTCAAAAGTGTCTCTATTCATATGAAGGATTGTGCCGAAATAAGTTTTTATGTCATAAGCCTCCGCCTATATGAAGATTCTTGAAATACCTTATTTTCTTTATAACACAGGTATAAAAATAAAAAATAAAGTAACAAATTATCATTAAGTATTTTTGGGCGCTGAATTCAAATCAAATTTTAGTTTTCTTACAGATGATTTGGATCAAAATTAAAAATATTTTAATATTATTTAAACACCTTTTCCTTGGCTATTCGACCCACTTTTATTTTGAGGGTGCGCTGACCCTCACTTTATTCATCTCCATTGTCATCATCTTTGCCTGGTTTTATTCTTCAATGTCTGAGGCAATGTTTTTGAATTGCTCCTCAATGAAATTGCATCCAATGATTATGTTGATTTTGTCGTATTTTTTTCTATTTTTTTTGCTTGGCTCTTCAATTTTTGTTTGGTGGCTGCAACAAACATTTTTATGTTCATAAATAAGAAATGGCCATCGTAATAGTTCGCATAATAATGCTATAAGAAGCAAAACGCATGGAAATGCGTTGCTTTGAATAATTTATGGCATTAGGACAATCAAATGTGGCAAAAAAAAAGGAACAAAGAGAAAGCCACACACACACAGATGATGCGTCATGCGATGCAATAAATTAGGTTTCATATGGTAGATGAATGGAAATGCTGGAATTGTAACTCCTTTTCTTTTTTTAGAATAATAAAAATACTTTTTATGAAAGACAACAGAAAAACAGGAAGTGGTCAAAATGTCAGTTTGATGTCACCATTCAGCACGGCTCAAAGGACTCATTCAGGACAGTGGAGTTTTCTCTATGGCCCCCCCACAAGAAGCTTTACTCAGTTGTCAGCTGGAACATGGCAGGCGTAACAAATGACAAAAACCAGAGGAAGAGATTAATATTTGGCTAAGCCGAAGCTGAAATACTCTAGTGAATTTTCAAAATTCCGGGCGAAAAATTGTTCTGATAATTAAATTTTAAAATGGCTAAAAAGGGAATCAAAAAGTAGTGCAGTTGTATGCAATAGGCATTAAAAAAATTTTTTGATCCTACAGAAAAAAGAAATGGAGAGCTAAATTAGAATTGGAATAAAATAATTAGAACCAATTTGGAATTAAAGTTTCAAGTACGAAATTCTTGGAACAATCCCCGAATTCTTGTGTCAAACCGAAAAGGCTCATTTCAAGTTGGGATCTTTCCTGATAATCAAGTTCAAGAATTTCGGGTTTGATCAGTTCGTACACAGAGAAAAAAAACTCAAGATCAATTTAATCTTTGCTGATTAAAATGATCTTATAAAAATATACATTTTTTCATACAAAATATGAATAGTCTCTTAGATGTTTTCCCATAAGTGTGTGCGTTGGCTGACAGCGTTGAGACGTCATTCGATTCGTCTTAAGTGCAAGGTCCTGAGTTCGATCCCCCAGACAAGGCAATGTTGTTTTTTTTTTTTTTAGAAAAGATCGTATTGATATTTTTAATATATCAAGTTAATCTTCGTGATATCGGAGTGAAATTGATATGAAAAAATGTGGAAATGACTGCCATTTCATATCACTTTTTTTCTCTGTGTACTTAAGTCAATCTTGTGTCTTGGTTTGGGAAATCGGGATCGCGTAATTCTGACATCGTTTAGAATTTTATTTTTATGTAGATATTCCAAATTTTTTACTGTGTAGCGCCGTTTTCTTATCTTCATGTTTTTTAAGTCTAGGTGGATTTAAGAAAATGTATGTTGCCTACTTTTAGGCTGGTGTCTTTATGATTTTAAAATCGGCCTAAAAGTAGGCCACACAAATTTTCTTAGTAACCACCTAGATTTAAAAATCATAAAGATGAGAAAACGGTCCTACACAGAAAAAAAATACGGAATATCTAGATGAAAATCAATCCGTCGATCCCTGATTTTCCCTTAATCAGCTTCGGTTCGTCTATCTGTTTGTTTGAAAGCTTGAATTGCTAGGATTCTAGGTAAAAGGCCTGTATATCTCAGTGAATACATATTTTCATTTCGTAACCAATAACATATAAATTTTTTAAAATAATCCCAAATACTTTTTTTCCACTCTTCACAAGTCATATCCCCTCTTTGGCCAGGGTATACAAAAGCAACAGCAAGAAAAAGAAGAAAAAAAAAAAAAAATAAATTATAAAATTATTTCAGCATAATAACATGTCAAAGGTTCCCCCCTCTCATACATATAACAACATTGTTAACATTTTTTGAGGTTATTTTTTTACATTTTATTCCGTTTTTTTTTCTTCTCTCCCTTCCCTCTTGTCATCTCTCGTAATCTTTCATGTGGGATTTACAGGCAGACACCCTTCAAATGTTTTTTCCTTCTTCTGCTTTTTTTTTTGTATTTGTAAATTTTGTTTTTTTGCCAAAAAAAAAAAAAAATAAAGTTTGTGGTTGTTTATGAAGGGTATTTTCTTGGGGTAAGCATGTGCCTGAGGTCACACACACACACACACACACATGGCTTGTAATTTCCATGCATTTATTATGGAAACACTTTAAAAGTGAATTTTATCCTCAGGTCTCTGGGGTGTGGTGGGTATTCGTACCGTTGAGTCCTTTTGTGACCTGTGAGTGCTAATGCTGCCAAAATGGAATTTAAATCTATTTTGTATTTGTTACGTGTGCGTGTCCATATGTGGCATAATAATCTTATGGTTTAGGAGAAGGCGTTAAGAATTCGTTGGGGTGAAGTGGACAAAAAATAGCGAAATTGAGAGAAAAGTAGAACTAAACCAAAACGTTTATTCCGGTGTCTCTTGAAAAATGCCTTATATTTAAAATAAAACGAATGGGTTCTTATCATTGACTCAAAAAGCTTCCCTTAATATAAATATTTTTGTATATTTTGGAATTTAAGTCCGAAAAATTGTCCAGACGTACACAGAGTAAAAATTGATATGAAATGGCATTCATTTCCACATTTTTTCATATCAAATTCACTCCGATATGACGACGATTAACTTGATATGTTAAAAATATCAATACGATCTTTTATTCAAAAAAAAAAAAAAAAATTTTTTTTTTTGTCTGGGGATCGAACTCCAGACCTTGCACTTAACGCGAATAGAATGACGTCTCAACGCAGTCAGCAGTATGAAAAAATTTATATTTTTTAAATATCATTATCTTGAGCTTTATTTTTCTCTGTGTAATTTAAAATTCTATACAATAGTTATATCAAAACTTGGTGAATCCCATAGGTTTTCCCAGTTCCTATGTACTTGTATGAAAAGGCGTTTGAAAATCAGGATAAATCAGCAAACCTCAATGGGTACGTTGCGAGGCCTTCGAAACAGCGTAATACAAGAAACCTGGTCGCTGTTTGGTGCTGATTCATTTGCTGTTTTAAGTTATGGAAACATAACATATAGCATAGACCCGAGCCTATAAAACTCACTATCAATTAGTATTGGATAAAGGTTGTTCCTTTTACGGAACATATTCACTTGTTCTTTTTTTAAGTCAGTCAACTCACTCCGATCGCTCCGTTGTTTCGCGTCTCTTGTTCTGTGACTCTTGATCCGTGACTCTTGTTCCGAAGTTCTATCTATCTGCATGGAGTAATAAATACTGCTGATACGGCCACTCTAAGCTGTCTCTGCATAGCTGACATATCATCAGTGTGCAACTGACACTTGAAGTGAAAGGTTGTTTCCACACATGCTTACTGGGCGCATACAAAGAAAACGAGAAGGCAAAGCTAACTTCGACTGTGCCGAAGTTTTAATACACTTAAAAAACTTTACTCCAACTGATTTAACCGGTAAAATATATACAGGGTTGCCCATATTCGACGGACCCATCTGGCAACGCCATAACTTTTGACAGAGATGTCAGATCGCTTAATGACATACCGCGTTTGAAGCGTCAGTCCAAGCAGATTTTTACCATGGAACAATACACGCCACGCGAGCGCTCTGAAATAGTTGAAATTTACATTCAACAGAACAAGTCAATTGTGAAAACTCAAAAAAACAAAATTATCATGTCCGATGAAGCCCATTTCACATTGAATGGGACCGTAAATAAGCAAAATTGCCGTATTTACGCCACTGAAAATCCTCAGAGATTCAAGAAGTGCCTTCATGACGAAAAAGTCACAGTTTGGTGCGACGTTAGTGCGAAAACGGTCATTGGGCCGTTTTTCTTCCAAAATGAAAATGGCCATGCTGTTACCATCAACCAGGAGCGTTATCGCGACATGATGACCAATTTTGTGATGCCAATTATTCGTCGAAAGCGTATGAGGCAGTTCTGGTTTCAACAAGACGGCGCTCCACCGCATACAAGTCGCATAACAATCGATTTTCTGAAGAAATTGTTCCGGGCCTTTTGATGTCGAAAAGTGGTGATTTGGACTGGCCACCGCGTTCGCCCGATTTGACGCCGCCTGACTTCTTCTTGTGGGGATATTTGAAGTCAAAGGTTTACGTTAACAAGCCAAGGACCGTAGAAGAGCTCAAGGACAACATTCGTGAAGAAATAGCCGCTATTCCGGCCGAAATGTTGGCGAAAAACGATGGAAAATGCTGCAAAAAGGGCACAATACGCCATCAACGCCAGAGGCGGCCATTTGAGAGATATCATATTCAAAATTGATGTAAACAAATCTACTTGGAACAAATTAAATGATTAAGATTGCCAACCGCCAAATTTGTATTTTTTTCTTTGATTTTTTAAAAAAACATGGGTCCGTCGAATATGGGCAACCCTGTATAGGATATAGATATCAGATATTTAAAAAAATAATCTAAGAACCAAATTTGATCACGCTACCATAAAAAAACTATTCTGAGTAAAACACATTTTCCGACCGATCGGTCCTATGGCAGCTATATGCTATAGTCATCCGATTTTAATCAATTTTTTTTAAATTATATGGAAGTATAAAGAACTAATATATACCAAGATAGGACACGCTGATAAAAAACCCCACCAGAACAGTTTTCCGGTCGTCTGCACTAGAAGTCACCGTTTTGTTAAATCTTCCGGAATTATGGAAGCGAAAAAATAAAAACAAGAGGTTGCGCTAAAAAAAGTGTCTTACTGGACTAGTTTTTGACCTATCGTTCCTATGGCAGCTATATGCTATAGTCACCCGATTTTGTTAAATTTTTCCGGAATTATGTGGAAGTATATGAAACCAATAAATTTTTAGATTGGTGACGCTTCGACGGAGAACAAACAAGTTTTTCTTATTAGAACTAGTTTTTGCACTGATCGTTCCTATGGCAGCTATATGCTATAGTCTTCCGATTTTGATAAATTTTTCGAGAATTATGTGGAAGCTTATAAAACTAATATATACCAAGATTGGTGACGTTTCGATGGAAAACAAAAAAGTTTTTCTCACTAGAACTAGTTTTTGGACCGATCTTTCTTATGAAAGCTGCACGATATTGTCATCCGATCCGGCCGATTCGACAAATGTGCAGACTATGGCCGTGTTCAGCAGAAAGATGGAGCGCTGAGCATGTATCAGAAAAAAATGATAGATCGAAAAGTTTCTGCTGAACGAAGTGCTACATTTATGGCAAACGCCTTTAGAAGAAAATCATAATACGGAACTACGAATCTTTTTTAATGGAGCTGCAGACACTCTAGCATTCTGTGGTACTCTGAAAATTGCATAGAAATTGACCAAATGAGGCTTAATTATATTTGATTATTTTTTATAATTATTTACAGCAGATTGAAAAGCTCATAATTGCAATCAGTGCACAAAATAGGGCTAATGCTATCGATAACACGCCTATCGATATGCAATTACAGCTGGTGGTATCAGTATCACTTCAAAGGAGCATACTATTTCTTTTATACATGCTACGCTATCATGATACCTAAAATTGGCTATCATGATACCGGATCAGTCGCGGTCAGCAAGAAGATCATTGAAAATGTATGATTGATCAGGGAGCAAGTTCTTCTGCTGAACACGGCCTATGTGTATTTAAAAACTCTTTTTTAAAACTATGGTCAAGATAGCTTTAAAACCGAGGGAGGAGATAGCATAGAAACAGACGGACAGACGGACAATGGCTGTATCGACTCAGCTCGTTATGCTGATCAAGAAAATATATACATTATGGGGTGAGATGATTTCTTCTATATACTTTCCTTAATATACCCTCTGCAGGGGTATACAAATAAGAGATATCCAGACAAAAATTAACCCTAAAGGATGTCAAAAGTAGATCGATACACGATTTTCTTTAAACCATGTACACCAAAGGATTGACTTGAGTCGGAATTTAGCAAATCCCTTAATTATTGGATTTGATTTTTAAGCATGAATGAGCCTTTTTGGATTGATACAACAATTCTGGAATAGTTCCAAGTCTTTCGTTCTCGTATTTAGCTGCCCATACATTTAAAATGTGTGTTTTGGCCTTTTCTTAATTGACACTTGACATTTCTTAAGTGTGCCTCTGACACTTGAGGCGAAAGGTTTGTTTTTTTGCTTGATCGTTATACGAAAATTGGGGCTGGTTTTTTATGCAGCGCTCAGTAACACACATATAGTCATTTTTATACACTTGCAAAGTGTATATTAATTTTGCCCAGAAGCTTGTAACGCATAGAAATATTCATTTCCGACCCCATAAACTATATATTTTTGATCAGGACGACGAGCTGAGTTTAATTTCGTCTGTCCGGCCGTCTAAAAAATGAGCTTTTAAAAGCATAAGTAGAAATTAAAAAATAAAATGTAAACCCAGCTTAACTTTCTGGTTATTCCTCAGAGTTAAATATTATTCATGACTCAACAAATTCCTGTCAAACTTTCAACTTAAATAAATGGAACTATTATTTCTTTTTCAGAAATTTGTCCCCCTAAACTCCCGTTGGATTTGTTCTCTTTATAAGGGTTCAGTAACTGTAAGTACCTATAGACTTCTTTTGAAGCAAGGCGATTGGATATGATGCGCATTTTTTTTTTTGCACCAATCGCCACGATCTTTTCTGTTTTCGGTTGTTTGTGTTATCCAAAGTTCAAAATTCATTTTGATTTTTTAACATAACTTTTCTACCAAGAACATCGTTCAGAACTCCACGATAAAAACAAAGACAAAAGGAAAGTAAAAAAATAAAGAAAATAACAACTTGAGCCAGAAGACCGAAAAATAAAATCCAGCATGTGCCTTTGTTTTTTGAGGTTTTAGAATCAATGGTATGAATAAAAAAAAATAAAGAAGAAAATTAAATAGCCGAAAACGGCAACGGAGTGGAATTATCTAAAGATCCAAGGCAAAAATATTTTAATTGAGGAGGACCTCTTCCAGTCAGAGCTGGGAATAAACTGAATTTTTCACTGACCAGCTACGCCTTTTATAGGGTTTCAAACTGATAACAAAAGCCTACTTTGACTTAAAAAAAACAAAATAAAACATTATCTACTTTGTGGGGATTTAAACTGATTTTAAAGGCCTTCTTTTATCTAAAGAAAAATTAGGGGAATGTCTAAATTATTGAATTTTTGAATATCTCATACAATTTCGTTAAATTTTTTATTTATTTCATTATCTTCAAATAGAAAACTAAAAAGTTATTAATGTAAGTTTCTTTGCTGTTTTCAATTAATGTCAAAATTCATATGCTAAGACGGGATTTACACGATGAAACTAATTTCATGAAGTTTTCTTAGTAGGCGAGTGATTTAAATTTACTTCTATACTTTTCGTTTAATAGGTCTGAAAGAATTTCCCTGAATTATTATTATGAAGTTTGCTTCATCTTGTAAATCCCGACTAAAAGATATTTCCAACATTCTTCGTTATATCAAAACTGAACAGTATTCTATGAAATTTGGTTTAAATTCATTTTGTCCAATATTTATCAAATAATTTATAAAACGCTATGTCAGACATAACGTTACCCAACCGACAAAGAAATGTATGTAGACGGACTTACGAGATTTACGATAGTTTCTCTTAAAATCGAAATCCGATTTTCTTTAGAGAACAGGCTTTCAAACGGGCGTTTGTTTTTTCTCTCTCTTATTTTGGTAGCAGCAAAGAAACGAAAAGCGAAACAAAATGGAATGAAACATCACTTCTCCTTCTTAATTAACACAAAAGTAAACTTTTTCAATACCTTTTCGAGTCCGCACTCTACACTTTATGACGGCAAAAAACGTATCGGAAACGAATCATTTTTCGATACGTTTTCGCTTTGAGAAAGTGTCGAGTATCGAGAACTTACGTTTTGCTGCCACAAACTGAGCGTCCCGACCGAAATCGGAACACATTCTCGATAGTTTTATAAGAGAATATTTCGAGCGAATCGTTTAAGCTTTGCCGAACTTAACTATTTTTAATAAAACCGTTAGGACAGAAGAAGACGGGGGCGTCCATCTCTATTTTAATGTACAGTGTACATACAAAATTTATATGCTAAACTTTTTCCTTGGGCAAAAGCCCTGAATTGTCAAATGTCCACCGCCGCCTCAACAGTAATTTTTACACCATGATGTAATCAGCAATGGTGAGACGCCCGCTCTCCCTTGTCAAGTAAGAACTTTTGCTAAGAGCGGGAGAGTGAGACTTAAGGGGGCAGTACACAAATTTTGTATGCATGTGTGTGTGTGGCAAGCGCACCTTTCGCATCAAGGATCAAGGCATATAGACAGTCAATTTGAGACTTAAAATTAGTCAGCTGTACGCTCTTTCATTTTTATTTCCGTCTCGCTCTAACCAACGTTTTTTTTCAGTAAGAAAAATTATTTTGAGCAGGGTTTATAATAGAAAACGAGAAATAACAATTATTCATTATTTATCAAATATAAAAAACATAAAAAAAAAACATTATTCCGAGACATATATAATTTAAGTCATAACATAAAAGTCATTTGCATATATCGCATTGATAAAGCCTTCGAGGACCAAAAAGTAAACATATTCTTGATCACAAAAATTAGTAAAAATTTTCTATTACTGTTTTTTGTACTTTGGGTAACAAAATTCCACAGAAACCGTACGAAAACTTAAAACCTTACACGATGAAGAACCATGAAGTTTCTCAAAAAGTTTTTATGTGGGAAAGAGGTGCGGTGGGGGAGCCCCCTCACGCCCCATTCCTACAAGCAAGAGCTTTTGAAAAACTTCATGAAGTTTGCTTCAAGTAAATGCGGTCTTACTAAAACCTTGGGCTTACTCGATTACTGATCAAGAATATTTTTTACAATTTTAAATGCAAAAGACTTTTATGTTATGACTTATAAAATAAGAATAAATTCTGAATTCAAAACTTTTGTAGGAAAATTGCAATATAACTGTTTATATATATTTTAACTGTTAACAGTAACTGTTATATCCGGTTCCTAATTTTGAGTAACGTATTTACATGACACTGAAAGCTTAACATCACTTAAAATAGAGCGGCGCGGCGTCCTATATTGTCGCTCTATGTTAACTCATCCATGCAGTTGCACACTGAAGCTGTGTCAACTGAGAAGAGAGCGTGTTGCTTGGCTGCCTCACATTTATTAATACACCATGATTTTGTGTATACGAATGCAAGGTTTTCTCAGTTGCTAGCCGATTTAAGCTGTAAATTCAAAATTGTAATTTTCATATTTAAATTTAATATTTTTTAATGTCAAATAAAACAACATTTTAAATAAAAGCGTACAAACTTTTGGTCACGGTGGAAAAATATTTTAAATATTTAGTGTCTATTTGTTGGATTTCTTTATATAAATTTTTTTTAATATTTTGCAGAGATTAAAACCGAAACGTATGACGGTAATGTTATTGGTAATTGATTGGCCCATTATCTATAATAACTTTAGAATTTTTTGTATTATTTGCATTTTTTTTAAATTTTTTTAAATATTTTTATTCCATGCATTTGTGTTTTCACATTTAATAAAATCTTTCTATTTGGTCTCCACAAATTTTCAAATAATTTAAATAAATGCGCCAAATGTAGTCTCTTTTTTCAAACAATCTGGCAGCACATTTAACCTAACACAAGCTTTAAATTCAGCAAAGAACTTTTAGAAAAGCTTTCCGCTGACTCGGCTTGAACTCGCGCACAATTGAGGCTGGCGGCGCCACTGAGCCACACGTGAGCCTAACGCCACTTGCCTTTGCCTCTGTTTTTTTGGCATTTCATCGATAACACACATCGATAGGCGCCTCAGTCACATTGTTATTTTCGCGTTTGCAGCCCGCGGTCACACTCCGCTAGTCGTAAAAAATTTCAAGGTGAAAAAAGAATAATTTTCGTTTTGTTATTGAGAAAATAGCAACAAAATACCGCAAAAACCCAACAAGTAAATATCATAACAAATTGAGTGCACAAATTGGAAACACAAATTCCAGCAACAAATATCAAAAGCAGCCAGGCAGCGCACACACACAGAGCCCAGAGAAAAGTAGAAAGAAGAAAAATCGAACGAAAAAAAAAATTTCGTATGTGCGTACGTGAGTGTGTGTGTGTGATTGTGTGTGACGTGTGAGTGAGTGTGTGAGTAAGAAAACGAATGGAAAATTTATATACGTTGAAAAATTAATTTATTTGCAAAAAAAAATCGAAAAGAAAAAGCAAAAAGAAGCCTAGAAAGAAGTCAAAACGAAGAAGGAAAAATAAATTGTGTGGAATTGCCGACAAGTAAAACGGGAGAGTTGGCTCTCTTGGGCCAGTGCGAGTGTATGTGTGTGTGTGTGTGTGAGCGGCTCGAAAAAAACAGCCAAAATTAAACAAAATTCAACAAATTCATACAGAGGAATACCCCCTTATGTTTGCTTAAAGACCCACGAAATTTGCAAAGCTTTTTTTGCGAAATTTTTTCCTTTTTTGCAAATCTTTTTGCACGCTTTTTCCGTTTATTTAATACCTATGGCACGCTCTCTTGGCTCGTGGCGCTCTCGCACTCAAATCAACTAGCGCTCTCTCTCTCTCTCTGTGTCTCTCTCTGAGTGTGCCGAACGGGAGACCAACCAGCCAACTGTCAAAACTGTCATTTACCTTCCTTTTTGTCCGATTAGCAAAACGCAAACGAAAAGTTTTAAACAAAAAATATACAACAGTTTTTCTTTTCAAAACAACAAGTGAGTGAAAATGTCAAGAATTAATTCTATACGCAATAATCAACTGGATAAAGTTCCCCCTGTTAAAACGTCTGTGTTTGTGCCTGGTGCGTGTGTGTGCGCCCATCCTTTTGGCTCTGCCCTCAGCTTCTTCGATGTAATCTCTCGGAATTTTCGCTTCACTTTCGTTTTGTACTTTGTACCTTTTCCTCCACTTGGGTTTGTTATAGATTTTTTTTGTACATTTTCCCCAGCTGCCACAACTGTTTTTGTTGAAGTTCTTATTTGTTTATAAAATCAGCTGTTTTTTTTTTGTTGCAAATGTTTTTTTAACTGCTAAAACTTTCCTGTTTAAATGTAAAGCAATAGTTTCAGTTACAGGCTGGTGGTTTCTTAGAAATATGGTAGGCAGAGAGACTCAAATGACTAACATCACAAGAGTCTCTCTCTCTCTCTCTTTTTGTCGGTCTTGTTCTCACTCTGTCTCTTAGTCGCTGCCATTGCATTTGTTATTGTTATTACAAATTTGTTACATTTTGGTACCGTACGAAAAGGGGAATTTAAATATGAATGGGAAATATTTGAGCTCTTTAATCAGATTCCAATTGGACCAAATGGTATCCAATTTGACTTTAATATAGAATTATATTTTAAACTATTAATTCCATAACAAAAGAAAAAAACATTGTAAAAAGCGAATTATTAGGCTTTAAATAACCAATCGTTGCCTATGAAAAGCATGAAAGATAAATTCAGAAAATATTGAGGGGTATTTATTAGCCCTGTAAAGGCCTTAAATTGTGAAGCCCAAAAGTTTAAGACACAACAACAAAACACTTGCTCATAATATAAGACTTTTCAAATGCCTAGTGTTTTATGCTGCGGTGGGCAAGATGTTGTTCTCTCCTTGCTTCTAGAGTAAATATTTGGCGCCATTCTGTCGCTCAAGTAATTGCTGTCGTTTGAAATGCTTGCAGTGTGCTCGATCGACTCTTGGGGACAGGTCTTACCCCTGCAAAATACAAAAACAACCACACACACTGTTTGTAGATCGCTTCCCGCCTCGATCATCGTTCGTTGTTGTTGGTTTTTTTCATTTGTTAGACTTCTTTTAAACTCAAATTTCTGGACCACCATGTTTTTTCAAAAAAATTGACTAAGCATTGGTTTTTGGTTTTCAGTATTTTTTGTCTCCAATTTTTTCAAAAACAAGCTGATTTATCACTACAATTAAGACCACAAATCTCAGGGTCATTGACTACCTATTGTGTCTAATGGAATACCCTCATATACATATAAATTGCTTGTAAGTCTGGGAAAATATATACCCTATAATCCAGCGATGGGCATTTAGTGGGCTACTGTGCCCCTTCATTCCGCTCCAAGCGAAGCTTTGAAGCATTTTGTTGTTGCTGCGCCCTTCAGTCACATTTTTTGTAACTCATTCGAAATAAAAAAGGATTTTCAACAATTTAAATGTTGACCTTTAAAACACGGAAATTATCAGTCAATATGTGATCTCTATTACAAACTTATGTACCACGAAATTTTCTATATAACTAATTTATTTCTAGAATCCTGCAATTTTTTTGAATTCAAAAAACAATTCTATCGGGTGTGTCCCGGAACTCAGTAGAATTTTCGTATACACGTTTGAATTTTGTATTAAAACTGTTCTACTTTATTGGGAAGGCACAAATATGCCCGTTTACTAGTTCAAAGGGCGAAAGTTAAACGATTTGATAGCAACAGTTTAAAGCCAAGTAAATTTAGTACGAGATTCATACGAGTTTCTTGTCACTTCACAATATAAAGTCATCCAAGAATTTCCGGGACGCCCCTGAATATTTTGAATTTTCTGTAATAACGAATTTATTTTGATTCCCTTGAGATCCCCGATATTTGGAAGTTTAACTGTATATACAAATATGTAGAGAAAAGTTAAGTTTTTTGGGTGTTAAGCTAATTTAAGGGGGTTTGTTGTGAATATTTAAACGATCAACTTGGATATAGTTAAATTTTTGTTTTTATACCCTAAACTAAAGATACTACGGTATAATTACTGTGTGCAAGTGCTTGTAACCGGCAGAAGGAATCATCTTCGACTCTATAATCTCGGGCATGACCGACTATTTTGCTTGTTTATGTAAGAAAATGTTGGGATTTCTAAATCAAATTAAATTATTCAGATTTTAGGGAAATCGTTTGCAAAATCAACCACTAATAACACAGAATCAAAACCATTATTTTAAGTTTTTTAAGAACTGTTCTGTTAATATAAACCAAGACATCATATCGAACTAAAGATGGTTGCTGGACTAAGAGAAATATGCGAGGGACAGCCAATAATCAGTTGCGCCCTCAAAGCCCCTGTCCGTTATTCTTCTTAAAACGCAATTAAATAGCAAATAAACGCGAAGCTGAGTTAATGTAGACTTTAAAATGGGCGAGAGAAAAAATATTTGTTCTGCTCCCAAACCCGAACCACATCAATTCCGTCCCGCTCCTGAACCCAAAGTTTTCATACAATATTGTTCCAATCTCGACCTACGTTTATCCAGTCCTTTTTTACTGCCAAACCCATTTATTCAATTCAATCCCATCCCGACCTTAAAATACCTCAGGTTCAAAATATTTTTTAGAAAATCTCTTATAGCAAGAACTAAAGAATTGCTTAAAACAGCATCCATCTTTAGTGCACTAGCTTAGTCAAGCTCACTTTGTCAGTTTTTAGCATTAACATAAACCAAAACATTGCCAATTACTAAAGTTACTAAATAAATAACTTTTTAATATTAATAACAATCTAATTGTCCGAGTAATCTAAGTAGTTGTTGTTTTTGTTGTTCTTTCGCCAAGTGCCAGGCACATATCGTATAAATATCGAATGTCTTCTTCTAAACAAAATAATGCCTGGTCAGCTGGAAGAAAAGAATGCCCCCATTCTATAAGGACAAATGAAAAATGATCGTGTCTGGAGTTGATTTTTGGTTTTATTTGTGCAAATACAGTTCAAGGGCATGACGAGGTTGAAAGTTGAGCAGGAAAAGAAATTCAATAGGTTCTGTAATTTTGTTTTTTATATTTATGTCTGGGTTAGTTGTAAGAATTTTAAACAAGGAAAATATATAACATACGGAAAATAAGTTTTATATTTGCCCTCAGCTTAAATATATTTCATTTTGTCTAAAGCGCTCTCAATTGTTCATATTCTCTGCATCATGGTTATTGTTGGGTTTATCCCCCCCAATTACATTCCAAATCGCACTTAATCTGCTTCCGCATAAAGTACACATCGTGATTGTGGATAGGAAAAAATGATGATATAAATCACAATTGCAGAAATATATGCGATAGCATTGATGGGGGAGGGTAAAACATTGCCACAATTGTTATACAACCATAGAAGCTACAACACTGCTGCAGTATTATTGAAAGAACAATTTCAAAAAATTAATGAATTATATTTTTGAAAAGGAAATATAAACTTTGCGAAATAAATTTCGATAATATAAGATATATTAGAATAATATCAATTTCTAAATCAATATGTTCTTATTATACAAATCCTATAATCCCATATATTTTGAAGGCGCTGATAGATCGACTAATGTCATACCGCGTTGGAAGCGTCATTCGTGGAATCAAAATTTATAGGATTGGCAGATGAGTCAGATTTTAATTTCATCATTGGAACACACAATCCTCTACGCTTTGTAAACGTATTGAAACTGTCCAGAAACAGTTTTTTTTATTTGTATTACGCTCCCAGGGCTGAGATACAGTACAGAGACTTCCTCCATACATTTCCAGACTTTCAGACATTCCTACACTTGAGCATAGGCGTACGATGTTGGGTGTATTATTAAGTTAACTTAGTGTTTTTAGTCGATTTAACTTTAATGTTTCATCGAGACTAATACGGAATTATAACCTCTTATGTCCCTTTCGCGTTCTTCCTTCTTGTTAATGGTAGTATTTCGGACATTTAATTCTTAAGAATCATACACGGCGGATGGCCTATCAACTCTATGTTTTGGTTGATCAAAATTCCTTTTATCAGTGTCGATGTGTGGAGAGCTGGCATTGTCTTGTTGAAGGATTATTCTTCTCTTTTTGTTCATTCTACAAATTTCACCGAACACTTGTGTTAAGTATTTTATATTACTCCCATGTCACTGTAGAAACATTGGAGCATTTACTTTTGTTGGATTTGGCTTATCTTGGTGCACTTAAACAGTCGATTGTTGTTCCGTTTCCAGCTCGTATACATAAATCCATGATTCTTTACCTCTGTAGATATTAAACCACCACGATCGTACTTTTTAGAGCATTTTCTTACTCCAATCGACACGAGCCTCTTTTTGGCCGATTTTGAAATCCAACACTATTTTTACTACGGAGGTGATCATGCTAAATCTTATTAATGCTCGTCATACTAATGCCCAAGATTGCTTCAATGGTAAATTATACCTACTAAGGAGTTAGAGTCGCATATTCCGTCTAGTGAAGTCAGCCGTTTTGGCTTTAGAATCAGGCAAATACGCTGGTATTTGACTGTCTTTTTCTATATAAGAGACTAAATAGAACCTTTCTGATGAACATTCAATGCTAAACTTTGTGTTTTCACCAGCAAGCGAAAGGCTCTGGAAAAATTAAAAAAATTTGGATGATTATGGCTGGAAACATCTATATATGTATGTTCCTTATAGGCGTCCATACCACTGAACAAATCTCCATAAAATTCACTTTCACAATTTAGTCATGTCGATCAGGAAAGAGTCTAGACCTTAAGTCTATGAACCGGTTTGAAAGAGGCTTTTGAACCAATAAACCGATTTTCATAAAATTGTCACGTTATGTTCAGATCCAAATCTGTGAACCGGTTTAAACCACTTTTAAGTGGCAATATATTAGACATTATTGCAGCAATGAACTTGAAATTTTTAATGTAGGTTAGTTTTATGAGGACCAATATTTCGCTGTTTCAAGGCCGGATCCGAAACCCGCTGAACCGGTTCAAAAGTGATTCAGACTCACATCTCTGGAACCGCTTAACCGATCGTCATGAAATTTTCACAATATGATCAGGAAAAAGTCATATTCTATGTCCCAAGACTTTGAACCGATTTTAAATCGGTATAAACCGGTTCAAAAGGGTTTAGAGCCATATCTCAGAAATTATTAGAGCTATGAACTTGAAATTTGGTAAAGGGGTTAGTTTTATGAAGATAAACATTTCAATGAATCAAGTCCTGTTCCGAACCCTCCAATCCGGCTGAAAAGTGTTTCAGGGACTTAGCTTAAAATTTGGTTTGAACATTGGCTTCTTAAATTGTTGAAACATTTTTGACTTATTTTCGTGGAATTTTTAGAAAATCGGTAATAATTGAGACAAGCATGGTTTTAATTTTGTTGAGAAGGTTTTACCAATCAATTCAGATCAGAGCTCCCAAACACTAAAAATTAAAACATAAAATGTATTTTTATAAGTTTGACAAGGAAATATATTTCATTCAACTTCAAAATATCGCCGAAAGATATACCCAAAAAAAATCCGATATGCGATACAAACAAAAATACCAATAGTCGAGATATCGATATTATCCATATTTCATTAGGGCGTGTCGTAATTTTAAACGTGTCACGCCGTGATCGTGAGAAAACACAGAAATTCGTGCGTGTATCCGTGATCCGTGTATGATTCGCGCGTGTTAAAATTAAACATCGTTAATATAAGTCATGCAGTATTCACCAATCTATTTCTAATATATTTGATAAATATTATTATTCCTCATACAGGGTTGCTTTTGATTTCGTGGATTTGCGGCACGCAGTTGATCCATAAAAAGGAGCAGGTGTGGCCTTGAAATCCATCATTGGATAAAGGTCTATCCACGACAAAATTCGGGGGTGGTTGATCGTGCGTGATCATTCGTGATTTCTTCTTTAATCGTGCCTGATTCGTGCGTGATGCAAAACGCTCCAAAAATTGTGCGTAAATCGTGTCAAGCAATTACGAAGGAAGAGATACGTGAAAGGGAAGGAAAAATCGTTCATGCGCGGACCTCTACTTCATAAGTCCTTTTCTATGGTTTCAAAAATGGTCTGTTCGTTGAAATTGGAAGATAGAGGCTTGTACCATTATTTTTCCGGTTAAATTTTGCTATTTTCGTGCTCAGATTGGTAATATGCAAAAAAATATTTTTTACCGCTAAAAATATTGGGTAAATTATTAAAGTTCTTTCAAAAGTTAATAAAGAAATTTATTGAACCAAAAATTAAGTGAGTTCGTTTTGGGTTCATTTACTTCGAAGGTTCGAGGGACCAAAAAACTCAAAATCGATGCAAAATTTTAATTTCGTATATGTTTTCTTCTTTTTTTATTATCTAGGGGCTTAAATTCTTTTGAATTATCGTATGATAAACATTTTTCAGTTGTTTTTGTTTTTGGGATCTTTACAATGCTTCCACACTCTCTCTCTTTGTCGCTCTGTGGATGCTACTTCCTCGAAAAAAGGTTGTTCAATTTTAAGTAAATTTTGATTTTGTTCTATTATGTGACCTTTTTCCACGTTTTTGGTTTTTATCTGCGTATTGGGTTTTGCTGCTGCGACTAATTTTGCTCTGCTATCATCATCAATATTGATTACCGGCAGCTGTCGTCTGTGAAAGAGAGGAGGGAGAAGATAGAGAGAATCTCTCTCTGCTGTCTTTTGCCAATTTGCACTGTTTTTTATACAATATTTTATTTAAATTTTTTTTTTTTTTGCCATTTTATATTTGGTATGTGGAACCCCGCCCACTTGTAGGCGCCCACGTTTTGTTGGCAGACGAAAGCAGGAATAGGGAGGCGGCCGCTCTCATTATTGCGCTGCTCTCTCTTAGTCTCCAACTCTCTCTCTCAGTTGTGTTATATTTTTTGTTGCTTTGCTTCATCGATTTTATGCTTTTGTCGTTGCAATTAGTTCTTCTTTCTGTTGCTTCTGGTTTCTTGTCTGCATTTTTTCTTCTGATTCTTCTTCTGTTTATTGTTTGTGTAGCCGCCTCCTCTGTTGAGGCAGGCTCCCTTTCCCCCACCACCCACTCCCCTCTGTAAGTAACTTTATATGTGTGTGTGTGCAAAATCTGGCACCTACAAGATACTTTGATTATTGGGTGTGCTGCTTGAAGGAATATCATGGGATATAGGGAGTGGAGTAGTTTGGAGGCCATAAGAATAGGTTATGGGTTGTTGTAATTGACTATGAATTGTGTAAGTAATTAATGCAGTTAACCCAGAGGAACTAAACATATTAAAACTTTTATTCAATTTGCGGCATTTTAAATACTTTATTTTAAATGGGGAATACTCTTTTGTGTTCTGGAAGTGTCAAGGCAATTTCAAATTATATTCTTTTTACAAGAGAAGGAATTTGTTTGGTTACTTAATTAGATGGCAGAATTAATCGTACAAATTATTTTGGATCTTTTTAACACCTATCCACAGATTTAGAGCTGCGATCCATCTGTTTGGATATATTGACCGTATTTACATTTTCTCTTGTACAACAATTTTTCGATTCAAAATCAGTTTTTGGACCAAAAAACCTTACAATTTGCTCTATTATTTGTTAATTTATCTAATAGATATCAAGAAGAAGAGAGTTCGGCCCTAAACAGTGGATTGAATCGAACTATCTCTCCAAAAAAGTTTTTAGTTTCGGAAGAATATTAATTTAAAGTGTCGGAACATGATCCGGCTCGAAGGACCAAACAAAAACGATCTACCCCGAGGGGGGACGACAACATTCCGGGCGACACAATTCCGCTGAGAAAAACGACATTAATCCGCGAAAAATTCCGCTGGAATAAAACGACAATATTCCGCGCAAGCGAAATTAAGTCGTTTTAAAAGTCATGTTCCGCTAAATAAAACGACACAATTTAGAACTGACATAATTCCGCGAGGAATACATTCCAAGTGGGACGGCGGAATTATGTCATTTAAAACGACCTTAATTCCGCAAGGAAAAAACGACATTATTCCGCGCGAAATTATGTCGTTTCAAAACGACATTATTCTGCTAAATAAAACGAAATTATTCCGCGCGGAATTATGTCACTGAAATTAATATTAAGTGGTATATTTTGACTAGACTCCTAGTGCATACCTTGCACCGTCACCCCTCATGCGAAGTTTTTGATTCACGCGGGACGCCTACATCTATCGAGTCATATATGCAATTGGAAAGGGCGGTAGACATTTTATAAATGAATCAATTTTGTTTAGAAAACATTTTTTAACAAATTATTTTACCAATTTTTTATGTAGATACATTTAATGACTTCCAAGCGGAATTATGTCTTTTCAGAACGACATGACCCGCGGGGAAATATTCTGAATTGGGACGGCGTTTAAAAACAACATAATTTCGGTGAGAAAAACGACATAATTCCGCTAGAATAAAAACGACATTATTCCGCGCGGATTTATGTCGTTTTGGAACGAAACATAATTTCGCTAAAAAAGCACATAATTCCACTTTCATTTGACCTGAGCGGAATTATGTCGTCCGGAATTATCGCTATGCCCTCCCCAGGGATCGTTCTCAAAAAGTTTCCGCAAAAAAAAAAATTTTTAAGGAAATTTAGTTTTGCTACGTAGTTTATATTCGTATCAAATTGGAACAATACATCCCGGCCAATTTCAATATTATTTCCGAACTTAAAGCTCCAAATCAACATTAATCTTCTGTGCCAAAATTTGAAAAAAATCTGCACAAAACCACCTGTGCAAAAACGTAAAAAAAAAAAAAAAAAAGGCCAAATTACACTCTCAAATGTTGACCTATAACTGATAATATTGTTTCTACCAACCCAAAAATCATTTTTCCCTTGACCTTTAAAAAGCGCTACGTCAAGGTTTTGATTTGCCTTCTGTTCGGGCACACGCAGAGTTCAAATTAGGCAAAGCTTAAACAGTTCACGCAATTTATGAATGATCGTCCAAAAATATAAATTCAGCTTACGGACATTAACAAATACAAATACACAAAACTCGCACGCGAAAAATGTTTGGTTGTTGTTTTTGTTCTTCTTTCTCTGTTGTTATTTACGTAAACGGAATCGATTAAATAATGCAAAAAAAAAAAAAACAAAACAAAAAAAAAGAGATAAAACGGAAAAATAAATATTGAAATGCAAAAATAAATAAGCCAGTTGAAAGAGACAGAGAGACAGAGATAAAGAGCAGGCGAAAAAGTGCTTTGTTTTTTGGAAGGAAACCACTACAAAAAAAAAACCTTCTAATGTATAGCCAACATTAACTAATTCAACAAAACTACGACGTACATGATGAAATCAATAAAACAAAAAAGTGAAACAAAAATGATAAGAATAGACTGAAATATTTCATCATAATAAGCGAAAAACTGAAAACTACGCAGTTATGAAATCTAACTAAGCTACAAAACGATCTCAGATACACAGACAAAGCAAGTAAAGGCTTGATAGAAAATTTAAAAAAAATTTTATATAAAAAAAAAATAATAATATATAGCAGAAAAGTCTTTAAAGTGCGCATTACACCCAGCAACACCGCTCGTTATTTCAATCAAGGCTAATTTAAAGGCCTTTTGTTGTTGATGCTCCTTTAGTTAATATTTCTGGGCCCATCGTTGCATTACACAATTGCATTGATTCATTCTTAACATTTCTAACTGTTTATTGGAAATTGGTTAAAACTAGAAAACAAATTTTTACCATCTGGTAAAAATCTGTTGACTTTAATATAAATACAAAATATAATGATGTATCCGAGGGCGGTTCAATAAGTACCCGTGTTAGTTTGAAGTCAACAACTTTTTCTTGCTCATTAATTTTGTCCCCCCATAGTTCACTTTTATGTTGTTACAATTTGTACCACTCGTTTTTTCAACCCCTCCAAAACATGCATATTTTGCAAGTCTGTCTGGGCGTCTGTCTTGGTTTCAACCTCGTCGTTTCAAATCAGCAAAGCCAATCAGTCGCTGGCTAGCGTTCAATGAAGTAGGTCAAAGCCGTTTTACGTCGTATATATATATTCATACTCTCGCATTTTCGCCTTGCTCTTCCTTGCTTTTAATCTTTATCTTCTTTGGAGCAAATTCTCCTAGAATTTCCATTGCTTTGACTGTTCATTTGTGTCTCTGGCGTCTTATAATGAATCAAGCTTTCAACTCGCTCGATGGCTTTTTTTAACAGAGTTAAGATTGTTGCTGTTAACCAGAAATTCTTATGCGTTATTTTTGATTCTCTTGCACTCCTCATTAACACTTTTTTTTTGGCTAGTCCGTTTCTAATGACTGTCTACTGAACACAGTAAGTGTTTTAATACTTATGTATCAGCGCTTACAAAAAATTGATATCATATAAACAACCAAAAAATTTGAGGAAAATTAAGCAACCAAATTATAAATTCCCAATGCAAAAGTCGGCTGTTTAGTACAGCTTTATAACACTAGGACGGTTATTTAATATATTCTTTTTAATGCAAACGAAGGCGCTTTATTTATTTCCCTCAATATTAAAACTATCTTCAACGTCTCATGCTAGAAAAAATATTGTGAGTAGAGATGGGCGCTGAACGGAAATTTTCAAGATTCCCGAGGGTCCCGAAAAAATCTTCGTGATTGGTATGGGACGGGATTGAAGTTAAAAATTTAGTCGGGACAGACTAAGGTCGGGATCGGCACGGACGGAATTAATCGGTGATCTCGAAATTTTTCGGGTCGCGGTTTTTTTACTCTTAACGAAGGTAACAGAGTATATTGGGTTTGTGCAAAATGTATGTAACAGCCAGAAGGAAGCATCTCCGACCCCATAAAGTATATATATTGTTGAGCATCAACAGCCAGTCGATATAGCCATGTCCGTCTGTCCGTCTGTCTGTCCGTTATGAACGAAGAGATCTCAGAATGGTAAGATAGAGGTTTGAAGTGTATGGAAGATATATTTTTATACTTGCAGGCAGATCAAGTTTAGTTTTGATTTTTGCCACGCCCCTGCCTCCCCGCAAATTAAAAAAAACTGAATATCTTCCACAATTTTGGAGCTACGTTGTTCGAACCTTTTAGACATATATTCTACTCATCATTTCTTATCAAGCCCCTATACACGTTTTCCGATCAGATGAACAATAGTGGCGCTATATGTAAAAGAAATTTGAATGCAACGACAACAACAACACCGCACTCACTTACGAGAAAGAGAGCGAGAGGGCAATAGCTTACTGGACTGCGCCGCTTTCAGTTTCCCCCTCCCTTCTTTCCAATAGATATTTGTGTAAGTAGGCAAAGACGAAGTATGAGAGGAGAGATGCAATTGAGATGGCCTGCGGAAACAGAAATCACGCGTGATTCCCGCGTGACTAATATAGATATGTTTATGTTAATAGGAAATTATATACAAATTTTATTATTTTACAAGTTATGTACTAGGGCAATTCTACCCATGATTACTTATCGAGCCCGTACATCGTTTTTCAACCAGATGAACGATAGTCGAAATAGTTGCCACCCCCATATTTTGCAAAACCTCACACTTCAAAGTTATCAGTTACATACAAACAGGTACAGTATATTACAGTCGGGCTTGACCGACCTTCTTACTTGTTTTTTTGCCCCATTTTAAAAAAACTTTTTTAACGGACTAATTGTATGGTCACATTTAGACACAAATTAACAAAAGACGCTATATTGACTTGAAAACGCTCATCGTCCAAATTGGAAATGTTAATAACTTGTAATTGTAGAAGTCAATAAGAAGCAAGTGAATTTTGTGTATTTTGTTTTATATATGCCGAAATACGATTTTTTTCCGGACGTTTCCATAATGTACCCGCAGTCTGGTCTTCCTAATTAACAGTTAAACGATTAGTTCGATCTGTCCAGTGGTTTAGAAGTTATTTCATCTTGATCATTCGGATCGGGACGGGAAGATTTTTTTGTCCCGTGCCCATCTCTAATTGTGAGAAAGAAACATTAGGAGAAAAAAAAAAATAATAATATTAAGAAAAAAATAATAAAAAAAATAAAACAAATAAAAAAAAATTTTGCAAAAAAATAAAAAAAAATAAGAAAAGTAAAAGAAAAATAAGAAAAAAAAAAAATAAAGAAAATAAAAAAAAAAAAAAATAAAAGAACAAAAGAAAATAAAAAGAAAAAAATAAAATAAAAAAGAAAAAAAAAAAAAATTTAAAAAAAAAAAAAACAAATTACTAATAAAAAAAAAATAAAAATAAAAAAATTTTAAAACAAATAAAATTTAGCCAAAATAAATATAGGAAGTTTTAATTAATTAATTTCGGGTTATACCAGTTAAATACGTTGAGAATTTTGGTTTTTAGCACAAACTTATTCTTGTATTGAAATATTGTTCGAAGCTGAATACTCCATTTAATTCCCATTAAATTATCTAAAGTACCACTTCAAAAGGGTGATTCGACCTTTCTCGCTTCCAACAAATGAAACTCCGATAGGAAGATGATCAGTGTTGTTGTTATGTACCATGCAATTATTTATCTTCCCACCGTTGCTGCTCTAGCTGTTTATCGCGTGTGCATAAAATTTAATTTAATAAACAATTGAGTTGATGCCTGTGTGTGCTGTGTGTGTGTAGAGCTGGCAAAAGCAACAACCCAAATTATTAAACAAAGTTAATTACATGTAATTTTTCTTTATTGTTTTGTTTGCAGGAATTTCAAATTTCAACCAATTACTGCCGTTTGCTAGTAAAACAAATTCTTTTAATTCTACGAGAAATTATTTGTGAAAAACGGGAAAATTTCTTAAGTTAAAAAAAAAATAAAATAAAATAAAAATCAAACAGCTGTGCTGTATCATATATAAATATATATATTTGTGTGTGTGTGTGTGTGTGAATAGTGTCAAGCTGATGTTGTTACTGTGCAATGCTGGCAACTTGTTTAGTTAGTAGAGGGAAATAAAAATAAAATAAAATATATATAAAATAATAATTTTTTTGAGAACATTCGCGTCGCGTAGTTATATTCGTCATCGTCATCATCATCCGTCGTCGTCGTCGTCGTGTTTTTCCTTTAACTATGTCGTCGTCGTCGCTTGGCATCCTCGGCAAGTTTCATCTTTGAAGTGGGCAAACAACTGACCCAGCAATCGGCAAAGAAACTATTCTAAAAACAAAAACAAACTTGAACTTAAGCCTCCTCAGGCGTAAACCCTGAATTCAATTTACTATCCTGGATTATTTGCACAAAACTTTACGCACGCTGCAGAATAATTTCGATTATGGCCGAGAATCAAAAGGCTAATAGCAGCGAAGATTCCTCCTGGTCAAAAACAACAACAACAACAACAGCAAAAAAGCAGCAGCAACAACAACCCACAACTTCTTCTTCTTCTACTAAATTCTACTCAAGCAACAACCGACTTCGAGGAAAGACAAACCCTTAGCCAATATGTTTGATCGTCAACTGAATGCCAAATTTAAACCCCTCAACATCAACTTCTACGGTGGTGCGAAATACCACCACACGACGTAATTCTTTACTGACACCCTCACGCGGTTAGTATGGGGCGGTGGTGGTGGCGGTGCAGGCGGCGGTGTACGCAAATTGACTAAAGTTAACTCATTGACCAGCAATCATCATTATCCCTCGGTCTATCATTCCTCACCACACGCCCAATTATCAGAATTCGAATTTGGATCAGCACACCGCATCCTTACAGCGTACTACCAGCGAAAGTTTGCGCCTAAATGGGTTGAGTCGTGCCAGCGGTGGGTGCAGCAGCAGCATCAACAGTGGATTCACGTTCAAGCTCCACCACATCATTGGCACCCAAAACCACCACCAGCAGTAGCAGCGGTACCAGCACCAAGGCCAGTTCACCCAACAATAATGGTGCACGCGCCCTGGCTCAACATCAATCACATAACATCATCATCATCATCACCATCATCATCATTAGCACAGCAGCTCAGTGGGTGCAGCTACCTCTTAACGGTGTGCGCCTCTACTATTACCACTACCACCACCACAACTCCGACTGTACGTAAACCAAAGACGACTTCCTCATTTCAAATCACTTCGGTTACGGTGGGACATCCCAAGCTAACAAATGCCGTTGATACAGGCGATGACTCTGCCGATGATCTAGATGAATCTCATACGGATGACAATAGTCGTATTACAGATTTGGAAAATGGGAAACGCCCTCCATGTCCGGAGGATACCTTCTCGAAGGAGAAGTCTATTTTGCCAATAATCATTAAGCACCAATGCACCGGCCATACCCACTAGTTCGCAATATGGTTTGGTGGTGGTTGAATATCTAGGCGGTTCGAGTGGCATACAGAATGTTCAGGTGAATGTATCGGATAATAATATTATAAATGTGGTGGGTGGTACCAAGAAAAAGGATATTAACAAGGAGACCCCAACATCGCAGTGAACGTTTTAAGGTGGTGAAAAAATTGAATCTACGGAGCCTTTTAAACGTGGACGTTGGATGTATGGATTATTTGGGATCATTCAGTGTGGGGGGAAATAATGGTGGTGGTAATAATGAAAAGACTGGTACCTTCAGAGGTGGTAACGGCAGTGGGTGATGAGGGTAACCCCCAGCCACATAAGACCAAACAAAGTATGATAGTGCCGCCCACACAAATGAATGAAACGTTGTTAATGGAGGCCGCCTCAACGGATGCCAATTGGAATTTTAATGAACAACAACAGCCACAGGCTTTAGCCACGGCAGCGGTGCAACAGTCTCAGTTAAATGCTACGCCCAGTGGTGCTAATGACTGCACCCGCTACCGTTGTACACGGATAATCCACTGCAAATGGAAGCAACAGCAGCAGCAGCAACAGATATTTGATAATGGGAATGCCAATGCCACGGCCACACCAAATTCAACTTCTACCGGAACCAAACACCGCTAGGTCGGTAAGAGGTAAATTTCAGGATTATGCCAGAAATGCAGCTTTACAGTTACAGCAAACATTGCAGCAATTAAAACAACGTGAAGAGGCCTGCGGGTTGCCCAATAGTTATGGAAATTATAACAATGGCAGCGATGTTACTGGAGTAGGTACCTCAAACACCGCCAATAATAACACTGCAAATGCGGTGCCAGCTAGTAATACAGAAGCACAGCTTATAAATGTGGAACAGCAGCAACAGCAACCCCTGTCACCGGTACCCACACAAACACCACAGGCCACGCCCACTTTTGCGGCAGTAGCCGCCAGCGGACAGGCAGCTGCAGTGGCCGCAGCCACAGCCGCAAACTTCCAAACATTAGAGCAACAACAACAACAAACATCGCAAATTGATGGCAACTTGGCTGACAATATGAACACGCAGTTTCCACAACAATTGTTAACACAGCAACAACAGCCAACTGCCCCAACCCAAACACTTCCACGCCAGGACAAACCCTGGCCTGTTAACACATGCCATCAGCTGCTGTCCCCTGGCAGCCGCCGCACCCTGCCGCCGCCCTGCAAAGTGCACCCGCCACCCTAGCCGAGCCACAACAATTTGAGTCAGCAGTAGCAGCAGTGGCAATATCATCGTCATCCGAGCAGCAAACGATCGCGAGTGTTGTGCCAATAATAGTAATGTTAATCTAACGAATCTAAATGTAATTGTTGCCAATAATGAAGCAACCACAAAATGAGGAATTGCAACTGCAACAGGCAACAGCCGCAGCAGCAGCAGCAACGGCAGCAACCAATCCCATTGGCGGTGTTGCCGCTGCCTTGGGAGCAGCAGTTACATCGTCAGCCACACAGCAACAGATACAACAGCTACAGCAGCAACCAAATGCAGAATCCGAGACTGAAAGGTAAGTGATGAGAGCAAAATTATTAAAAATATAATTAAATAAGAAAAAAGGGAGAACAAAAGATCATAAAAGTAAAAAACTCATAGGCTAATAAGTAATCAAAAAGATAATGCTGCCTTATAGTCCATTCATATTTAAGCAGACATGTCAAATTTAGTTTTGTTTTGACAGCCGATTGTTGTTGACGTATAGAAAATAACTATTTTTAAGGTTCACCTGTTTGCTTACCGAACCGAAACCTGATTAGTAATAGCCTATTTCCACTGCCACATATATGTACATCAACAAATTTTGCTGTTCCACTACAAAGTTCCATCAATGTTAACTTACATGTTAACTCAAATGTCATGTTAAAATTTGGATGACATCCAAACATTTGCATAAGCTTTGTATACCTGTTTTACTCTAGAAGAAACTGTAATTTTAAGTAGAATCATAAACATAAAAATTAAGTATAAAAAAGAACAATAAAGGAAAAAAAGAGACCAACCATTACCCGGATTCGAACCTGCATATCAAAAACCGAGGCGTCAAGCCTATCCACTCAGCCAATGCCTTTTCCGTAAATCAGGTAGCTTAATTTCTATGTTAAAGGGGAGTACTTTATGTTAAATTTCTCGGATGTACTCAGTTTGTTTGGGGCGAGTACCAACATCATGAATTGATGTACATCCATTTAACATTTATTTTCATATGAAGGCCCTGTGAAATAACTTCCATCCTCATCAACATCAGCTCGGATGTACATTTATGTAGCAGTGGAAATAGGCTATAAAACGTTTCCTTTCTTTCTTGTATTAGGAAAATCAACTAACTGAAAATCCTTGCTGCGCTTCAGCGTTGCTCTGTACGAAATTTGTTTTCTCATTTTTCAGTTATTAATTAATCACTTAAAACTAAACGATGTTGGGGGTCAATGGGCGCATTCACCAGAGACAGTCGATTACTGATTAGTTTTAAAAACTAGGTATAATACATAGTATATTTTTAGGTGTCGTATAAAATTGGCATTTTTATGTTGAAACCCTTATTTCTAATTTAATGCGACACCTGAAAATATACTATGTTAAATCAGCGCAATCATAAAACACAAATCGCTAATCGAAATTATCTGCTGAATGGCCCCAATGATCTAACAATTATGTGCACTGAGAAACAAAATCAAGATTATTCCAGGTGTTCACAAATCGGCTTCCGACCCAAAGCGACCCATTTTTCATACGATTTGGGTCGTTTTTGGGTCGAAAGCGATTTGTTGAACACATGGGATTATCTCAAAACCGACAACAAACAGTGTCAAAATTGAGGTGGAAAATCTCTACCCAAGAATAATTTTCATTTGTTTACTAGAGGAGACCATCTTGAATAAAGGTGGTTCGTACTTGCGTACCGTACGTACGTACCGAATATTATGTTTTGCAGATACGAAGCGAACTCGAATCAATTCAAAATTATTTGTATGAGACGTTACTTCTAGGGAATCAAACTTAAACGTATTGCGGTCCCGGTACGAACCAAATATTATATTTCGGCAAAAGGCTCTAATAAGGTTCTATTTTATTTCGGTATTCGGTTACGTATTTTTACCTGTGTTTTTAATTCGGTATACCGGTACGATCCGGTATAAATGGGTAGAAAACCTACACATTTATGCTCAAACTTTAGGCAATGTAAAGTAGGTTGAAATAAGGTTAAGGTTCACGCGATATGGTCACATGAAACTGCTTTATCTTTGTCAAAATTGCAATATCGTATGAGTCCGCCTTGACACATCCTTAAAGTTTTATTGAATGTCTGGTTGACTGAAGCACTGCTTGTACAAACGTTTTTATAACGAAATCCATTTTAAAGCACTTTTACAATTTTACCTAAGCATGCATCAATAAAATAATGTCACGTTGAAAAATTGAATTGAATTATTTAATTTTTCATAAAAATTTAAAGCAGTTTTAGGCAGTTCACTATTAATCCAAGCAGTACACTATAAATCCAAGCAGTTTGCAATAAATCGAAGCAGTTCAGTGCTTGAATAAAATTTTGGACAGTTCTTATCTCTCTTTTCAACTGTATGAATTTTTCTATTCCCTGTACTCTTCTTCCAGACTTCCAGTCAGTGTTTCAAATTTTTTGGAATATCAAATATACTATATTTAGTTCTGGGAACTTTATTTATTACGATTTAAGTATATTTTGTTCATTTTGCAAGCGTTTTTCAGTGAGCAAACCTTGGATAAAGCAATAAAACGGAAAATGAAATAAGTTCAGAACCGAAACTGTACCGGTGCACCGTTTTGGTTACGGTTACGGGTCCCTAAATCCGTGATCCCGTGATTTTGCGTGCATGCTCGCGTGCGTTTACCAGGTCACGGTGTGCAGGACGTTTCACGAGGTGATCGTGAAAAAAACAGCATTTCGTGCGTGTGCATCCGTTATTCGTGCGTGTTAAAGATATACCTCGTGAATATAAGTCATGCAGTATTCACGAACTTTTTTTTTCTATTATATTTGATTAATAAAGACAAGACAACATAAGGGCCCACCTGATTGTAATGTCTCATGCGTCGAACTAAATATTGTTCCTTTTAGTCCCGGTGGAAGACACCAAAGGCTTTTTAATTGAATGTGACATATATTACAGATAATTTTTGCATTTTCCGTCTATATAGAGAGTAACTAAAGAACTGTTACGAGGTTAACTTTGTCCTCTTTAATGAGCTGCTATACTTGCTCCTTGTAACGATGCAATAATCCATCATGAAATCGTTTGACCGACCGCGTATATCCTAGGTTACTCGTTATAAATGATCAGAACTGAACAGGGCAGTTATGGCATTTCCACCGTATAACCCCGACCTTGCATCTTCAGGTTTTCAATTGTTTCGAGTTCTTTAAAACTCTTTAAATTAAAACATTTGATTCTAATAAGACTGTCAAAAATATTTATGCCGATAAGGACGAGAGTTCTAAGAGCTGCCAAAAAGATGGACAATGTCCAATACATATTTGTTTAATTTTTTTTTATTATTCTTTGAACTTTGAATTTCATGAATTTAATTTTGGATTAAAAACATATGGTTTAAAGATACTTCATACTTCAAAATAATTTATATGATTTTTTAAAATAGGTTAGTTAAGTTAATTAATGTAGCATCATTCATCAGCCACCTTATATGACGCCAGATATAGTTTGGGATATTTATAAAAAAATTGGTTTTTCCTTGGGCCCACCTTATATTTACTTAAAACATTTCCAAACAAACTTTAAAACTCTTCAAACTATTGGCCAGTTAATTTTTTCTAAATATTGTTTAAATATTTGGATATGAATATATCTGGTCAAGTTTGTAGTCTTAACTATTTTTAGACCAAATTAGAAAATAAAGCGTTATTTAAACAAGTTTCAAGAACAAGGTTTAGTGATAACGCAGATTGCCTCCATTTGGTTCATGCCGTCCCCTTTAGGTTCGAACCGGTGCCCGACACGCGCGCCGCTCTCAGAAAAATGTTTTTGTTATTGTTGTTTGTCTATTTTATTTTCGTGCAAATTGCCTTTATACGCCTGTTCGTTGACTTTTCTTCGTTTAGGGCACAGGCAATGGCAGTAGCCTCATTATAATAATTTATTTAATAAAAATTCATCAATGAAATTAGTGAAGAAATGCTTAAGAGAGGGTAAGAGAGGGAGGAGGGTCTGGAAATGGGTTTGCTTATGATTGGGTGGGGGTGGAGGCTTCTCTAGTTTTGCTTGGTTTTTTTTTTTTTTTGTGTTATTTTTGTACAGAGCCAACACGTGCGTGACACAAAGGTCGCTTCAATTAAGCGCGCTTTAAAGCGTAAAAATGTACTCAATTGTTAAGTACACTTGAAGAAATGAAATGAAAGTAACTAATGATTGGGTTGCGTACCAATTTTAGAGGGATTTATTAGATCAATTTAATACTTAATTATGGTAAGCGAAAGTTTTATTAAGTTAAGTTGGCAGGGTTAGGATTATTATGTAAAGAGTTTCGCATCTTGTAATCCGAATCTTTAAAAATCAGCTTACTGAATGTTACCTTCGAGTAATTTATTGCTATATATGGAAATGGCATTGAATATGTTTAATAACTTCCATTTAGATTTGAGAAAGGGTGTGCTTTAATATAAAAAGGTGTTACCCTTTTTTCTCAAATAATTTTCTTAATCCACTAATTTACTTTCACAATTTGTGACATTTTATAACCAACTTGTAATTTTCCTGTCATGACGCATTGTTGTTCTGTGGTTTAGTTTTCTCTCATCCAAAGCTAAAGCTGGTTGACCAAAAATTTGTATATATTAGTTATTGTTTTATTTGATGACTAATTTGTTTGCCACACACACTTTCTGTGTAACATGACTCATCATTATTATTATTCTTCATTTGGGGTGTGTGTGTAGTTTATAAATTGATTGATAAACTATAAAATGCAGTCAAGCAGTATTTATTTACTGCCAAAGATTACACAAAGAATACATACATATATAAATGTATATATGTACATATGTCTATGCAGATTGCTCATTTGCGTGTGACGAAGAGCAGAAGGAGTCCGACAGCCACCAGTCATTGACTCCTTCTTTGCTTTGCTGGTCGTCTTCAAAATGCAACTGGAATAATGTTAAAACGGCAAAAGCAAATTACAATGAATTATGTGGCTTGAGGGGGATATTAAAAATAGCCACAAAAGTTGAAGAAGGCAAAAGGGCGGAGGGCAAGCGCAAGAGAAAGATGGGTGCGAGCAGCAGGAGCCAGGGCACTTTGTCAATGCGTCGTATGAGTAATGCCACAAAACAGAGGCGTCGAAGGCGTAGACAGAAAGGGGGTAATAATAAATATTTTGAGAATACTTATAAAATGGAAAAAGCCAGAGAGAACAAAAATATCCGTATACCTTAAAATCTTTGGTTAAATGTGAAGAGCCGTGATTGTTGAACCCATTTTACTTTACTATTTGTGCAGTTTTTGTTCACTTTTTATGTGAACCTGGAGTTTAATATTCAGGGAAAGATACCGGTTTTGAACCAGGCTTTTTTTTTAAAGCGAACCGTGGAACCAAAATTCTAAATAAAATGGTTTGGTTTAATTCTCCGACTATTTTAAACCAGAAAAATATTTTTTAAATTTTGTGATTTGCATATATTTGAATTGTGGATGAATCCCGAAAGGAATATCGATTCCGGTACCGGTTCCGGTATGAGAATTTCGGTAAAAGGTTCTATGCTGTGGTTTTCAGTTTATTTCGGATCCGATACGGTCCTCAAAGTTTTATTTCTGTATACCGGTACAAGTATACAGTTTTTGAATTTAAAAATTTTGTATTATTTCAATATATCAAAAAAATTAATGGATGTAAAAGATCTCAAAAATTGTGTTCTAAGAATATGTCACATAAAAAATATGTTTTTTTTTTAAATATACTGATTTCTAAACGCCTCTTAACACACTTCCATTGGTATCCCTTTGCTCAGAGAAAATCAACCTAGAATTAAGGAATTCTTATGTCGCCCAGACAAACTCGCCTTAGGGCCATTTCTCATAAAGCTGAAAAAATATTTCTTAATGGTTCGAAATAATCCTCTCTAAAATCAGCCGTATCTCGTAAAAATAGGGATCTTTAGCGATTCGGATAGATTTGAACCCATACTACATGACTACGGTCCAATATAGCTCATAATACGCTGGTAAAATACTCAAATCAGCTCTTAAACACACAAAAACAGATTGAATCATAAAAACAGCCTTAAAATTTATATTATCAGTTTTTTTTAACATTTCTATATTAAAGGGAGGATTTTTTTTAAGACTTAGAAATCTTTTACATTTAATAAGAGGTTTTATATTTTCCAAAGAAAAGTTTTTCCGCTTTTTAGAAATTTTTTTCTATATCTTATATATCTTAAAAAGAGAATTTGATTCTGGATATTCTTTAAGGGCGATTTTTTAAAATGTAAGACTTCTTTTAGAGTGTATATATTGCTATTTTAACAGTTAAAATAAATATTTGAAATTATCAAATGTCAATTAAATAAAATAAAAAACCCTTACAGTATCGGTATGAGCGTTTCCGTAAGGTTCCGGTTTTGTAGTTCGGTTTTCGGTTTTCAAAAAAAATATTTTAATTTCGATTCCGATTTTAATACCATATTTATTGGTTTATTTCGGTAAACGGTTCCGCTTCCGGTTTCGGAATTATTATTCCCATAGTATTTATAACCATTTCTTGGTTTTTGGGGAGGGCTTTATTTTCTCAAGAAATAATGCTGATGTGCACACTTTCACAATACTTTTTATCCATTTCCTACTTTTAATGGCTCAAAATTGAACTGTGTTCTATTAACAGATGATATTTGATAGAAGTAGTATTATATTAAATGCAGGGCTGCAAACCGGTCCGGAACCGAACCCTTCAGAACCGGTTCGGTTCAGGTTCTGGTGATGGCTGAACCGAACCGGGAACCGGAACCCCATTGAAAATAATCACGAGAACCCGAACCCGAACCCGAACCTAACCCTGTTTTCTTATCGATGGGGTTCGGTTCTAAAATAAATTGGCAAGCATAGAATTTATTTTTGCACTTTGATGGTTTAAATTATTTCATTATTATGAATTTTGTTCGTATGGAGATACAATGGCACTGAGAATACAAGGGAAAGTTGCACTTTATTTAAATTTCTTCATTTTTTTAACCAAATCACAAATAAAGTTCTTTAACATTTCACTCTCACAATATGCCAGTCAAAGCTGTGCTGTGGCGGTCCCATTTGTAGAAAAAAATAATTTGACTGAATTCCTCGGAAATGTATGTACGTGTGTGTGGCTGAACACTTTAGGTTAGGGATGAGACAACCCGGCATGTCTGTGATTAAGTCACGGTCACTGTAATCATTAAATCACACAGTGACTGCATATTTGAAGTAACAGTGTGATTTGATGATTGCCAGTCACTGTGACTTAATCACAGTTACGCCGATATGGTCAATCACAGTTACTAAATCGGGTACGCAGATAAAGCTCATCTCTTATTTTTAGGCCAAAAGTGGCCGTGTTTTTTGCAGATTCAGCAATCCCACTACTGTGAAGGAGAAATGACTTTCGCTGTGAGTGCAAGTTGGCAGAATCGCTTAACTCTTCTAAACATACATACAATCAGTCAATCAAGACAGATCACTTATGTGCTTGACTTCCAAGCCATCAAGAGGCAGATTATATGGCATCTCGTCTTCAAATTCTATTAAATTACTTATTATGTACATAAATATAAATGCTATCTGGAACTCCGAACCCGAACCGGAACCCCGGTTCTCAATTTGAAGGAACCGGTTGTGGAACCGAACCCCCAGAGTAGGGTAAGGGTTCGAACCCCGAACCGAACCCCAGTCAAAATTAAAGGGGTTTGCAGCCCTGATTAAATGTTACAACGCATTAAATTTTAATAGATACTATTTAGACTTACCTTGGTAATTTTTTTTATTAAATGTTTTATTTTTTTTTACTTTTTTTGTATTTTATTTTATTTTAATTTTTTTTTATTTTTTATTTTATTTTAATTTTTTTTTATTTTTTAAATTTAAAAAAAATTTTTTTACTTCTTTTTTACTTTTTTAAATTTTTTTTATTTTTTTCTATTTT